>CM031238.1:36651256-36753505 GCA_018340775.1 Taxus wallichiana var. yunnanensis
TTTAGTGTTAGTGGTTAGTATAAATTGAAAACCTAAACTAATCCTAAGTCCTAACATGCATCCTACACTATTATCCTAAGTGGATTTTATATTCAAAAAAGGGGTAAAATAAAACCTAAGGCTAAACTAAGACCTAGGTGGAACACTTTATGAAACCTAAACTAATCCTAATCTAAAAGGGCGCGAGACCCTTGGAAGGAAAGGATAAGGATGGGAAGAAGGCATTCATTGGCATTTAATACAGTCCATCGTGGACGCGCCGATTTAGCGGGCGAGTAAGAAATAGAGGCATCTATTTGGAGATAGAGCCAAATCGGTTTTGAATGGGAATTTTGAAAGATTGAGTTCGCGCAACCCAAGTGGCAAGTGGCGTGGAAAGCAAGGAAAAGGTAGAGCCTTAATTGCATTAATTGTTTTTTGGTCCTCGACCGAGTTCGCCTTGGAAAGTGTATGAGGAATTTGATTTTCATTGTTTCGGTTTGGCTTTTGCAAAGTTGCTCTGCAAGATTTGGTTTTTTTCGAGACTTGGTTGGTTAACCAACTCTTGAAATTGACATTTTCTTGGAGATTTCGAGGTCATTTGCTAAGCCAAGAAGAAAGAAGTGTTGGGAGTTTGTCTTTATCATTGTGGAAGGAAAAAATGCGTAAACGAAGTTTTCTTCGAGCTCGGGAAAAGAGATTTCAGGCATGTTAAGCCCTTCTCTTTAAAAATCTTTGCTTTGATTAAGTGTTTCATTAAAACAACCCTGCTCTTGGGTTTTGATTCTGTGACTGTTGTCGAGTCGATTCGAATTGGGTTTCATCGATTCTTGCTTCTTTTGTTTGGAAAATGATATGATGAATCGTTTCTGGTTGCTCGGTTTTGATTTGTTTTTGCTCGAATCAAGTTGGAAATGAATTCTGCTGTCGGTTGCTGTAACTGTATGGTGGTTTGAAATAGATATACTTCTTTCACTGTTCGTGTTGTTTGAAAGTGGAACAGGCTGTGTAATCGTTCCTTATAGTGTAAATGTTTTCCATTTAGTGTAATCGTTTCTTTACTGTGTGTTTGGAACTGCCTTTGCAAGTAAAGAGGAAATGGAAATACAATCGTGTATATTGCTGTGATTTGGGTTCCGTTGACTCTTGCTGTCATTTTGGAAATAATATGAAATACTGTTATTGGTCGCTGAGTTCATTGTCCTTGTATTTCTTGAATGAAATGCTTTCTGTCGTCTTTGGTTGTTTAACAAAGATTGGGGAAATAGTCATATGTATCACGTCTGTTTCGCAGAATACATGTTGCTTGAGTTGTTTTCCTTATCAAACTATAAGTTCTTTTCTTTGATGAACTAAGATGAAAGAAGCAATAGTTGTTTGAGTTGTTTCTTATTGAAATTTTAAGAAATAAATCCTTTTCCTTCTCACGGTTTGGGATTTTAATGGAAATGGCATTTGGGGTTTCTTTGGGTAATCGAACCCGATTGAAATAAAGTAATATCAATATTTTCATTTATTGCCTTTCTCTTGAATGGAAATAGATGAATACGTATTGAGTATTCAGTGAAGTAGGAAAAGTTAATTGTTTTCCTTCGAACTTATTAATGAATTGTGTCTCTCTTTACGGTGTGGATAAGATGGTTTTATTGTGTTTTCTTGATACTGTTCGGTCTTCTTATTCAGGACTGTAGACACAATTATAAATTGGTTTTGTATACTGTGCAAGGAACGATTATATATTTTCTCCTTGCTGTGATGGAAAGATGATTCCATTGCGCCATGTAGTTGTGGTTGATCTTCTGTTTTGAACTGTTCGTGAATGCGAACTTGACTTTGAATTGCTGTGCGAAGTAGTGACGCATGGAAACTCTGTCTTGTTGTTTGGGTGTTTTTATTTCATTTGGAATAAAATGATTATTTCTCAATGAAATTACAGAGAATAAATTCTTCTCTTTTTGCTATTTTGGACTCTGAAAGTAATATTGGAGCTTACTGTGCATATGAATTGGTTTTGCTGTAGGTAACAACAATGTGCAAATTGTTATTATGAACTGTATGCGTTCATGGATATAAAAGATCATATGAATAAATGATTGCGTGATTGCATAACTGCTTGTTTGGTTAACACTACAGTGAAAGAAGTATGGAATCTTCTAGTACAGCAAATACATAGTATGCATCTTGATATTGCTTGTTCTATGATGAATACGATGTCTTACTAACCTGTTTTGGTATTCGTATGAACCGGAATTAAATGAAATTATTCTTACTGCCGGAAAGTGAATTCCGAATGGATTTTGTAAGTTTCACTCTGAACTGTTATCTTGATTTGTCTTTCGTTTGGATTCCACTGTTAGGACAGTCATGTGGAAAGAAATAGAGATATGAATGAATGACTTGAAGAAAATAAGCTTTTATACTTTCATTCAGTTGGAAATCTGTAATTCGTGAATAATGAATTTTATAGTGCTTAGATGGGAGCAACTATATGCATTCTGTTCGCTTTCTTGTCTGTACTTTATTGCTTGGATTCTAATATGATGCATGAACTGAAAGGAAAGTAATGGAATTACATTTCAGTTAGTTTTCATCCTTTGCATTCATTGTTATTGAAAGGCGTGGAAAGGATAACAGTGTGTTATATCTGCTGCAAGTTACTTGTATTCCTAACTTTTCAAATATTATGAATTGATATTTACAACGGTTATGTAGAAACGGGACAGCAGTCCTCTGGCTGATTGTGATGATATTTTTGTTAGTTCAGTTGTTATCTTTGATCTTTCTTACTGCGTGCCTATTTAAGTGATTGATGTTTCTTGTCGTTTCATAAAAGCAGGTTCTTTTATTGAGGCAGATTAGTTGAAGCACCTTATTTTAAGGATAAGTGCTTAATATGCTCGATTCATTGAAGGCCCGACCCGTGCAAATCATTTTGCAGATGGAATTTGATAGAATGAAGACATGGCTGTTTACGTGCTTCTTGATTTGTTGATGATGAATTGTAATTGTTGCTTTTATTCCTCTTCGAGGAATTGTGAAAAGAAGAAAGTATATTCTTCTGTCCATGAGTTGTATTGATGTTTTATATAAACTATGTCCAATCAGCTGGATTGGCAATTGTACAGATTATGACATGAATTATTGAATCCAATTACATGTGTATTATTTTAATAATGATATCGGTTTGATTTTGTTGTCTAAATTGGAAATATAATGTTATTTCTTGATTAGATTTGTTTAATTGTCCTTGGATGGATGTTAAATGGAAGCGATATCTAATCTTACCTAAATGCAACTTTTAAGTTGAAAAATGCAATTAATTCATACTTGGGTAAAGATGAATTTTTAATTGACATTATAAGGATTAGGAAGAATATGATTCCATAATTGGAAGGTATTCGGGATTAGCTTAGGAGCTAAGGAATACCAATTAAACTTCGAGTATGTCGAACTTCGCTTTCGAGCTCCATTAATGATCTCGTGTGTTAAATTCGAGTAAAGGATATAGGATAAGTATATCCATAACTAATGGACCTTAACCATATAACGTTAAGGAGAACAAATAAATACATTTCTTGAAATTAGACCTCGTTTAAATGACGTCTAATAAGTTAGAATTCTGATTTAGTTGCGAGTTGAAAATCTTGGCTAAGTTTAATAGGTTAAACTTATCACGTCCGTCGGTACGGACTGCTTAATCCAATGATTAAGAAGAGAACCAAGTAGGAAAATGCAGCCCTTCGACATGAAGGAGAAGATGCATTGCAAGATAATGGACGGTTTAGTCCCTCTTGGCTAAAGCAAGCTGCATATGAAGCGAGCTTGATTAAGGGATCAAATACGAATGCTGAAAGTTGATTTTAATTATTAATTCATGCGGCTAAGTCACTTGAGCGGGATGTGTGTTCTCGATGGGTGGATTCTGCGAGGACATTGGCATACGCCCAGCTACAAAGGTGTCTCCATGAAGACGGGGTCTTCATGACGACACTCTTGTTGTAGTGACATATCTGATGCCCTCCAAATCAAAACATCCAGAATACATAAATGAATGTGTAACTCTTAGCGGGGATTAGGATATGATCGGATATGGAGTGACTCCGGGAATACTAAGGATAACTAGACACACCTGAGTCGTGGGGTAACGACACCGTATGTCTGCGTATCTTTAGTTACCAGGAGTGCCTTCTATATTCGTTCATATTACTAGTTGGAAAATTGGAAGTTTAAACTAACCTTAAACAAAGAGGACTTTTGGTAGAACCAGGGAAAGACCATTCTAGATAACGGTGAAGTGAAGTGAAGGGCGTATTTCGTTGATGTATCACATCCAGAATATGATCATGCAAGCATGTGAAAATCTTTGGCCAAAGTATCGCAATTGCAGTCTGGTTGCGTTGTCCTTATCACTTAATTTAAGATGCGGGATGTCGAGATGAATATCGATAACAGAGATATTCGGATAGGCTTCTTAAATGGATCACTTGATAACCGGAAGCGGTTATGAGAGCAATATATATAATATACCATGCATAAACAAACATGAAGGATCGGTTGTTGCTTAAGAGTCATGAACATGAAGGATCGGTTGTTGCGAGTCATGAAATGAAGGATCGTTGAAACTCAGAGCCATGAAAATGGAAGATCGGTAGTTCCTCGAGTCATTCTGCACATATAGAATCTTTATAAGATTGAATGGCATTGAATGTGTGTTCCATATTGTAAATATGCGAGCAGGGAACATTCGTTTTAAAAAGAAATTGTGTGATCCCAAACTCGTGTGTTGTTTGGGCGAGAGAACAATTATTAAAACTTGAACGTGTGTTTGAATTTTGTAATTCATAACGAGAACGTTATTAAAAATAAATAAAAATTTCCCTTGTTACGGTATTTTAAAATGGGGATGTTACACCCTTCATTGCTTTCATGTTTAATTTCTTTTATGCCTCTCCTTGATTAATACATTTGCATTACTAAGGTGCGATTGCTAATTATAGACTTCTTGAATTTAAAGGGTCGTGGTATGCCTAAGCCAACACATAATAGATGGGAAAACGAGAAAGAAAGTCATAAAACTCGGGAATCAAAAGTGGTGAAAGGTGGCCATAAAAGTAATGACCAAAAACATAGAGATTGAACAAAATGTAGGTAGAATTCTATTCAAAACCATGTGAAAGTGCTAAGTGCATGGGGGACGAGGCCAGCAAGCAAGGAAAACATGGATGAAAAAAATAGAAAATAAAAAACACGAAAACACACAAGGCCAATAGGAGAACAAAACGATAAAGAACACATCAAATTCAATAATACAAGAGTAACAAAAAACAAAAGAAGACTAGGCAAAGAACATGCCCCATAACTTAAATCAACAATCACTAAACACGTAAATAGAGGTTACCCAGACAAAGGGATTACCCGAACTAAAGTTGCATGTTTGAGCGAAAAGAGACTTTCCCGTGTAACATATTTGGAATACAATACATATTGAATTGAATTGAAATATTTTAATTACATCCATGAGACCAATAGGTCTATGGGACCATAGAATTGCACCAAACCGTCTTAGACCATAGCGGGCTTCTTGAAGTCTTTTAAGAGGTTGCTCCTCTTCCGGCTGATCTGCATTAGCATTTCCCCCAAACCCTTTATTTTGTTTTCCTCAAATAGCTCTACCATGGACCCACTGTTTAAAATTTCTTCATATCTGGTTTGAATATCCGTGTACCTTGGACATTGGAGAATAAAGTGTGCTTCATTTCAATTGCCCCTATATTGCACAATACACAAGTTCTCTCTTCCCACTGCTCCTTGGGTATTGTCCACCGCCCTATTTCACATCTAAGTTTGTGAGAGCTAGTCCTTAGTTGAGCAATGAGGATCTTCTCTCTCCATTTTATTTCGGCCCTTATATAAGCTTTTTCACCGTGATCACATGTTGGATTGAACTCAGTAATGTAATGTTGACGCTTCCTGCTTGTTTTCTTCTGCCACATCATCATTATGAACTTTTCATTTACATAGTTTTTGATGTCTTTGTTAAGGTTTGGGCATTCGCTTAAATTGATATCCCATTTTTCCATCCATTTGTAGTTATGCTTCATCCACGTGTTCTTTCGTCTATACTCTCCGTCATTGTAACCCTAGGCCATTTGTCTATCTTTATTTTTCTAGCTTTTTTCAGGTAACATATGAGCTCTGTCATAGTAGTTGCTTCCTGAGGGGAAATAACTGTTTCAACCACTCGATGATTTCATAGGGAACCTGTAGCCTTAATTTTGAAATGGTGTGTTATAAGCCTTTTTTGAATTCTTTCTAGTTGTCTCCATTTTGAATTTGCCATTCCACTAGCCCATACCTCGCAACCATACAACACCACTTTGGAATGACAAGCAACCCAAATAGGACCTTAGTGGTCTTCCAATCCCATAGCTCAGCGTTTCTGCACCTGTTTTGGAGCGCAAAGAGAGCTCTCCAACCTCCTTGTATTCGCTTCATCCTACACGTGTCCCACTTGAGCTTGTGGAAAATCGAGGCCTAGATATTTGTACTCTGACACTACTTCTAGAGGTTCACCCTCAAATTGAAATTCGGGTTGTTGGCTTTTCTTCTTCACAGAGAAAATCATAATTGCTAATGTTTACCTGCATCCCTACTTCTTTGCAGAAAAGCTCTAAAGAAAGCGGATTTGTTCTTTAAATCTTGGATTGTTTCTGCCATTAGAATTAGATCATCCGCATAAAGCAGGAGCTTTACCACATACTTAGCTAGGTGCACCCCATTACCTCCGAATTTGTTTATCCAATCTTCTAATTTGTCGATGTATAGCCCAAATAAAGTTGGAGAGAGAGGGCAGCCTTGCTTGACACCTATACAGACCGAAAGGGGAATTACATCATAAAGACAAGTGCTCTGATTTGTGAGTTACCTACCGTCGGTGGTGGCTCAACTCTCTCCACAGAAAACTGAAAGTAACTTGCTGCAATCAGCTTCCACTAAGATCAAAGGCGCGTGATAAATGGGGGCAACTCTACAATTATCCCGCGAACTCCATTATTAAATTCCAATGCGAGGTTTAGCGTGTTGGACGTGCGCAATCAAGGCCGAGGCTCGATTTAATGCGTGTGGGGTCATGCGGACAAGTAAGTAACGCAGTTGCTCAAGAGTCAAAACCTTCCCAAGTCCATGCCCGATGGAAAAACACTACTTAAACAGACTTACAGTCTTGTTACTCCATCCAAGCACTCTGTTTTGTTGTTGTTGTTGATTCTGCATAGCCTGCTCTGTTTTTCCTAATCTTTTCAAGGAGAAGGAATTTGATGGGGAAATACGCGGAGATGTTAGATCTGGGAGTGAGAATTGCAGCAAGGTTCCATTCGCACTGCCCTCAAACCGCTCGATTGTATTATCATCCTCCCAATCCCAATTCCAATCAAAACCAGATCAATTGCAATTCCAGCTCCAGAAGCGAGGTGTCCCCAACACAGGTCGCAGTGACATTTGAGATGATGTGTGCGTGTGCCGCAATTTAAATTTATGCCAGGCTATACAGAAAGAGGAGGAACAGAGCAATTTTTATCTTTCTTTTTGGAAAGGGAGGGCACGGGAACCGTTCCTCACCCTAACACCACTATTTTTCCTCCATTCTTTTCTGTATTTGGTCTTGCTGGGGTTCTTGTTGGGCGAGATTCTACAGTTTTATTTTTTCAACTTAAAAACTATTACAAAATATTGCATACGATTTGCAAATGCAAATGAGTCGCAACTGCAACTAACGATTTAATTTCCCCCTCTTCAATTGCATATGTCACTATTGATTTTCCCTCTTTTACATATGTAGTGTCAATACTAATCACCGTCATACAGATTTATCTGATCTCAAACACCAGATCCCACAAAATCTTTGTTCTAATGGCACTGTATGATGGAAAATTTTCACTCAGAGAATTTAATTGAGCCTTTCTTGTTTTTCTACTGACTTCAAAACCAGCCAAAAGGAAGATTTGATAAATCTATGCAAAAATACATCCTCTAAAATACCATATAATTCTAATGTTTCTATCAAAAATTCATTACAAAACCCTGGTACCACAAGATTTAATGATTTCTGTAAACATAAATTGCGAAACACCAACAATGCAACATCTAACAGAGTAAATATATAAGAAACACATGGATCAAACATTGAGCAGACATCAGTAAACAATTATGGATTTTTTTTTTTTTTTTTTTTGAAGTAGGGAAATCTCATCAAAGTTTTCTCTCCACAAAAATTTCACCCATACAAATAAAATTAAAAAATTTAAACAGAAGCTAATAACTGTAAATAGCTTCTTAATTTAGTACATCTTGACTTGAAAATTCTTTCCCTGATATATTTCAGTGTGGATCCTTTTTCCATTGAATGCCAAACCCTGATGAATCAGATTGAGCTTGTGCTTAAATAGTGCCATCTGGTCTTCCAGTCTTCTGCATCTCTGCGAGAATAAGCGTCTTTCTGATATGTGTTGTTTCCACCTTGTTTCTAGAAGCTTTTGTTCTGTCTATATATTTTTTAATTTGCAAACCATTCACTGGATTACCTGTGTCCTCTCCTGTGAAATATTGTTAACATATAACCAATTAATTAAAAGTAATGGAATGCCATATTGAAAATATTGTCCAAGAAATTTGGATATTTGGATTGTTCAAGGGATTTGTAAAGGTTTGCATTTAACAATCAACCTCAACATCTTATGACCATCATTCAACATTGTTCCCTCAAAGCTACGCATAACAAAAGACTAATTCTATTTGGAGTTTTTACGAAGTTAGGATACTTTGCATTTGCAAGAAAGACAAGAGACATCTGGACAACAAAATTAGGTAAGAAATCGAACACTAATATGGTGCAGTTGGTTCTATCATCTATGTATTCATTTCACAACAAAAGCAATCAGTAGGTTTCCGACTCTACAACCTTTGTCAACATTCTCCCAACTTTCGCTAAAATGGGAGATTTAGAACATGTCATATGGACATTCATCAAAATGTAATAGATGGTTGTTTCAAAATCTCAAACTAATTTGGACTTCACACCCTCATGTGCTTTCCGGCATTTTTTTCACAACTTGTGTCACATTTTCACATAATTTCATGTATCTTCTTTAAATGCTTCTTCCTTATGTGCTTCAAGCTCTGCATAGTGGAGAATGTAGTTTACAAAGGACATGAGCATCCTCACGAAAGCATTGTTGATGTTTCCCCAAATACAACCAACATGTATGATTGCAGGATATGTACATAATGGGTTTGTTGAAAAGGACGAATGCAACAACATGTGTCTGTTCGACTAAATGCCTGGAAACCTTGCGGATAAATGCGGTTAGTAGGTTTAAAGCCACACTCCACAACCTTTGCAAGCTAAAATAAAGATTTATAATAGCGCATGGGCATTCATCAAAGTATCATGGAAAGGTATTTTTTTTAAGAACCTATCCATCACATGTATTTGCAAAGTCTAGTTCAACAACCAATGGGTTGTTTATCACTTTTTGGGGTGGATTAATCATTGGTTGGTTCACCAATCAACCATGCAAATATATGTGAAGTTTAAGGTTATATCGAATTGGCAAGTGTCGTAGTAAACGTGTAATATGTTACACGATGCACACAAAGTGTTCAAAAAATATCCGGAACATGTGGTCTCAAGAACTATTGTGATTGCAAACTATATATACAATGAAACACTAAATCAAAACATGCCTTGACCATGTAGATATACTATTTTTTGTTTTGGGCTATATTACTATAATAGATACTATAATAGGTTGGTTTTGGCAAATGAGTTTTCTGGTGTAATTGATCATACTCAACTCAAGAGGTTGCTTTCTGATTTGTGCATCATGCTGCAAAATTCATTGAATAGTAGAAAATGTGTTTATTTGACCTCTCATTAACATGCTGCTGTCTTCTACCACTGAGCTACTAGTTCCTTTGCCCTCTGGAGTGGAGAGTGGATGGTAGAAGTATGGTCACCCGTATCCTGTAACCACAAATTTGAATGTTATTCAACACACAATGTTACATTGGGTAGTGTTAATTCACTGTTAAAATATATTGAGGAAGATTTATTCACATTCAAAACAACATTGGGTATTGCTAATTTACTGTTAAAATGGTCCATTTCGAGAAGACTTGTGTGGACATACAGTAAACAGTATTGGATGCATGTTAAACTACTGTTAAAATGTCATCACTTAAGAGAATGCCTATGATATACATAACATTGAACAATATTGGGCACAAGCTCATTTATGTTAGAATGCTTCAATGCAGAGAAGATTAGTGTAGGCATAGAGAACAAAATTGATATGTGCTAATTTACTTTTAATGCTTCAATTTAGAGAAGTTTTGCATAGAAGTATGGAACAATATTGGGTGTGTGCTAATTGACTGTTAAAATGCTTCAATTTAGAGAAGATTTGTGTAGGCATACAGAGTGATATTGGGTACAAGGTATATGCTAATTTACTGTTCAGAGCTTCAATTTAGAGAATATTTGTGTAGACATACAGGAGAATATTGGAATTTGGGTAGATTTATTATTACAATGTATCTAATCAGTTAGAGGTGATTTGTGTAGACATACACAATAACTTTGGGTACATGTTGCTTACTGTTAAAATGGTTCAATTTAGAGTAGATTTGTGTAGACATACATAACAACTTCAGGTACAAGTTACTTTATTGTTAAAATGCTTCAATTTAGATATTTGTGTAAACATACAAAACAATATTGGGTGCATGTTACTTTATTGTTAAAATGCCTCAATGTAGAGAAGATTTGTGTAGAGACACAATAACATAGGGTTAAGTGCTAAGTTACTGTTAAAATGCTTCAATTTGGAGATGTATGGTGTAGGCATACAGAACAATATTGGTTATGGGCTAATTTACTTCTAAAATGCTTCAATTTAGAGAACATTTGGGTAGACACAGACATATAGAACAATATTGGTAGGGATTAATTTACTGTTAAAATGTCTCAATCTAGAGAAGATTTGTGTAGACATACAAAACAACAATTGTGTACGTGTAAGTTATTGTTAAAATGCTTCAGTTTAGAGAAGATTTTTGTAGACATGTGGGATAAAATTGGGTATGTGCTAATTTACAGTTAGTATGCTTCAATTTGGAGAAGATTTGTGTACATCATACTTTCAAAATGCAATGAATTGAAATGATTTTAGTTACACCTTGTAAACCCAAATGTTCTGCTGGACCACAAATGTTACAATTGTCTTAGCTCCACAAAAAGGGCTATCGTTTAAGTCATTGTTTCTCCTTTTGGGTGTTGGATCTTCTTTTGGCAATTTTGATCCCAAATTCTCCTGATTCTTTATTCTTACCTCTTCTAAAGAGTTTCAAATGGAGTCCACTTCTAAGGTCTTCATATAGTTGACCAAAATGTCCTTATAATCTAGGCATTCCATGATGAAATATTTCTTTGTTTCTATCACCCTCTGCTATAGGAATACATAGATCCTATATCCCTTTTCTTCTTGAGTTATCATCTATCTACCTGCATCTGGGTTTGTGTGAACTGGTACTTGTGTTAAAAATATTTTCTCCCTCCATTTCATTTATGTTGATATGTATGCCTTCTCAAAGTGTCCACAAGTAGAAATGTTGAAGTAGAAGGTTATTCATAATTTGATCAAATATTAGGTTTAAATTTATTTGTCTGTTTCCATGTGAGATAATATAATGTAGCCAAATGCCTCACAAAATGTTGACTTGTGATTAAATTATTTTGGATATGCTCAAAATGGTCTTATTAAAAGGGACCTTGAGTCTTTTTAACAAATGCAATTATAAGTCATAAAGCTCGATCCAACAACCTTTTCCATCATCCTCCCAACTTATGCCAAACTTGGAGCTAAGGAAAGGTTATGTATAACCTTCACAAAATAATTCTTTGTAACACATGAGAATTGCAAATGTTGTTTATAGATATGTATACCATGATGTGTAGCATATAGAAGGGTCAAATTTTGTTGACAAAGTGCATAATGCAAATCTAGTTTTATGGACAATGATATTTGTAGGATATGAAATCCATGGCTATAGTATGCATGCCTTTGATATATTTGCATGATGAGGCATTATATATTCAATTCTACCCAACAAACTTGATTATTGTATTAAATTCATGCAGACATGTAGACCTATATAAGATAGGGACAAGTGTTGCAAAATACTTCACCCACAAGTGTTTCTTATTGTATTATGTCTATAACATAACATTATATATGTATGGTTGCCGTTGTTGGGGTTAACACACCGGTTTGTACGACAACATATCGAGATCTAAGCATACATGCAAATAAAAGCGAGATAGTCTACCATAAAGAACTATATAAAACAAGAGACATAAATCAACACCAGATTTAATGTGGTTCACCCAGTGTGGGCTACGTCCACCAAGAAACAAGCCAATCTATTATCCAAAGCTTTGATAAGATATACAATGAAGATTTACAATCTTCCACACCTCTCAGATGATGTTCAATACTACTTTCTTCCTTGAAGCTTTTGCTCTACCACCAAGAATTCTCTCTCACCAACCTTTTTCAAGTTCTTTCTAATTCTTGTTGATCATACATCTTCTAAACCCTAGCTTTTTTGCTTATATAGTCGTTTATAGACTTAGGGCACTTAGCCACACAATTACAATCAATAAATCTATTTTAATTCTAAAATAGATATAATTCTGAGAGTTAATTAAAACTTCGTCATCGCACGCAGGTAACGATGTGGTTACGCCTAACCGCCATTGCAGGTTCCTTGCTTTACTTGGCCGATGCGGTTTGCGTGAACAATGTCGGTCCCCCTTAACCGATGTCGGTTACTATATTTTCTAGAAAGTTCCAATTACATGCTAAAATGAAGTAATTAAGCTCCAACTAAACAATCTCCCACTTGGAGTTTAATTATTGCACCATACATAAACGTCATTCTTGGATCCTTCCTTGGATTTGTTTCTTCGTCTTCAAGTCTCAAACTTGAAGACCAACATAAGTGGAGTGTAGCTCCAACTTTTCCTTTGCTAATGGCTTTGTTAGCATATCCGCAGGGTTCTTGCTCGTATGAATCTTTTCCAGATTCAACTGTCCATCCTCCAATACTTGCCATATGAAGTGATACCTCAACTGAATGTGTTTTATTCTCGAATGAAATGTTAAGTTCTTTGTCAAAATGAATTGCACTTTGACTGTCACTAAACAGTTTATAATCACTTTGCTCCTTTCCCAACTCTTCCATGAACCTACTCATCCATATCATCTCCTTGCTAGCCTTTATAGCTGCAACATACTTTCTGCCTCTAGTAGACAAAGCCACAACTTTCTACAATATTGAAATCCATCTAGCTTTCGTTCCACCTACTATGAAAATATATCAGTAGTGCTCCTCCTACCATCCAGATCTCGAGCCATATCCGAATCAACATAGCCACGTAATGAAATATCCAAACCTCCATAGCATAACGCATGCTAGATGTCCCTTTCAAATACCTAAGTATCCATTGGACTTCTTTCAATGCTCTTTACCGGATTAGCCATATATCTACTCACACTCCCATTGCTGTGCAATGTATGCGTTTGAGTCAGTACAAACCATAGCGTACATGAGACTTCCAACTTGAACCATATGGCACTCATGTCATGTATTTGAACTCCTCATGTGATGAAGGACACTGATCTTTGCTCAATTTGAAGTGTCCATCCATAGGTGTGCTAACATGTTTTACATTCTACATGTTGAACCTTTCTAACACCTTGTAGATATAATCCTCCTAAGACAAATATAATTTCTTGTTTTTCCTGTCTCTATGTATTTACATGCCAAGGATTCTTTTTGCAGCTCCTAAATCCTTCATTACAAATGTGTGAGCTAGCTTTCTCTTAAGCTCACCAATGTCCTGCATACTAGATCCTGCAATAAGCATATCATCCACATACAATAACAAAATAATATAGCTCCCATTTTCAAGCTTCTTGAAATAAACACAATGGTCAGATTCACATCTCAAGTAACCATGCTCATGCATAAAACTATCAAACCTCATGTACCATTGCCTTGGAGCTTGCTTGAGCCCATATAGGCTCTTTTTCAACCTACACACTAGTTTCTCCTTACCCTTGACTTCATACCCAAGCGATTGCTGCATATAAATCTCTTCATCCAAATCACCATGAAGGAAAGTCATCTTCACATCTAGTTTCTCTAAATGCAAATATTCTACTGCAACTAAACTCAATACAGTATGAATAGAAGTCATCTTAACAACAAGAGAAAATATTTCACCAAAGTCAATACCTACTTTATGTAAATCCCTTTACTACAAGCCTTTCCTTGTACCTTTTCTATCCACCCTCTTCTTCCTTAATCCTGTAAACCCACTTGTTCTACAATGTTCTCTTACCTGCTGGCAACTTAACCAAATCCCAAGTCTGGTTCTGTTCCAAGGAGTCCATCTCCTCATCCATGCCATGCTCCCACTAAACATGAGTCTTATCCTGCATTGCTTCTTCAAAGATCTCTGGTTCACCACTATCAGTCAACAATAAATAAAATAGAGAAGGTGTAAATCTTTTCGGAAGTTTACTTACCCTTTGTGACCTTCTCACGGGGAGTTTGGGGTATCGGGCTCAACATTCTTGGAGTATCAACTTCCGGCGGTGAGCTGACCGATGCGATCACCTCTAACCGACGTTGCTATGTTAACGATGTTGTTATGATCCTCTGTAACCATCGCCAGGTTCATTTGACCGATACGTCGGTCGAGAACTAACCAATCACGGTTACTGTGTATTTCTATAGGTGTTTCTTTAAAACCTAAGAGTTCATTTTCATCAATAAACTTCTCAATTTTCTCATCCTTGGGTACCAAAATTTTATCCATGTACATTCTCTTTTCATTCCATTCAACATCATGACTCCTAATAATTTTAGAAATCTCTAAATCCCAAAAACGAAAACCAAATCACGGATCCATAACCAAATGAAAGTGCACCTTTTGGATTTTGCATCCAACTTTTTTATATTTTCCTTATCAACATGCACAAAAATTTTGAACCAAAAACTTTAAGAAAAGAAAGATCTACCTCTTTTCGGTCCAAGCTTCCTCTGGTATTCCTCCATCTAGTGAACTTGAAGGGCCATGGTTAATCAAATAAACCGTTGTATCAACTACTTCTACCCAAAATTGCAAGGGCAATCCAGAATGTATCCTCATACTTTTAGCATGTTCCATGATTGTCTTGTTCATTCTTTCTAACACCATTCTCTTATGGTGTTCTTGGAACCATTCTTTCTCTACATATCTCATTCACTGAACAATAATCATTGAAAGCCTTACTACAATATTCACCACCATTGTCAGATCTAAGACACTTTAACTTAGAATTTGATTCATTCTCAACAAGGGCTTTCCATCTTTTAAAAGTGTCAAAAACATCAGTTTACGTTTAATACAATAAACCCATACCTTTCTTGTAGCATCATCAATGAAAGTAACAAAATATTGGGATCTTCCATTAGAATCTACATGAGTGGTCCCCACACATATGAGTGTACAAGCTCCATTTCTTCTCCTTCTTAGTTGCCCCAACTTTGAGAAATCTCACTCTCTTTTACTTTCCAAAGATACAATGCTCATAGAAATCAAGATTTAAATCTTTCAAATCTAATAACTTACCCTTAGCCTTTAAGATCTACATTCCTTTTAAACTCATATAGCTGCCCAACCGATTATGCCCCATGCATGCATATGAATCTGAAGTAGATAATGTAGAAAATGAATCAATAACACGAGGTAGATAAATATAACATTATGACCTTCTTACCTCTTGTCACAAAAAAAAAGCACCCTTGGTGACTTTCATAGAATCTCTTGTGAATATAACCATCAACCAACTTCACCTAGTTTCCCTGTAGAAATAAGATTCCTTTTGAGGCTTGGCACATGGCTCACATCTTTCAATACCCATGTATTTCCATTACTGTAATTTTAGATTAACTTCCCTTTGCGATTAATACTACAAGGTTCATCATCACCCAAAATAAACATGCCCAAAATTTCCTAGACATAATTTATGAAGTAACCCTTATATGGGTGGTTTATTAACCCATGGGTAATGGGTAACCGTTATGGGCTGTTTTGGGCCCATGGTTTTTTCGGTACCCATTGTTTTGATACCCATGGTTTTGCCCATTGTTTTGATACCCACGATTTTTGCCCATGGTTTTGATACCCACGGTTTTGTATCAAACTACTTAAGCAATTGTCTATTTATATGGTCTTATGCATATGATAGATAGACAAACAAATGTATTGCAGATGTGCTTTGAATTTGGGTGTGAATTCTGTAGAGTTTGTTGAGCATAGCTCCAAACGGATCTAGGTATTGTATTGAGAGAGTGGAGGCTTGTAATAAAATCTGAGCAAGTGATTCTTGGTGGACGTAGCCCAAATTGGGTGAACCACGTTAAATCTTGTCTCTGTGTTGTGTTATTTATTACGCACTTTTATTTGAGATCTGTAATATTTTACGCATATTAGTTTCTCTTTTATTGCGATTACGTGAGGATTATTCCGCATATTTTATCTCTTATTTCCTAACAATTGGTATCGAGCTGGTTTGGTTTCTTTGAAGTGTTGAATCGCGGGGAAAGTTTTTAGCTTGAGTGGGAGCTATGGCGAGATGATGGAAGATCTAGGGTTGATAAATTCAACGGGCAAAATTTCAATCTTTGGAAGATGCAGATGGAAGATTACCTTTATCAGAAGGATCTTTATACTCCATTGTCTGAGAAGGTGAACAAACCCTCGAGTATGACAGATGCGGAATGGGATTTGTTGGATCGGAAGGCACTTGGAACGATCGGTTGTGTCTTGCATCTTCGGTATTATTTAATGTTTCAAAGGAAAAGACTACAAAAGAACTGATGGATGCATTAGGGAAGTTGTATGAAAAACCCTCTACCTCTAATAAGATATTTTTAATGAAAAAGTTGTTTAATATGAAGATGTCTGAGAATGGTTTAGTAGCAGATCATTTAAATGATTTCAATACGGTTGTGAATATGCTAGCTTGGTTATAATAGAATTTGATGAAGAAGTTAGGGCTTTATTAATTTTGTGCTCTTTACCTGAAAGTTGGAATAGCCTGGTAATGGCGGTAAGCAACTCGGTTCAGCTAACTCAAAGTTGAAGTTTGAGGATGTTGTAGGGGTGATTCTAAGCGAGGAAATGTGAAGAAAAATCTCTGGTGAATCTTCTACTTCAGGGAATGCTTTGATAGTGGAAACTAGAGGGAGACAGAAGAATAGAGGAAACCGTGGAAAATCAAAGGATCGGGCAAGGTCAAAATCCAAAAGCAAGATAGTATGTTGGCACTGTGGAAAGTCTGGGCATGCAAAGAAGGATTGTTGGGAGCTTCGGGATAAGAAGAAACAACAGGAAGAAAACAAGGAGGCAAATGTGGCATCGGGTAATGTATGCCAGGATGCTTTGATTCTTTCTTTGCATAATATTAATGAATCTTGGGTTTTAGATTCAGGGGCTTCTTTTCATGCTACTCCACATAGGCATTATTTTGTTGATTATGTTTAAGGGGATTTTGGGCATGTTTTTCTTGGTGATGATGAGCCTTGCAGTATAGTTGGAAAAGGTTACATTCGAGGTTAAGATGTAGAATGAGAATACATGGCTATTGAAGGATGTCGGACATGTGCCTACATTAAGGAGAAATTTGATATCGGCGGGGCAATTGGGAAGTGATGGTTGTCTTGTGATATTTATGGTGACTCTTGGAAGGTCACCAAGAGGTGCTCTTGTGGTGGCGAAGAGGTAAGAAGGTTGGAACCTTGTATTTAACCAGCGATAGTACTAATGATTGTAATCTTGTGGCTTGAGATGCGAGATCTGACATTATGGCACTATAGGCTCGGTCATATGAGCCATAAGGGCATGGACATCATAAAGAAGAATTTTCTGGATATACGAAAACATGTTTGGATTTATGTGAGAAGCTGTATATATGGGAAATAGAAGCGAGTAAGGTTTCTCAAGGTTGGACCTACGAAGAAAGAGAGTAAGTTAGAGCTGGTACATTCGATGTGTGGGGCTTCGGTATATCATCTCTTGGGGTTCAAGTTATTATGTTACTTTTATTGATGATGCAACAAGGAAAGTTTGGGTTTATTGTATTAGAAACAAATCGATGTATTTGATACTTTTGTTAAATGGAAAGCCTTGGTAGAGAATGAAACATGGTCTTAAGTTAAAATGTCTCGAGTCGGATAATGGAGGGGAGTATTGCAGCAATGAATTTGATGATTATTGTTCTAAGAATGGAATCCATGAGGCAAAAGACGGTTCAGGAACCCGCACGAATGGGGTGTCGAAAAGGATGAACAAAACAATAATGGAATGTCTTTAGAGCATGAGGATACATGCGGGACTGCCTCTTTATTTTTGGGCGAAGCGGTGAGCACAATGGTGTGTACTTGATAAATAGAGGACCCTCGAAGTGCCTTGGATGGAGGCATACACGAGGAGGCTTGGTATGGTAAGAAAGTCGATTACTCATTTCTTAGAGTCTTTGGATGTGAGGTGTTTGTTCATATTGACAAGGATGATAGGACCAAGCTAGAGGCTAAATCAGAAAAATGCACTTTTATTGGTTATGGTGGTGATGACTTTGGATTTAAATGTTGGAGTATTAAAGACAAGAAAATCATTCGGTCTAGGGATGTGGTCTTTAATGAGAAAGTCATGTATAAGCAATAGTTGCAGGAAAATAGGGAAGAATCCAAGAAAGAATATGCGGTGGTAGAGGATCTTCCCGGATGGGAAAGTGACCCATGAATCGGTTCGGGAACCTACTCAGCGGGAACCCCAAACTCCTACGGTGAGGAGGTCTTCTAGGGTAAGAAAAGAACACGAACGTTTTCTCCTTCTCTTTATTATTTATTACTCACGATAGTGGAGAGCCGAGAGAGCTTTGATGAAGCAATGCGGGTAGATGCCGGTAAGAAGTGGGAGCAAGCCATGGATGAGGAGCATAAGTCTCTCATGGAGAACCAGGACTTGGGATTTGGTGAAGCTAGGAAGGAAAAAGAGCATTGCGAGAACAAGTGGGTGTACTGAGTTAAAGATGAAGGAGGAAAGAAAAGATATAAGGCCGGTTGGTGGTCGAGGGTTTGCACGAAACAAGGTATAGATTTTGATGAGATTTTTCTCTGTAGTAAAAATGACTTCTATCAGAAGCTGTTCTTGGAATAGTGGCAGCAGAAGACTTGCACTTAGAATAGTTAGATGTAAAGCGCATTTCTCCATGGTGATTTGGAGGAGGAGCTATATATGCGGCAGGAAGGGATATGAAGTCAAAGGTAAAGAGGAGATGGTGTGCAAAGCGAAGAAGAGCTTGTATGGCACGAAACAAGCTCCACGTCAATGGTATAAGAAGTTTGATAGCTTCATGATGGAGCGAGGTTATATTAGATGTCATTACGACCATTGCGTGTATCTGAAAAAATTTGAGGATGGAAGTTATATTATCTGTGTTTGTATGTTGATGACATGTTGGTTGCGAGTAAAAACATGCAGGAAATAAAAGTACTCAAGAAACAACTAAGTGAATCCTTTGATATGAAGGATTTGGGGGCAGCCAGACAAATCCTTGGTATGAGGATAACTCGGGATAGGAAGGAATGGAAAGTTGACTTTATCTCAGGAAGAGTACATTAAGAAGGTATTGGATAGGTTTAACATGCAGGATGCTAAACCGGTTGGGACTCCTTTGGCAAGCCATTTTAAGTTATCAAAGGAGCAGTGTCCCAAGATAGAGCAGGAAAGAAACCATATGTCCAAGGTACCTTACTCATCAGCGGTTGGCAGTTTGATGTATGTTATGGTGTGCACTAGGCTTGATATTGCCCATGCAGTGGGAGCTGTGAGTAGATTTATGAGTGATCCAGGTAAAGAGCATTGGCAAGCAGTAAAGTGGATCCTTCGGTATTTGAGAGGGACCATGGGGACAATTTTGTGCTACAGTGGATCAGACACCACTTTACGTGGTTATGTAGATTCAGACATGGCTGGAGATGTTGACAACAGGAGGAGCACGACAGGTTATATTTACATTGTAGGTGGGACAACAGTGAGCTGGATTTCACGACTACAGAAGCTGGTGGCTTTATCAACCACGGAGGCTGAGTATGTTGCTGCCACAAAGGCAAGCAAAGAGATGATTTGGTTACAACAATTGCTTGAGGAGTTGGGGCATAAGCAGAAGGAATGTAAGCTGCATAGTGATAGTCAGAGTGCTATACACCTAGCTAAGAACTCTGCTTTCCACTCCAGGATGAAGCATATACAATTGAGATATCACTTCATCAGGACAACTTTGGAAGAAGATAAGTTGAAGTTGGAGAAGATTCATACCAGTCAGAATCCTGCAGACATGATGACCAAGGTGGTCACAAGGGATAAACTAAAGCTATGTTCAACTTTGGTTGGCCTTCGCGGATGATAGTGAAGGGTTGAGAAGCTTGCTCAGTGGAAATCAGTCTCCAAGTGGGAGATTGTTATGTTTGTGGAGCCTATTTTCATGTTAGAGTGTGGTACACCTTCTATGTGTTACACTTGGGTATTTTTACGGCGGTCCCGCTCACTCGGTGGTGAGCGGTCGGGGTTGATTCGGGGGTGAAGCCCCGAAATAAATTTTCATGGGTGGTTTATTAACCCATGGGTAATGGGTAACCGTTATGGGCTGTTTTTGGGCCCATGGTTTTCGGTACCCATTGTTTTGATACCCACGATTTTTTGCCCATTTTTTTGATACCCACGGTTTTTGCCCATGGTTTTGATACCCACGTTTTGTATCAAATTATTTAAGTAGTTGTCTATTTATATGGTCTTATGCATATGATAGATAGATACAAGCAAATGTATTGCAGATGTGCTTTGAATTCGGGTGTGAATTCTGTAGAGTTTGTTGAGCATAGCTCCAAACGGATTTGGGTATTGTATTGAGAGAGTGGAGGCTTGTAATAAAATCGAGCAAGTGATTCTTGGTGGGCGTAGCCCAAATTGGGTGAACCACGTTAAATCTTGTCTCTTTGTGTTGTGTTATTTATTACACTTTTATTTGAGATCTGTAATATTTTACGCATATTAGTTTTGTTGCGATTAATTGTAAGGATTATTCCGCATATTTTATCTCTTATTTCCTAATACTTATTCTTGATCTCTCATTCGCCTTACCCCTCGCTTTCTTACATTCAAATCATTTCCGATGATGTTTCCTCTATACTCTTCTTGTGAATTTATTCATTCAAGATTATACTAACCACATCATCAAACTTCAAAATATTATTAGCGAGATGTTGTATTACTATGACCATTACAAGTTGTCCCAACTATTAGGCAAAAAACATAACAATAAAAGTGCTTTTACTTCATCATCAAGCGGTATTGCAAGAGATTTTAATTGATATACAATAGATCAAAAATAATTCAAATGACTAGAGGAAGATTCACCTTCATGCATCTTATAACTAAATAGTTTCTTCATCAAATAAACTTTATTTGAAGCATTAGTTTTTTCATATAAATTAGCAAGATATTTCATTAAGTCTACCGTAGAATCCGTTTCTTTAATATTGGAAGCCACAAATGCTGCCAGACTCAATCTTATAGATTCCAAAGCCTTTCTATTAAGAATATTCCATTCTTCATTAGTCATCTTCATAGGTCTAGACTTCTCATCCAACGGTAAGTACAAATCTCTTTGATACAGATAATCCTTAATCTGCATCTTCCATAATTGATAATTTTGGTCGTCAAATTTCTCTACCTTGTATTTATTATCTTCTGCCATTGTTGTAGCTCCCACTCAATTAAAAACCCTCTCGTGAGTATATCATGTCAACACACAAAAGCCTCAAACAAAGCTCGATACCATTTTTTGGGGTTAGCACATCGGTTATCTGTACAAACGATATATCGAGATCTAAGCATACATGCAAATAAAAGTAAATATTCTACCAGAAGAAATATACAAAATAAGAGACATAAATCAACACCAAATTTAACGTGGTTCACCCAAAGTGGGCTACGTCCACCAAGAAACAAGCCAATCTATTATCCAAAGCTTTGACAAGATATCTGATGAAGATTTACAATCTTCCACACTTCTCGAATGTTTAGTATTTTTTTCCTTCAAGCTTTTGCTCTACCACCAAGAATTCTCTCTCTCCAACCTTTTTCAAGTTCAATTCTTGTTGATCATACATATTCTAAACCCTAGCTTTTATGCTTATATAGTCATTTATAAACTTAAGGCATTTAGCCATGCAATTCTGATCAATAAATCTATTTTAATGCTAAAAATAGATATATTTCTGAGAGTTAATTAAAACTTCATCGCACAGTAACCGACGCAATTTTGCCTAACCGGCTGCCCGTTCCTTACTTGCTTAACGATGCGTATGCCGATTAAATACTGATTGATGTCGATCAGTCCTTAACATATGTCGGTTAATGTATTTTCTAGCAAGTACCAATTACATGCTAAAATGAAGTAATTAAGCTTCATGACTCAACATGGTTGCCATTTTTGACTATGCTTGCTATCTTGAGTAAGCTCTAAAGTTTATTTTTAAAAATCTAATGAAACCGATATTGGTGTGGGTGTGTTTTCTGAGCTTGTAGATCACATAAAATATAGGGCTAGGATAATTTGTGATATACATTTATGCGGTGGTGGGAAAGAGGGGTGTTGTTAAAAAGGTACGAATATTGTGCGAAAGATGGAGGAATTAAATATATACATGGATATAGTTAGATTGAATAACATAAAAAAGTACATGGTTTTCGTAGGAGACAAATCACACAAACATGAGAAATTTATGCGACTTAGAGGAGTTGTATTGAGAGGAGTGATAACATTTAAATATATAACTCTTAAATGAGAATCTAGAATGGGCGGTAAAAGAATAGGAAATGTAACTCATTACAAAATAAAATAAAATCTCTCCAAATTTTATCTCCAGGAGAAAACATATTTAAACATTGATATGTTTTCATTATGAAACGATTAAACATCCAATAACTTGATTAAGGTCGTAGATCAAGTCATAAATCAAGGAAAGAACTAGTCATCAAAGAACTAGTCAAGACCATACATTTAGGAGAGAACTAGACATTAATGATCTAGTCACTACCATATATCAAGGAAAAAAACTATACCTAACAACTAAATAATATCCCCTAGTATCTAAATAAATAAAAATAAATGTCCAAACACATAAGTGGGTGAGGATAAATACAATAAAGGTAAATAAAGTACCTAGGTGAACATGAGCTAAGGTAAATACCTACTCTAACAACAAGCCATAGGTTAAGGCGTAACACGCCCTTCCCCTTCAAAGCAACATTGTCCTCAATGTTGAGAAGCTCTGAGTCTTTGCTGCGAGGAACGTCATATCCTCCCATGTTGCATCTTCATTGTCCATATTCTTCCACTTGATCAAGTACTCAGTAATAACCCGTGTCCTCAATATTTTAGTGCGTGTTTGAAGGATGCATTCAAGTTCCAAGATGACTCTCCCCTCCTCATCAAGCTTAGGTAACGTTGTTTGGGTGGATATCCTCTCTGTCTAATTACTTTCTTCAAGAAAGAAACATTAAAGACTATGTATTCTGGTTGTCTGTGGAAGTTCTAATTTGTATGCTATAGTACCAATCTTCTACAATACTTAATAGGGGCCATAATACTTAGGTGAAATTTTGTTATCCTTTTGTTGTTGTTTCAAATACATTTTCTTATATGGTTGTAAACACACAAAAACCTAGTCACCAACTTCAAAATGTCTTTCCGTGTGATGTTGATCAGCATGTTGCTTCATGTGGTTTTGTGTCATGGCCAAGTTCTCCTTGAGACTAGAGAGGACCTCTTGTTGATGTTGAATGTGTTCTTCTACTGCTCTAACCCATGGTTGTCCTCTCAATGATGATGTGATGGATGGTGGATGGTACCCATAGAGTGCCAAAAAAGGAGACATTTTGAATGAAGTATGGAAGGAAGTGTTATACCACCATTCTGCAAGTGGAAGCCATTGGACCCATCTCACTTGTTTATCTAAGGTGAAGCAACGGAGATATCCCTCAAAGAAATTATTTACAACTTATGTTTTCCCATAAGACTGGGCATGAGAAGAAGTGCTACGAGCTAATTGAGTACCCAAACATGAGAATAAATCAGTCCAAAAATTACTAGTAAAGATAGGGTCTCGATCACGTCTAAAATCTTGAGGTCCTTGTAGCTTTTAACTGTGTCCATGAAGGTTACATTCTACTATCCTGGAAGCAAATGGGTGTGACAAGGCACAAAAATGAGCATATTTGGTGAGTCTATCCACCACAACAATGATGACATTTTTCCCTTCATATTTAAGAAACCTGCGATGAAGTCTATGGAAAACTCTTCCCACTGCTAGCTAGGAATAGATAGAGGTTGTAGAAGACCCAGGGACAAGGCTGTTTCACCCTTATTTTGTTGACAAACCATGCATTCTACCAAAAAAATTTGGACATCCCCTTTAAGCCCTTCCCAGAAGAAATCTTGTTTGATGCGATGATAAGTCTTCAAGAATCTAGAGTGCCCTCATACTGGAGAAGCGTGAAACTCAAATAGAACCCTATTTTTAAGAGTGGAGTTCTTACATAGGTACAATCCATCTTTATACCATAAAGCATCCCCTTTCAATACAAATTGTTCAGACATGCTTGGATCATTATGGAGATTATGAATGAGGTTTTGTGTAGTTGGGTCATTTTGCCATTCGAGACCTTGCCTCTTCTACGCAATCTTCTTGTAAGATGGATATGACACATAAAAATGTTGCAACATGATTCATCTTTCTGCAGAGCAGAGCATCCACAACTACATTATCTTTCCCTTTCTTGTAGATAATCTCAAAATCATATCACAACATCTTTGAAACCAAATTTTTTTGTTCTTCAGATGATAAACATTGCTCCAAGAAATATTTCAGACTATCATGATCTGTCTTCACTTTAAAGTGTCTTCCTATGAGATATGGTCTCCATTGCTTTATTGCATGAAGTATGGATAGCATTTCCTTCTCATAAGTTGGCTTTGAAAAATTCTTACCTTTGAATTGATGGCTCAAAAAGGCAATAGGATGGCCTTCTTGCATGATAATTGCCCCCATACTAGATCCTGATGCATCACATTCAACAATGAATGTTTTGGAAAAATCTAGAGTAGCCAAGATTGGAGTGGTGCACATGGCCTCCTTTAACTTCTCAAATGATTTGGTAGCATCCTCATTCCAATGGAAAGAGTCCTTATTTAATAAATTTGTGAGAGGTGTTGCTATTCTTCCATAATTCCTTACGAATATCTAATAATAACTTGTAAGCCCCAAAAATCCTCATAGATTCTTTAGGGTTTTGGAACCTTCCACTCCATCATGGCTTTGATTTTATTAGGATCCACTTTAACACCTTCATGAGAGACAATGTGGCCCAAATATTCAACCTCCTTGACTCCAAAAGAACACTTATTTACATGATGCAAATGTTCCTCTCACGTTTCCTCCCATGCTTTTCTATAAATTAATATATCATCAAAGAACACTAAAACAAACTTCCGTACGAATGGATTAAAAATAGAATTCATCAAAATTTGAAATGTAGAAGGTGCATTTGTGAGTCAAAAGGCATTACCAAGAATTCATAATGGCCTTCATGTGTCTGAAAATCATTTTTATGAACATCCTCATCCTTGATTCTGATTTGGTGGTATCTCGAACGAAGATCAAGCTTTGTAAAGTAAACAACACCATAAAAATCATCAAGTAAATTATCAATTACAAGAATAGGAAAATTATCTTTGACCGTACTTATTAAGTTCCCTATAAGCGGGACACATGTGCCACATGTCATCTTCATACACACCATCACTCTTGAGAAGAATAAGCACTTTGACTATGACGAATGATTCATGCTTCCAACATTTCTTATATAATCTTCTCGATCTCACTCTTTTGCACATATGGGTACATATAAGGTCTGATGTTAGGTGGTTGGATCCCTGATACTAACTGAATAACATGATCATGATCTCTCTTTAAAGGTAAACCCTTTGGCATATTTTCAAACACAACAAAGTTTGCATCCAACACTGTTTGCATATATGATGGTATAATGTCCTTAAACTGATGCACCTCCAATGAAAATAGTTGTGCCACAAATCCCTTTGCACCTGTTTTAGCATTTTGTGCATCTATGAGAGATCTCACTATCTGTGGATACTTTTCTCTTAATCCTCTTAGCTCAAAAGTCTTTCCTTGATTTGAAAGCGTATGAAGAATTCTTGAAAGTTCATCACAATGGTTCCCAAGGTGGTAAGCCATTGAACTCTTAACACAATGTCTACTCCTCCCATTGAAATGGAATACATGGGGCTATTTAATATGTAATATCCCATGACAAGCTTAATGTTATGACATTTTCTAGAACAAGTAATAATACCTCCATCAACAATCATTACTTGACATTTAGGAGCTGGATAAATAAAACAGTTCAAGTGCACTGCTAAATTATGATTGATGAAGTTGTGAGTACTTCCTAAGTCAATCAACACTTTGTGACCCTCTATTTTTTTTAAGAATCCAACCACCTTGAGGGTTTGGGGGTGTTAATGCCTGAAATTACATGGCATGAGATCATTGGATGGGGATCTCTTGATTCCTCCTCTGGCTCGACCATGACCTTTGACTCGACATCTTCATCCTTCTCTTCATCTTCACTAGGCCCATTAATGTAGAACAACTTATTTTCAACACATTTATTTCTTGTTCCATATTTACTATCACAGTTAAAACATAAATATTTTGATCTCTTTTCTTCAATTTGTTGAGGTGTCAATCTAACTCCCAGGTCGAGGGAGTGTTGGAGAAGGGGTATTGAGATCTGTGATATTAGTGAAATTTTATCTCTTGCTTGAAATTTTTTTCCTATGCCCTTCATGCCATAATCATGGAATCAAAACCTTATGATGATTAAGCATACACACCTCATGCTCAATGTGATCCTTAAGACCCTTGAGAAATAAGGTCATTTAGATTCTCCTCAGTAATATTTTCCACCCGTAAAGAAAGGTTTTGGAATTGATGAATGTAGTCCTTAACGGATCTTGTATGTCTTAAATTTGCTAATTAGCTGAATTAATTTTCCAACACACTAGAACTATAGTGTAATTACAAATCTTCGGTGAAGACTGTCCATGTAACATTGAGACCACTCTTTTGCCTTTGAGCACATAACCATTAATACCAGACAAATAGGTCAAGTTCGAGATACAAAGAATCCATGATCACCTTTTGTCACAGATGGAATCTGATGTAAATCAAAGAAATTCTCCATCTAGTTAATCCAATTGATTGGATCCTTTACATCAAACTTACGGATCTCCACTTTCAAAAACATATTACGAGCTTGTAGAGTGTTTGTATTTGGATTGGGCATGCTCGAAGATCCACCTTGGCTCATTTGTCTATTATTTTGACCTGAAGATCCACCTTGTTTGATAGAAGTATGATTACCCATTATATGTGTACTGAATTTTTGTAATAAACCCTTAAATCGTTTTCCAATCCTTTCCACATCGTCTTTTGGCCACCCTAGACTCGAGGTCTCGCAGGTTAAACTCAAGTTGGCTTACCTTATGGTCCATCGCAGTAAACCCTAACCCTAAGGAATCTATAGTTACCTCTTCTGACTCCAACTCCTCAACTATTATCTCATCCTTTTTGGTGTTTTACCCAGTGATGGGATTCTTTTTGCCTCTTGTGGAAGGCCCCACCATGATGCCCAAAATAGTAGGATTTAGGGATCAAGGTCAAATTTTAGGGTTTGGGAGTTTGATAAGATTTTGGAAAAATATAAAAAAACTCAAAGAACAAACTCCAACTAATTTTTTATCCTCTTTCCGAAAATGTAAAGAAATTTGAAAAATTCCACAATTTGCATCCTATGAAGCGATTTTATGAAAAACCATAAATTTGCAATAAATTTTATAAAATAAATATAAAAAGTCTAATTTTTCATGGAACCTGACTTGGACTTATTTGGAGCTTTGGTAAAAAATTCTCCAACAAATTCGCTCAGTTTGCAAGATATAGTGGAAACAAAAAATTAGGGTTTTTACCCTAATTTTGGCCCAGATCGCAACTCTGATACCACTTGTAATGAAAATACTTGAATAATTCTGATTATTAGCATAAATAGAGCACCAAAGAACACAATATTGAAGATAAATGATCTCAATATGCAAGTATAATAGCTTATCCACTTTGAGGGGGCAACCTCCAAACCATACAATAAGACTCAAATGCTCTAATGATGCTCAACTACTACCTACTAACCCCTATATATACTATTCATATGTTATGGCCATCACCCATATTTACTCTTAAGAGCCTTAATTTAGAGAATATTTCTATAGACATAGGAGAATATTGAAATTTGGGTAGATTTATTATTATGATGTAAAAGTTTAGATGTGATTTGTGTAGACACACACCTGATAACTCTAGGTACATGTTGCCTAACTGTTAAAAATACTTCAATTTAAAGTATATTTATGTAGACACACATAACTTCAGGTACAAGCTACTTTCTTTGTTAAGATGCTTTAATTTAGATATTTATGTAAACATACAAAACAATATTGGGTGCATGTTACTTTATTGTTAGAATGCCTCAATGTAGAGAACATTTGTGTAGAACCAACTATATCGATCTACGATAATTGATTATGTTTAGTCAAGTATAAGACTTAAACCATTTAATAGAATTAATTAAATATTATTAATGCTTAATAATAAACATTTATACATTTTAGTTTGCCTAAGTCATATATGTACAACTACACTATTACGTGTGTTCTCGATGTACCTTCGTAATATAATCCAGATCGTCATAACTTCTTTCACATTGAATGAAAATGGAATCAAGTATGATATTATGGCGATACGACTCAATCTGAAAAGTGTATGTTGCTACTATAAAAATGCGGTAGGGTGTTTTATTATTGTTTCATGTTTATACACTAACATTTACAATTTAGTTTATTTATGAACAAGTACATCGTGTATACTTAATTCCTTTAAGTACGCTTTCATATTTCTTGTTTATCTTATTGTTTCGTTATATAATTATTAGATTATGAAGATATCACAAAATGGTAGTATTATCACTTTAAAACATCAATTCATAATGATTATATTGTTGTTAAACAACGATTAAACAATGTCTTAAAAACACAATCATAATGAAAACAAATCATCTTATTGTACTTGTAATGTTACATTCATAATCTACCATAATTTCGGCATTATAACATTTCTTTAAAACACAAGTACGCCAACTTCCCCATCATGAATAGTCAATGGTTGAATCAAATGCAGTGGGAAGATACTCAAGTACCTAAAAGAGCCTCTAGATTTCACTATACAATTTGTCATGCTCTGCGGCCATTTCTAGACCTCCCTAAGTTTAAGGGGGAGGGAGACCCAAATGCCACTACCATCGAGAACTACTCCCTTGGGATGTAGTTACCACAAAAATATTTCCTAAGACTCTTGAGGGGATTTCTCTCGATTGGTACTACAAGAATCCTAGAAGCCTCTATCCATTCCTTCAAGAAACTTCGTATCCGAGTTCATTAAGGATTTCGACATGAACAAGTTGTTGAGAACAAGGATTAGATAATTCCTGCATATTAAACAAGAACACAATGATTCCGCTACCCATTTCATTTAACGGTGGCAGAAATTCCTATATTCTTCTACTAGTGCTCCCAACATGGACCGTACGAGGCTTTGTGATTTATTCCTTCATTCTCTTAACCAAGAAACCAAGGAAGAATTCCAAAAGTTTCCTCTTGAAGCTATGAAGAAGTCTTAGAGGGTGCTTGTTTCACTCGGAAATGCTTCGTTCCTTATAGAAACAGATAAGGTTAGGGTTAGGAGGAATACCAGTAGAATGTCGAGATGATGTGCGCGTCATGCAAGTAGAGAAAGATCAGTGACGAAGAACTCCTTTTGTCTTGGAAGGACTACTGCAAATAAGAACACAAGACCACAAGATTTTGATTAGATAGTAAATGAGGGAACTGCCTTGGGCCCAGGAAATATGAAACTTCCTTTCGAAGGTGGTCAGTTCCCCTGCCGATATGAGTTAACACAAAATACTATAAAATATCAATTAAATTGCTTGGCTGGTAGGTAGGGGAAAGGCTGTTTTTCTGTTTTTGATCAAAGGAACCGATGCGGTTACCTATAACCGATGGCGGTTACTAATAACCGATACCGATACCGGTTGGTTCTAGGATCTTACGGGCTGGTTGTGGAGTTTGTAATGGCTGATTTTTGGATAGTTTTTTTGGAGAGCGGGATGGTTAGAAACAAAAGAATGACAATCAGAAATGATGGTGTGTTGGATAATGGATCCGAAAGCGGATTTGGGAGGACTGTAATTCCAAAAGCATAAGAAATGTTATAATGGAGGACATGCAAGATGTAACTTACTGGTTTTTGACGAAGATGCCAGTTGATCTCCTTGGCTGCCAACTCTTCTGGTTTCTTCACTCGTCTCTGCTTGGTCAGTGAAGTTCGGACTCTTAATCGCTTTGGACTCTCCTTTGATTCAACAATCCTTGACCAGATCCCCAAAATGAAATTCCGATCCGTTGTTTTGGTTTGGGGAGCCCATTTACAGGGAACCGATGGCGGTTACGTAACCGACGGCGGTCGAGTAGGAACCGGCATCGGTTAGGAAAAAGTAGGCTATTTTTAGTAAAATAGCCCACCTTCCCTGCTTTTCTCCCGAGAGATCAGTTGCGGGCTTGGTCAAGTGGCTAGAAGGTCGGCTTTGGGTGCGAGTAAGGAGGCATTAGTTATGGATGTGAGTCTAGACCAAGTCATGGGTCCTAATTAGGTTAGTTTAGGGTTAGGGCTAAGTCGCGGGTGAGGTGGGCAAGTGAGGTGGCGGGTAAGGCGATGTGGATTTATCAATTATGAGGTAATTAATAAATAATTGTGTAAGGTTTAGGTGATGAGTTTAGGTTGCGAGATGAGATGTGGGTCACAAGGATCGTAAGACACGAATTTGGTGTCTACATTAGCCCGTTATTATCGTGTAGCTTGTTTTGTAAAGGCTGCGCGACAATAATATGAAGTGGTTTCCCTGTTAAGGGTATAGGTAATCCCCAAATCTATCACAGATTGGGTGAACGGGAAATCGGGGATAGGGTTGATAAAGGGTACATGTTGTAGAGAGGATGGTAAGGTGGTGGGGTAAGTCCAAGGAAGCGAGACGCATGTTGAAATGCAATAGTACGACTAGGGTACATGATTTGACGAAGCAAACCAGCAATGTATAGGCAAAGGCCGATAGTTTATCCAAGCGAGGGTGATATAATCCCAGTATCAAGGCATAGGAAGTAGCTCCAGGGGTATATAATAGGTGAGGTACAGGAACGTTTAGGCATGTTCGGCAGTACCAAATGGTTGGTTTGGTTGAGATAAACGTCACGGTCTAGGTCTAGGCAAAGTTGGTCGACAGATCAAGTCAAGGACCCTAATCATGCTAAAACATGAACAGGTGAGCTCGATTGAACACAAGGTACATGATGGATGGATAAAATAAAACATTAATTGTGGGTATGGTATGGAAGTGATGCGGCCTTGGGTCGGGCCAAGTGGTTGGGCGGTGGCCCTGGGTCAGGTTAGGTGGGTAGGTTGAGGCCTTGGGTCGGGTCAAATAGTTAGGGCGAGGCCTTGGGTCGGGCCAATTGGTAGGTTGAGGCCTTGGGTCGGGCCAAATAGGTAGGGCGAGGCCTTGGGTCGGGCCAATTGGTAGGTTGAGGCCTTGGGTCGGGCCAATTGGTAGGTTGAGGCCTTGGGTCGGGCCAATTGGTAGGTTGAGGCCTTAGGTCGGGCCAAATAGGTAGGTTGAGGCCTTAGGTCGGGCCAAATAGGTAGGTTGAGGCCTTGGGTCGGGCCAAATAGGTAGGTTGAGGCCTTAGGTCGGGCCAATTGGTAGGTTGAGGCCTTAGGTCGGGCCGAATAGGTAAACAAATGGTGTTCAGCAAAGGTGGATATAGGCGATATGTGGTTAAAAAAGAGGCAAATGGTAAATAGGGGCAAAAAGATAAAATTGGGGGAAAGTTGGGATTAACACCGATGTCGATTCTACATGACCGATATCGGTTAAGGGACCGATACGGTTTTTAGGGCAAAAGAAACCGACATCGGTTAAGGTTGAAAAACCTATAAAAAGAAAAATACGGCCTGTCATTGTCACTTTGGTTGTTTTGCAATCCAAATTAACTTGTCTCGGCGTGGAGAGTTGAGTTGGAGGGTATTGAGTGAGGTGGAGCTATTTGATTGGCGGAGAAAGTTGATAGTGGGCCCGAATAGTTGAGGAGGCCGGTGATTGGCCGGGGACCCAGCGATCGAGGATTGGAGCCATGGCACGTGCAGGAGGAGGCTGGAGGGGCTGGACCAGCTGGACCGCCACCACCCATCCCACCACGACGACGTGTCGTCGTACCGGTAGGTTCTAAACTCTTTATTTTGGTGATTTGGTTGAGTTATGTTGTTTTTGGGATTTGGGTAGGAATTGGTAGTTTGTAGGAAATAATGGGTAAATGGAGGTAATTTGAGAAAGGGAGAGGGTAGATAGGTTAGATAGGCTAAGGCGGCTAGGTGTGTAAAATTTTAGGGTTTTTGGGTGGGTAGATGGGTAGAAATAGGTAAAAAATGAGTTTTGGGGGCCGTGCGCGGGTTCGGCTCGGGTAGTGGACAGTGACCGATGTCGGTCACTAGGCGACCGGCATCGGTCGAAAAAAGGTAAGGTTCTGTTTGATCGAAACCGGTGTCGGTTTTGCATCGGCCGGTATCGGTGGGGTTGGGGGTCGTGGGGGATTGTTGTGGGTTGGGTGGTTGAGTGGGTGGGTTGGGTTGGTTTGGTTTGGTTTAGGGTGGGGGTTGGATTGGGTTGGTTTAGGGTGTAGGTTGGATTGGGTGTAAGTTGGGGGTTTAGGGACGAGGGTTTTGTGGGTTGGGGGGGGTTGAATGGGTTGGGTTGAGTTGGTTGGGGTGGGTTGAGTTAGTTGTGTAGGGTTTAGGATTTAGGGTCTAGGTTTTTGTGGGTTGGGGGGTTGAATGGGTTGGGTTGAGTTGGTTGGGGTGGGTTGAGTTAGTTGTGTAGGGTTTAGGGTTTAGGGTCTAGGTGTGAAGGTGGGTTGGGATGGGATTGGGTTTAGAGTTTGGGGTGGAGAAAGGTGAGGTGTGGGTTTAGATTTTAGGTGTTACAAAAAGGGGGTTTAGATGGTAAAGTAGGTGTTATAATAAAGAGTGGGTCTAAGAATGTGGGTTGGTTTTGCAGGCACGTCAGCAGTTGACGATGCGTGATAGGATGCCTCCACTATTGAGTCGAGATGAGGCCACACATATCTGCGGCGCATTGGGCCACCATGCGCGAGGTAGGACTTGGCGGGGTCCAGAGGTACAGAGCGATAGACAGAGATCACAGCCTGATGGTCGCCCTCATCGAGAGATGGGATCCGGCGGCCAATGTGTTCCATCTGCCGACCGGGGAGATGACGGTCACATTAGAGGATGTGTATCGCATCCTAAATGGCTACCGATCGAGGAGAGGCCGTGTTCCGTGGTAGATTCGAGAGACGCCATGGATAGCATCTTTGTAGGTTTTGGGGATGCAGCCGCGCTTTACATATCATAAGCGCGAGCATTGGATATAGTGACATGTACCGCGCACACAGACATGAGACACGGCTTGCCGTGTTGATGATGATAGGATCACTGCCGCCCTCCCGGATTCGAGGGAGGCCGTTTCCACGGGCATTGATGGGGTGCTTCTGGAGATGGTGGAGGAGCACACTGTTTGCATGGGCACCGGTGTATGTAGTGCGGTGCACCATTATACAGGAGTTATGGGGCTATCGCGGAGGAGGCGATTTGGTATTTGTTCTACGTTTTTGTTGCCTTTGTTGGGCATACGAGCACATCGTATGCATCGAGCCGCGAGGGCTACCCCCGGCAGCCAAGGCCACAGTCGTATACCGATATGGCTTTCGAGAGGTGGTTAGGGGTCGTGGGCCACCACGGCGAGTTGTTGCAGGTCGGGATGTGGCCTACTATAGACATGTACTGAGGGCCTTACCGCAGTAGACATTATATGGAGACCCTACAGAGGTCACTAGCCTGGCAGAGGAGCCGCGTGCAGTGCCTAATCCAGTATACATTACGGATAGCAGATTCGAGGCCAGGAGAGTCGAGCGGATACCCTGAGAGGGTGCAGCGGCAGATGGGGCTGCGGCAGGGCGAGCCACCTCCCTTCCCTCGGTCAGAGGGATGATGTAGAGGCCCCATTGCGCCAGCGCCCATGCCTTGGGATCCCCATTTGGGTTGCGAGAGAGAGGCCAGCGATGATGGCGTTGATGATCTTTGGAGTGCACGGGAGCATACGGGGTTTGGTGGAAATTTGGAGGCAGAGAGTGGCGAGGTAAGCTGCACGCCATACAGCCAGAACTTAGCGCAAATGCGGTACGCGAGAGAGATCAGCTCGAGGCGGTGCAGTGGCATATTACAGGAGACGAATTGGCTTTGCTGCCGCACGCACGAATAGGGGTTTACGAGGCAGCTAGCCTTGAGCTCGAGTGATACGAGCACGGGCGGCACCACCACCAAGAAGACAAACCACGAGTGCGAGTGCAGTACGGCGGCCGTACAGCAATAGCTGCACCCACAGCCCAGATACCAAAGCACGGCCACGAGTGCGTGTACGAGCACAGCAAAGCACCTCCACCGAGCGCCACGGCCACAGTGCGAGTACGAGCTCGAGGATAGTGGTGTTAGGTGCCGAGGCCAGGCCAGTTCCTTGATGGCGAGATCGCTATATGGAGGTTAGAAAGCAGAGGCCCGTTATTATCGGGATATTCTTGATAGTAAATGCGGAGTCGAGTATCGAGCATATACGCTCATAGAGCGAGACCTCGCACAGCCGAGAGATCTCGGGGAGGGCAGCCCACCGGTGGCGTGTACATGACAGGCGGAGGCGAGAGGCGCCACGAGGACCCGGGCGAGGGAGAGGTGCCGGGGCGGTGGGGAGAGCGATAGATCCCGACGTGGTTTTGTATAGGACACGGGCACCGGTCTGCGAACCGGTTTTATTCATTGTTTGGATTCATTGATTTATTATATCTGGCCTGCGAGCCGAGTGCGGGTTGTATATTGATACCGCTGCGAGCAGAGTATATTTGTGATATGAGAGACCGGCTGCGAGCCGAGTCGAGATTTTTAGTAGGTGTTGCGGCTGCGTGCCGGCTTTGGTATGTTGTGAGATCACAGAGGCCCCGATGTAGGGCACATTGTATTTTTGAAAATTTGTATATATATAGAGACGATGCTTTGATTCATATGCGAGTGTTCAAAATGTGTTGAAATATGTGGTTAATGGTGGTAATATATAGAATGTGTGATGAGTTTAATTGACATGTTGATAGATGGATGATCTTTGATGTTTTTGTTTTTGTTTTTGGCACGTATATATGAATGTCGGGTTATGTGATGGATTGATGGTTTTGTGACATTGTGATATATGTAATCGATGAGTTGGTTCCAAATGATGTATAGATTGATAGTTTGTTTGGTATCATGTAGTTCATGGTTTGTGTATACGTGTAAAATAAATGATGTTTAATGAAAATGTAATGTTAGATGTGGTGGATGAACAAAATGTGGTAAATTGTGTTGTTCATGCAGGCAAAGAGGTGGGCGCGACAAAAATTTAGATGAGAAATGAAGAAAAGAACCTGTTTCAAAAGGAAGGTATCTAACAGATATCGGTTAGGTAACCGATGTCAGTAGGCGACCGATATCGGTTAGGCAACCGATACCGGTTATTTAGGTATGGGCTTTTCTAAAAATAAAAAAGCTAGGGTGGCACTTAAGTTTTAATCTTAGAGCCATGCGAGGTTAAAAGCGCGAACGCGACGCGCTTTGGCAATGATTGCGAGGTTTTTGCATGAGAGATCGAGTGATAAGGAGAGAAGAGACAAGAAAAGTGAATGTGATCGAGATTCAAGATAGCAATGCAGGTTTGAAAAAGGTGGTGATAATGGCGGGACGAGGAGAAACATCCGGCGAGGCGAGGGACAAGAGAGAAGACACGGGCCACCTCAAGCTCTGCTGCACCCAAGAGGTAAACGTTTTGGTTGTGATTTGATTTCTGCGTGGTTTGTGAATAAGATGGGGTAGGGTAGGTGGGTAGATATGAGAAAGAAAATATGATAACAAGGGTTGCAGGTGAGGTAAGTGTTACAGGGTAGGCAATCAGGGGTTTCAGGTATGTTTGTATGTATAAAAACGAATAAACGAGCAAATTTATTGTCGTAGGTGGTTGTTTTTAGGGAAGGTGTATAAAATTGAGCAGTGGACCTATGGCGGTTAGGAGAATCGGTATCGGTTATTCAACCGATATCGGTTACGTATAACCGGTACCGGTTACTGGAGAAATTTCCAGAATGTTTGAAAAAGACCCTAATGGATTGAATGGTTGTTTGTCATTTTGGTGTATGCAGGCAGAGGCAGGGTTGAAGATGAATGATAGTGTGCCAGCGTTGTTGTCACGAATCCGAGCGGATGTAACACCAAATGGAATGGACATTGATAAATCGTTTGGGGTTAAGTGGAATCCGTTATTATTCGCGAATCGCACGTAACCATGGTATGTTACAGGCGCTGATTGAGAGATGGAATCCTGAGACAAATACCTTCTATCTGCCAACAGGTGAAATGACAGTAACTTTGGAAGATGTGTTTCGTATTTTGAGACTCCCTATTACGGAGAGCCATATATCGAGCACTACAGCGCGGGGCGGCAGCGATAACAGAAGTGTTTGGTCCATATACACGAGACTTAACACGGCGAGGTTTGTCATTCACATATGGGGTAATGTATGCGCACACCCCGAGGAGACAGGTTAGCAGTGATTTTAATGATAGCGGTAGGGTACTATGCGTTACCGAGGGCAGAAGGGGGAAGATTTCCAAAGGCATTGATGGGTGTTATTTGGGAAATGATAGAAAGGAACGTGACTTTTGCATGGGCACCTGCATATTTGGCGGAGCTATACAGGGGTTTATGGGCTTGTAGGCGAAATCACAGGACAACGTTGGATTGCTCGTACTTATTACACTGTTGGGCCTATGAGCACATTGTTTGTATGCGACCAATAGGCCGATCCATCCAGGTAGGAGAGACCGGAGTACAGAGGCTGGGATTCCGACGATGGGTCCAGACAGAACAGGAGGCAAGATCTCAGGCCGTGCCGGGTGACATTGAGTATTACAGGCAGGTATGGGAGAGGGTGACGGTTGCGGATATCTGTTGGAGGCCCTACGGGAACTATATGGTAACCGAGAACATAGCTGAGGAGTTGAGAGGTGTAGAGCGATTGAGGTGGATCGCGGGGCACAGGCCAGGTGAATATGAGAGGATTCCGATAGATCGCGTGCGGCGACAATTTGGATTTGTGCAGGACATACCACAGGCTTATAGACCATATATGAGGATCGATGCCGAGGCAGCATTCTCACCTCCCCGGCCAACACCTCCAGAAGGGCCCGAGGAGATAGCAGCCGATCGCAGTGTAATGGACGCAGGAATGACAGAGGCCTATAGGTTATGGTGGGTAGCAGAGTGCGAGGTGTATGCGATCACCCTGACATAGCTATGATTACAGCAGAGAGGGATCGGCTGCAGCGTTTGGTTCAGCAGCTCCAAACGCAGGTGAATGAGACAAGAAGATTGTTAGCGGTTGCGGAGTCACGAGCAGCGAGACTAGGGTGGAGTCCTCCATGCAGTGGGCGTATTCACATGTTACGGAGCGATTGATCGATCGGTGGGCGTACCAATAGCTTAGCGGTACCTTTGAGGACAGAGAGGCTCGGCGAGAGGGTCGGCGATCACGATCATCACCTAGTTCGGGATGAGCGTGAGGGTCTAAATAAATGTTAGCAAGGTATAAGGATAAATAAGAGTACCGACCTGCGTGTCGATGATATAGAAGATGCATTTGTTTAACATCTAAATAAAACGAGATATGTATGTTGATTTGCGTTATAATAATAAGAATGTTGTCACTTTGACATTCGGTGTTTTTGAAAAAGGATCAAAGAGAAATGTGATTACATAGAAATACACAAATATATTTATATTTACCACACATGAGAGGTTATGGTAGGGGATGGTCGAGCTAACCTTGGAAGACCCCATGTCTCTAAGTCTTTGCCTACATAGCCCATTGCCTGACAAAGCAAGGAAGGGCCTCGAGACCGATGTAGTTCTCCCGTAGGATCGGGAGGGGTGAATTTAGGCAATTTGAGTACGGTTTAGGCAATTTGTCGTTTGGTAAAAAAATTTGATGTTGGTAGGGTAATGTTGTTGGTCTTTGGTTAGGTATGGGCGATGTTGATGTAGGTATAGGTAAAGCAAAGGTTAGCATACCCAAGTAGGAGGGAATAGTGTCCTGATTAAGATCAACACACAATCCTAGATGCGAGGCAAAGCGGAAAGAGTGTTCCGTAGGTGAAAAGAGCTAAACAAACCACACAACGTAGAACGAGCCTGAAGCCCTAAGTGCCGTGCACAGACGAGAAGTCCATAGTTGAAAAGAGTTGTATGATCACAATATATCAGGTGTACGTTACGTCCCTTGAGTTGAAACAAATGGTGAGGTGATGTGGATGATATAGCGGAGGTACAAAGAACTTGTTATAACGAAAGAGAACCTACCCTAAATAGACAAGTCCATGACCCAAAAAGTTCTTTTGAATGAGGCTTTTATTTTATTGAATGTAGACTGATCGATGCGGGAAGTCTACAAGGGATATTGATTGTTTTATTCTTGAGGTCTTCACAAGGTGATCAATGCGAGAAGCTTGATAAAGGCTGGCTGTGTATAGTCCTTCTGGGGAGCAAGCGATCTATTTATAATGCTACAATGATAGTTTGGCATATAAGTTGTCCTTGAGGGAGCGATCTATATTTAATTTTAGATGACTAGATGTTCTTTTGGCGTGAAACATCTAGTTTAGTAGGAAGTTTGACTCAAGAAAATCCCTTAAGAATGTGGCTTATTTTAATACTTTGAAGTCATGGACTAGACTAAAAAGGAAGGCACTATCGAGGGGAGGTGCGAAGTGATTTTGATTTTATGCGAGATATAGAAAACAAAGTGTATGTAGCGGTAAATGAGCTCAAGGGACGAAGCGGTAGGTAGATAAGAGGTGATATCACACTAGTTTCAACGATAGAATGGTCGAAGATGTAAGGCATTAAGGGTTCTTGTGCTCGGGTTTACCATTAAGCGGCTAAGCGATAAGTGCCTCGATCCATAGGTGTGAGTGATTATATAAGGCCCAATCCAATTGGGAGCAAATTTTCCACGTTTGCTCTTTTCTAGTTTGGTTACATGTTGATTCTCTTTGAGAACAAGATCACCAACCTTAAAGGTACGCTCATGAAGTCGCTTATCATAAGCACGTTTGATGCGTTTTTGATAGATTTGAAGGTGATCAAGAGCTGTAAGACGGCGTTCGTCAAGAAGCTCCAATTGGGCTAACCGCTCTTGGCGGAAATCATCGTTGGTGAGAATATCCTGAAGAGATATTCTAAGGGAGGGTATTTGTATTTCGAGAGGCAAAACAGCCTCGGTGCCGTATACCAAAGAAAAAGGTGTGGCATTAGTAGAAGTACGAATGCTAGTACGATAAGCCCAAAGGGCAAAGGGAATGTGATCGTGCCAATTTCTTCCAGATTCATTGACAACTTTCATGAGGATTTTGGTTAGTGTTTTATTAGAAGACTCGGCTTGCCCATTGGCTTGTGGATAGTAAGGTGATGAGAAACTAAGTTTGATACCAAAGTTGTCACAAAGGTCTCGCAACAACTTGTTTTTGAAAGATTTTCCATTATCTCTGTTATCGGGCGGTGAGAACACCAAAACGGCAGAGATAATGTGGTGGTTAATGAACTCGACAATTTTTCTTTTTTTGATTGAAATGAGTGGAATAGCCTCCACCCATTTTGTGTAATATTCGGTTCTTTGTGAGTATCCAACGGTGACGTTGTGAAGAGGTTGGGTGAATCTCACCAATAAGGTCTAAACCCCACTTGTGAAAGGCCAAAGATCTCGAGCGATCTGAGCGAGTGGCTAGGAGTATGTTGAAGGTTGGCATGTTCTTTGACACATAACACAACGCTTAACATATTCCGTAGCGATCGTTATTGAGTAGTAGCCAATAATAACCAAGGCGAAGGATTCGTTTGGCCACAGCAAGGCAGCTAAAATGTCCACCACAAATACCGTCATGGACTGTTGGATGGTATGAGTGGCCTCCATGCCCGATTAGGCAGCGAAGGAGGATACCATCAAAGCCACGTTTATAGAGAGTCCCCATGACAACATAACGCGAAACACTTTTAAGAAAAGCACGTTTGCCGTTACTAGTAAGATCAGGTGGGAGGACAGAGATTGTAAGGTAGTCGTGAAATTGGTGGTACCAGGTATCCTGTGAATTAGTAGACACAGTATTTATCATACAAACTATCGGGGTTGAATAGGATGGGGCAAAAAGTTGTTGGACCACGACGAATAATTCAGAGTCAGTTGGCGCGGCGGGAATTTGCGAGGCTAAGCACGCCATAGTATCCGCAAATTTGTTAGTGGAGCGGGGAATGGTTTGTATAGAATAGTGGGTAAATAAAGCTAGAAGTGATTCTACATAGTGTTTGTATTTTTGAAGTTCCTCGTTTTTGCATTGGTAGACGCCCATAACTTGATTGACTACCAATTGAGAGTCGCCAAAAATGTTGATAGATTTGATACCTAAGTGTAACGCAACTTGGGGACCCGGCACAAGGGCCTCGTATTACTGCGGTATTATTAGTGCAAGGAAATCAAGTCGAATGAAAGAGGCATAGGTTCAGCGTTGAGAGGAATGAGAACAACGCCGGCTCTCCTCCACGCCGCGGCATTTAGATCCATCGAAGAAGAGGGTCATTGGGTACGACTCCTCAAGTGAGGAAAAGAGTAGCGATGAGTTCGTCGGAAATGTGAAATTGGTAAATTGTTCCCCGTGCAGAGCGTCCGCAAGTTGGTGCGATGGTTTGTCCTTTGATTGATTTACGGTGGATAAACTCAAGGTCGAGGTCGGCGAAGCATGAGCCATCTAGCGAATGCGTTGGTTCAGATGAGGTTTGGCGTACATGTAATGGATGGGAGTCTGTATTGGTGATGACGAAAGTCTTGTGATTTAGAAGGTAGTGTCGGAGTTTGGTGGCAACGAATGATAGGGCAAGGCACAATTTTTCTACATGTGTGTACCTAGTCTCATAGTCCACCAAAGTCGACTTATATAATAAGCGGCTTGTTCGTGATTCTCGAGTCACGATGTGCGAAGCATGGCTCCTACTGGCGTGGTCGGTGGCGGAAAGGTAAAGGTAGAAAGGGCGGTTGTCTTGGGGTGGGATAAGCACGGGTGGTGTAAGAGATAAGCTTTGAGAGCTTGAAGGCTTGGTGACATTCTTCGCTCCATTGGAATGCAATATCCTTTTTAAGGAGGTGATGGAAAGGTTGACACCACGATCCAGAGTTGGGAGATGAAACGTCGGATAGATTGGAGCTTACCTTGTAAACTACGCATTGTTTGAGATTTTTGGGTGGGGGCATTTCTAGGATAGCTTTTACTTTAGATGGATCGACCTCAATGCCACGAAAGAGACGATAAAGCCAAGAAGTTTCCCGAAAGGACACCAAAGACACATTTCTTTGGTTGAAGGCGACGAGAATATTGTAGCAGTGATCAAAAATAATGGTTAAAACATCGAGATGTTCAACTGCGATGTTTAGACTTGCCAAGAAGATCGTCACGTAATCTTCAAGGATAGTGTGCATAATGTCATGGAAAATGTAGGTCATAGCCCTCTCGATAGTCGCTTTTAGATTCTTAAGGCCAAACAAAGCATTACACGGTAACGAAGGTTCCCCGAGGAGTTATGAAGGCGATTTTGTGTTGATCGGCGAGGGCAACCAAAATTTGGTTGTAACACGAAAAGCCATCCATGAGAAAAGCATTTCATGACCAGCAGTGAGATCAACAAGTTGATCAATACTTGGGAGGGGGAAGTCATCCTTAGGGCAAGCGAGGTTAAGATCCCGGAAATCTGTGCATATCCGAAGTCCCCTGTCAAGCTTCGTGACAAGCGATGTTAGAAATCCATTGAGGATAGTCAATAGGCGAGAATGAAGGAAAGCGAAAGGAGTCGTTGGAGCTCCTCTTTGACCAAGAGAGCAATACGTGGATGCATTTTCTCAATTTACGCTTGGCTGGTTTGGAATCGGGGTTTAGGGTGATGTTATGGACGGCAATGGTAGGATCAATTCTGGCATGTCGGCGTAAGACCATGCGAACGCTTGGTTGCGAAACACGAGAAAGGTAGTAAAGGCGGCTTGTTCGATGTGTTAAGGGATTGTCCAATCTTCACTATGTGAGGATCTTCCCTACGTGTGGATGTTGATTTCTATAGTAGATTCATTCAGCATAGTTTGGGTTTCAGATGGTAGGGCGCGTTGAATATAAGAGTCATCCGCGCCCAGGTAAGTGAGTATGGAGTCGTCATCCTGGCATTCAACAACATTAATCAAAGGCGAATCCTCTTCGATCATGTCTGGATACAGAAGGGGAAGAGAAGATGGGTCCTCATTATCGCGTTGATAAGTGAGAGGACCTATGAAGATAGCATTTATGAAAAAAAAAAGTTAGGAGGGATAGATTCAGGGTCCATCGATTCTGTGGGTGATGATGGCAAAGTAGGTGATGATGTTTCGGTAGGGGCAACGTCTTCCTCTTCCAGGATACAGCTGACAGGAGGTGTCTCTTGTGTAGGTGTTTCAGAAAAACCGAGACCACTGCGATCATTATGTTTGCGTGTGGTCACGGGAATGAGTGTATGTCGGCCTTGTTCGTAAAGGCCAAAACCAAAGCCTTTCCACGCTGAGTCAAGAAGGTGAGGCGAGCGGCGATTTGTCGAGGTATTAAAAATCGGATTGGAAGGGAACCACACCAAGAGGAGGTTCGGGGTAATGGAGGATGTGTCAACACCCCCATACGTTAGGTTAGTGCGGCAATGGGGTGGTCCGTAAGGGATTACCTCCCCACTTGCGCGGACGGTCGTAGGTGGGATGTGCATGTAATTGTCCGTACTCCTGCGGGGTAGGGAAAGAACTAACGTTATATAGGCGGTACTCCCCCAGCGTGAGGCGATGAAAAACATCTACTAAGGGGTCGGAGGTTGGGATGTTAGCTGCGGGAAGAGAAGTGGTTTGTGCGATGGTGGTTTCATCAGTTGAAGGCGTAGGTGCAGTTGAGGTGGATGGTTGAGGTACATTTGAAGAGGAAGGTTGGGTTGAATGTATGGGTGTCTTAATTGGTATAAGCACATCGTTTGGGCGGTATAACATATTGCAAGTTTTGAAGGGGGGAGGATCAGCTTTTACAGTGTAGGACTTCCCCTCATACTCAAATTTTATGCATCGATGTAATGTTGAGGGAACGCATCCCATGGCTCGAATCCAAGGACGACCTAGCAATATATTATATTGGAACTCTCCTTCAAGGACATAGAAGAGTTCGGGCAAAGTACGTGGGCCTACGCGAATGTTGAGGATCACGGTGCCTAAGGTAGAAGTAATAGCGTCATTGAATGATCGCAACATGATGGGGTTGGCACACATGCAACTAGAAGGGATGTTCATTTGTTGGAAGGCTTTTGAAGAGATGATGTTTAGGCTAGCGCCCCCGTCAATCATAACCCGACGTACTCGAATGTCTCGGACGTAAGCGGAAATGAAAAGGGCGGTCGGGTCTTACGCACCAAAGTCGATAATTTCATCTTCCCGAGAAACTAACCGCACGGCTTGTTGTTTTGAGACGAAGTGGTGGGGAGATGGATTGTTTAGTGAGAGAGCAACGTGATTGGGTGTTAGAATGGAGGTAACAGGCAGGGTTTCGTTGGGTAAAACCTCTATCCCTTGAAGGATCTCAACGAGAGCTTGTCGATGAGATTCAGAGGTCTGAATGAGATCATATAGTGTCATTTTTACGGGCGATTGATGAAGCTGTTTGATCATGGTTCGGTGGGCAACTCCATTAGAGACGGGATAGGCGGGTCCACGAATAACCACTTTAGGTGGTGGTGTAATCGGGATGGTTGAAGGAGAAAGAGATGCCGCAGGTGTGTTTTCTTTCGCTTTCCCATTGTTTTTCTGTCCTCGAGTAGCGACACTAATCATATTAATCTCGTAGACCTGAGATGAAGAAGATGGTTGGGATAATTCATGGTCTTCAAGAGGTGGGGTTGTAATAATGATCGATCTTGGTGAGGCGGGGACAGATGGTATAGTAGAGGGAATTGACGCTAGAGGTCTCTCCCTTCGTAAGTTGTCTTTCTTAATCTTTCTATCCGGAAGAGGTGACTGGCGAAGGATGGTTTTTAGAGCTTTGCATCCTTCCACATCATGTCCAGGTGTGCGGTGATAGGCGCAGATTTTAGACTCATCATAATCCACAGGTCGGGGCTTAGACGGGTCATAAGGTCTAAGTGGAGGTAGGGAGATGGTCGCATTCTCCACCAACATAGCAAGGATTTTGGCGTAAGATCCTTTGAGTGGGTCAAAATCAGAAGAAGATGAGGGTATTGATTGTGTGGGTTGTGGTAATGTTTGGGCGTGTTTAGTTCGTATGGGTGGTGGTTTAGCCGAGGGGTGCTGACACATGTTTTTCACTAAACGTGGTTTCTTGGACCGGTTACGTTCAAATGGTTAGATGATGAGGCTACAGACGGCGTGGTAACGGGAAACAACCACGGAGAAAGGGGAGTGACAGAAAATAAATCTTTTGATGATGGGATTGGTTTAGGGTTGATAGGTGGACCGGATACGCGGGGTAACGATGTTGTTATCCCCTTTGATCGCTGTATAGGTGTAGAAGGCGTAGGTCGTTTTGAAGAAAACGAAGGAGGTATGATATATTGATGTAAGGTGGAGGGATGAGGTCCCAATATGGAAGGCGGGTGTGACGATGAGGGTTTTGATTGTGATAGAGGCACGGATTGCGTTCGTCTCCTAGGTGGCGGGGCGGGTTTATTTTTGGATAAATCGAGTCGCTTAGGCGGGTGTGTTAGACTGGGCATTGGCAAGGTCCCAAGCGTAGGGGAAGATTTGGCTAAGTTAATAGAAGTGGAAGGGGCATTTGGTAGAGGTGAGGGGGGTGAAGGTGAGAACATGGGCATTTTAAGCTTTTGTAGGCACTTCGGGTATATGGTGGAGGCATCAGGATTGGTTGTTTGCATTTGAGTAGAATACGGCGTACTCAAACGTTCCCATAGGGCTCGTCTATCGTCTGGAGACTGACAGTCCTCTCGTGTGAATAGGAACTTTGGTATGGAAGAAAGGTGGGTTGTGATTCCAGTCCACTGTGGGAGTGATACAGGGGGTAGATGAGGCACTGTATCAATAGATGTTAAGAGGTCGACGGGTTGTTGAAAAGATTTAGGTGATGAGGAGGGACTAATAGCGTAAGGGCATGTTGGAGAGGGTCCATCATGGCTAAAGAATTTAATGATGTCGGTGCGAGAGATTTCTCCTCTAAGGATGTCAAAAGGAGTGGTGAGCCTTCCTCTTGTGTAAGCAAGAGTGGTAGAAGGGACGTTTGGGAAATAGATAGATTAGACAACATCCGCTCGCAATCTTGTAGGGATGTGGTGTAAGAAGACTCATTGATGGGAAGGGAAGCCTGGGCAGTTAACTCTTCTATGGGTAAAGGAACGATTTCGCTTTGGCTTGATGGTGGTAAAGGAGGTTCGGGCTCCTTTGTTAGTGAAGAGTCTAGATTCAAAATTTTCTCAATAGAGGCTTTTGGCTGGGTATCGAATACTGCATGGATCTCATGAACACTCTCCTCGGCTAAGATATCCTGGTTGACGTTACTGCTGGACGAGTGATTCGGGAATGGCTTGTTGAAAATTTTCAGATTTCGGTTAGCAGGGGCGTTAGGATTATCGAGTGTTATATCCCTGCATCAACCATTTCCTGCACTATGTTTTTCAACATCTTGCGCAGTTTCATGACTATGTCCTTTTACGCGGTGAAAGTTACAAAAGTCATTTTCTTTGTACCGGGAAGGTATTGCGCGGGTGGAGTCAAACCCAGAGTGAGGTTTAACGAGGGCAAGGTGATAGCCCGGCTTTGAGCAATTTCTCCAATATCACATCATAGGTTTCTCCCAAGGGAGTGTAGCTGATGGGTTCGGCTTTGTATTTATAGGTGGTTTTTGGTGGAGTATTGGACGGTGGTTGGGATTTGACCATCACTGCGTGGACAGCTCCTTTTGATTTAGAAGAGGTGGACGCGTGAGGAGTGGTGGTATTTGGTTTATTGGTAGAATCAGGAGTTCGGAAAGTGGAGTTCTTGTTGCGCAACCGCAGTTTCTCTTCCTCTAAGGCTCGAATTTCTAATTTTCGAGCCATAGTAAAGGCCTCGTCGAATGTACGGAAAGTTTGAATTTGGAGGGTAGGGGAGATGTGCTTAGCGCAGGCCCGCGTAAACAGTTCGATAAGTTCGGTTTGAGGCAAGGCATACGTAAGTTGGTTGATAAGGCCCGCCATCGTCCAACGAAATCTGCGATAGATTCGTCTTCGTTGTCGGATGGCATAGAGGTCGATGATAGATACTTTCTTGGCAATGTTAATGGAGAAATGATCCAAGAAAGATTGGGCTAGTTGGTTAAAAGAGAAGATTGAGTCTTTGGGTTAAAGCAACATGTACCACTCAAGCGAGCCACGATAAGGACATGGGAAAGGTGCGGAGTAACAAGGCATCATCATGGGCAATCAAATAACAAGCATGTCTAAATGATCGCAAGTGTTGTTGAGGATCCTCTTTACTGTTAAAACGAGTAAACTTTGGCAACTCCCATTGAGGAGGATATGAATGAAGGGGACGAGAAGGGTGAATGGGCTCCCGACAAACTTGCTCGTATGTCAAGGCGCTACGACTTCCTGAAACGGAAGCCTCCAGGTTTTGCATTTTGTCCATCATTTGCTTGATGAAATCTGTGGTTGGATGAGATGATGGTGCCACAGAATAGGGATGTCCCATATAAGGTGTTGAGGTTACTGGATACGTGTATGGGAATGAAAAGGTAGGTGGAGCTTGAGAAGGAAAGCTCGTTTGAATAGGTGGCAGAGAGTAAGTCATGAATGGAGTGGTCTGAAAGAGAGATGAGATAGGGGCAGTTGGTGGTAGCGATACGTGGGGTCCAAGGTTAACCAAAGGAAAGCTAATCGGGGTCGTATGAACCTCTGAAGCTGTCGGATTGGGAGACGGGGCTAGTGATGCAGGAAGTAAGGTATTGTTATCAGGAGGAGTAGGAGCTAAATGAGCAGGCTATACTAATAGGTATGCCCATAAGGAGCCGACCATCGGGCGTATTTGGTCAAGGGTATGAGACAAATAGTATTATGCAAATACTGGGATTAGCATCCGAAATTTGGCAAAGTCCTTGTCTCCTACAGGAATTTGGGGATCTCACTTTGTGTCTATAGGGTTCCCTATAGAATGTGAAGGGGTGATTCGAGCAAAGACACGGAAGCGGCATGTGAAACCATGGCGGCGGCTTGCTTCCGAGTGATGACAACCATAGACTAGAACACCCAGGAAAGTTTCAATCTATCAAGAACAAAAACAACCTCTGAATGGTGAATTTGGCAAGCTGCTGGTTTGTCAGGGGCTGATGAAGACAGTAACCGATATCGGTTTAGTAACCGGTGTCGGTCACAGATCAAACGACGTCGGTCCCTTAACCGATGGCGGTGTCAAAAATAAGGATAAGAAGATATAAAAGGCTGCTGATTTGATATTGGTAACGTTGAGTATGTTTAGCAACTTATTGATCACAGAAGACAAAGTATGACAGAGAAAACAGGATTTGAAAACAAGCAAGAGGCACACGCAAATCTAGAGACTAACCCTAGGGTTAATTTTAGTTATCGTGGGCTTATGCCTTTAGACGTAAGATGATGTCAGAATCCTAAACAACAAGACCTAGGGGAAATGTCAAGTTTGTTTTGGCTTATAAGGTTACCTCAATCGGGCGGAGGAATACCGCGGAAAAGGGGGGATGTTTGAGCTGTTGTGTTAATTGTGAAGTGATTCGGTATGTGTTGTGCAGTGAAACTAAGGTTAATTTCCTGTCAATACCGTGGATATCACCCCCACGTGTACGACCTGTTACTTAATCTATGTTCACTAGAATTGGAGAACAACAAGCAGGAATGCAATGCACGTGTTTTAAAACCCAAATCGAAAGTGATATTCGATGAAGCAAAAGAGATGACTTTCACTAATGCGAAACCAGGAAAGCAAGACAAATTCTTTACTAAAATATATAACAAAAACAGCAACAGCAAATATGCTTCCTAAAATGAAAATAAGCAAGAGAAAGAAACCCAAAATGGGTCCCACCGGGCGTGCCAAAATGTTTCACTCGGAAATGCTTCGTTCCTTATAGAAACAGATAAGGTTAGGGTTAGGAGGAATACCTGTAGAATGTCGAGATGATGTGCGCGTGCATCAGAGAAAAGATCAGTGCGATGCGAAGAACTCCTTTTTGTCTTGGAAGGACTACCTGCAAATAAGAACACAAGACCACAAGATTTTGATTAGATAGTAAATGAGGGAACTGCCTTGGGCCCAGGAAATATGAAACTTCCTTTCGAAGGTGGTCAGTTCCCCTGCCGATATGAGTTAACACAAAATACTGTAAAATATCAATTAAATTGCTTGGCTGAACTGGGTAGGGGAAAGGCTGTTTTTCCTGGTTTTTGATCAAAGGAACCGATGCCGGTTACCTATAACCGATGGCGGTTACTGATAACCGATACCGGTGGGTTCTAGGATCTTCTGGGCTGGTTGTGGAGTTTGTAATGGCTGATTTTTGGATAGTTTTTTGAGAACGGGATGGTTAGAAACAAAAGAATGACAGCTAGAGGCAATGGTGTGTTGGATAATGGATCCAGAAACGGATTTGGGAGGACTGTAATTCCAAAAGCATAAGAAATGTTATAATGGAGGACATGCAAGATGTAACTTACTGGTTTTTGACGAAGATGCTAGTTGATCTCCTTGGCTGCCAACTCTTCTGGTTTCTTCACTCGTCTCGCTTGGTCAAGTGAAGTTCGGACTCTCTAATCGCTTTGGACTCTCCTTTGATTCAAAAATCCTTCGACTGATCCCCAAAATGAAATTCCGATCCGTTGTTTTGGTTTGGGGAGCCCATTTACAGGGAACCGATGGCGGTTACGTAACCGACGGCGGTCGAGTAGGAACCGGCATCGGTTAGGAAAAAGTAGGCTATTTTTAGTAAAATAGCCCACCTTCCCTGCTTTTCTCCCGAGAGATCAGTTGCGGGCTTGGTCAAGTGGCTAGAAGGTCGGCTTTGGGTGCGAGTAAGGAGGCATTAGTTATGGATGTGAGTCTAGACCAAGTCATGGGTCCTAATTAGGTTAGTTTAGGGTTAGGGCTAAGTCATGGTGAGGTGGGCAAGTGAGGTGGCGGGTAAGGCGATGTGGATTTATCAATTATGAGGTAATTAATAAATAATTGTGTAAGGTTTAGGTGATGAGTTTAGGTTGCGAGATGAGATGTGGGTCACAAGGATCGTAAGACACGAATTTGGTGTCTACAAAGTTTCTTCATATTGACTCAAGATGTGATAGACATTGGGTGCAAGACTTATGGCCCAAACGAGAAGTTAGTCACTCCCGCTTAGAATAATTCTAACTATCAAAATGGTTCGAACAACAATCAAGGACCCAAGGTCCGCAATCGAAACCGTGGTGCCACAATGGATGGCATGACCGATCATCCCAAGAAACCCAATGTTCCAAACACCAAAAACATAAATAACAATAACGCTAATGCAAACAACCAAAGGAACAATAACCTTACTCCTGTTATTAATGCAGCTTGACTTTATTCGTCCTCCCGTTTAGCAAGTTCATGCCCGGGGCCCTAGTCCATACCCGAATCAATTCCTGAACCAATATCAGAACCAAGGTCAAAGGCCTCCAAACTATAACTACAACAACCAAAATTAGAATAAACAATAAGAACTACGGACCACAACAAAATTAGAATCAGAGATCTAGGGATTATGATCCTAACTTGTATTGTGGTTTCCTTGTGAGTCATAGGTCGTGATGCTAGGACTCGTAGGACCGTAACAAGTTCATATAATGTGTTCCAGAGGATTAAAGGAACCTCTTCATTAAGATGTTCTTAGCCAATCCTGCATGGGAACTTTGTAAAATAATCACATGGGACTTGTTTCACCATAGAACGCTACTCTTGGCATCTATAGGGATCCTTTCCCAAAGCACCCTAAAAATTAGAAAGTTAATCCTTAGGGATCAAGAAAGGGTATTTCTATAGGAACCAATGATCACGAAGCCTTCACGTATATTGACCCATGAGTTTCTCCTCTTTTGGACCAATGAAACTAGACTAAGATTGTGGGCATGGTCGAGTTGGAGATGAACTAGAAATCCATGTCGCCACCCACACTCATGACTACACGTTGCATGACCTCTTCCTCTTTACCCTTCAAAGGCAAGATGATACAATTGTAGTTCTTAAACCAAGGGGGGCTTATGATTTTATTACAAACCTAACCAAAACATTCTCTCACATCTCCTTATTGGATTTGTTGAATAAATCCTCAACGCATCGATCTTCTTTTCTATAAAAGTTTAGTCATAGCCACTTAATTCACGTTACTCCCCATTAAGAGGCCCAAATCAATCATATAGACTTCGATGTTTATCCTCCAGACAACATGAGAGGGACACTTTGGGTTTTTTCGATATTAACAAGATGCCCACAGATTACTGAGTTAGCGAGAGAGGTGATCATGTGTTGTATTTACTAGTGTGGATTTATAACAATTACGTTAAGAGGGATATGATAGATGACAGGGGTTGCGGTTAATATTGTCCCCTTTTCTTTCTTAAAAAGCTAGGTTATGGAGAAACGAATTGCTCTTCAACTTGAAACATGCTTTAAGAGGCTATGATAGCCTCAAGGATACTTCCATTGGGACCATAGTTCTCCCAATCTCTCTAGGATATAAGACTGTTTTCACCGAGTTTTCTATTATAGATAGGGAAACCAACTATAATATGATCCTTGGTCGCCATGGATTCATAAGATGTGTTAGTACCAAAATCGGTCCTCCTTTTTTAGTCAAAACATCAATAGGCTGAAGCGAGTTGCCCGGAGAATGATGGATCAAGATTTAAGTTGTTTTGCATCCGGGAAGGATCTCATCATCTCTTGGTCACTCGATCTTGGAGGAGTTGGATAGCACCATGCTTTGAGGTATGACCTACCCTCCTACTTTAGGCTCACCTTTGCCAGGGTGAGAGGACCCGTTTTGTAGTCTGTATTTGTAAGGGAAATGAATATATCAGCAATATTTGACACTCCTTTATAAGGAAAATGAGAAATAACCTTGGGAAGACATGGTCAATTCAACAAATTCTAACTCTCACGAGTTATCACTCTAGACAATGCAAATGTCTCCTAAAACAAGGCTCAAACTACTAAAGACAACAATGGAACTAGCTTGCTTATGCATATTTTGGCTTTAACAAGGCAAACATGGGTAGTTCTGGTGGGATTTGTTGGTTTTAGATGTATTTGGTTGGGGAATTAAGCAGGATAAAGTTGATTATACCAAATATTTGGGAACTCTTAACAAATGTTGGAAGATCTTCCATATGAGATGATGAAAACACTTCAAATAATCAATAATGAACCTTCAACTAGAAGATGTGCATCCATGGAAGCCCAAAGATACATGGTTTCACACATTCTTTGAGAATTTAAACATAAAATATCATGATAAAGACTCAATTAAACATCAAGAATCCTTGATCTATCACGCCTAAGATACACTCATAGGCTAACAAATAATCTGTATCAACAAAATGGAAGCAGAATGAATTTAAAACTATTTATTGCAAAATGAGATGAAAGCTCTTCTCACAACACAATTGCAATTACCACAATGCTACCAAAAGGATAAGATCTTGTGTGATTCAGAGGAATTCTTAACATAAGATTACAACAGGAACATGAATAGCTACTTGAAACACCTCAACTTAAAGCAGACACAACAATGCTCATGATTAATTTAACTGCTCACATTATTTTTGTATAGTTAAATGTAATATTTATATTACATTTATAGTCCCAATTAGTGTGTTAGTGGATGATATTAATATTGATATTTTAATATCATATTTGTGTGAAAGAAATATAAAAGTTTATAATATTATTAATAAGAGTTATTAATCAATTCATTATTAATAATATAGGATAATGTGTATTAGTTGTGAGTTTGTTGAATAAACAACTCACGTAGCTATTTGGGAGTTGTGTGAGAGATTGTTGGGTTTGGGAGTGATTATAGGAGAGATATGTGAGGATATTATGGGATTAAAGATTGGAGTTGAATCCTTGTTTTAAGGAGTTCATTCTCCTATATATTGTAAGCTCTCTCATCATGTAATTGCTCAAGTTTTAATCTATCAATTATTTCGCTATTTTATTTGTCTCTGGATTTTTCCCTATTTTCATGTGCTAATCTCAAATTTTTGTTGCTAAATTTTATCATCAAATCTGGAGTTTTTTATCATCTGGTATCAGAGCAAGTTTCCTTCTACAAGTGAAGAAGAAGATGGTTGAAGGAATCCCATAAGAAAATTTCCAGCAGACACATCACAATAAAAAGAACGTAGTTTACTCATATGACATCCGATTGATGTCTCATTTTTTTCTTCTAGAAATATAAGAACAAGATGCACAATATTTTAGTTTACATCAACTTTAGATTCATCTTGTATCTATGCGTAAAATTTAGTGTAAGTTTTTGTTGTTTTTAAAACAAACGTTTGATAGATTGAATGTATCTAAAAAAATTAGATTCAAAATAGTTCGAAATTTATTGGGTTTATTTAGTTAATATCTGGAAAAATTATGTTAAAATTTTACAAAAACCCAGTTTCTATTTTAAGAGAAACGTGGAAATAAAAATAGGGATCTAAAAAAATAAAAAGTGGTGCGTAATACATTTATGTAATTTTTTAATTATTCATTGATTTTCTCCTACGCATTTCTCATAAAATGGATGAACTCGGGTGCATTATCGGTTGAATCCAACACTCAAAAATTGTGTAATGAGCCTAAAAGCTACATTTTCTAACTAAGTAGCATCACGATGGAGGAAGGAGGCAATGGAGGAAGGAGGTTAATCAATGACCTCTCGCCAGCCGCAAGCAAAGGGGCCACACAATGAATTTGTGGCATTGTTTTTTTGTGTGTTTAATTTTGATTGTGTATTGTAATAAGAACAAATGATTTATTCATGTTCACTCTTGTAATAAGTGAGCTCCTGCGTGAGCGATATTTCTTATATTTTCCCTTGAATGTAAAAATGGGAGTGGGGAAACATGTACGCTACTATGAAAGTGGTTGGTGGTCCACTAGAAAACCAATTTGAGAGTTTGTGAATCTCTTAGAAAATCACATACAGAGTGGTTAATGGTTCCACTAGAAAACCTGTTAGAGTTGATGGTACTCTTTGAAAACCATCATATTGTAGAACATGAGTAGGTACTAGAAAGAACTCACCCATGTTCACACTAAGGGGGTGAATGTTAGGAAATTAGTGCTCACATTATTGTTTGTAATAGTTAAATGTAATATTCATATATTACATTAGTAAGTTAGTGTGTTAGTATGATATTAATATCATATTTGTGTGAGAAAAATAAAAGTTTGTAATATTATTAATATGAGTTATTAATCAATTCATTATTAATAATATAGGATAATGTGTATTAGTTGTGAGTTTGTTGAATAAACAACTCACATAGCTATTTGGGAGTTGTGTGAGATATTGTTGGGTTTGGGAGTGATTATAGGAGAGATATGTGAGGATATTATGGGATTAAAGATTGGAGTTGAATCCTTGTTTTAAGGAGTTCATTCTCCTATATATTGTAAGCTCTCTCATCATGTAATTGCTCAAGTTTTAATCTATCAATTATTTTCACTATTTTATTTGTCTCTGGATTTTTCCCTATTTTCATGTGCTAATCTCAAATTGTTGTTGCTAAATTTTATCATCAAATATGGAGTTTTGTTATCAACAACAATGCTCATGATTAATACAATTAACTCAGGGCTCGTCAAATTTATCAACAAGGGAAAGTTTCATTTATAGTCTCAATGTTTGTCAATGGTAGACACTTGCAACCATCTTGACATGATTCGATTTGAAGGCTCAAGAAATTAACAGGATTCTCGACAAGTTCTTGGAAAAATGGTTTCTCTCATTTTTCCTCTCTCTTCTAAAATTTCAGAAAAAATTAACCCCTAATGCAAGAGTATTCTCATTGTATTTATACAATTTCACTACTCACTCATCCTCCATTTTCCCCCAAAACATGAATCTTTAAAGAGAATATTCTTCTCTATTTTTTCTAGGTGGAAAATTGTGAGCCATTCACATTTCTTACTTTCATCGATATGATTTGGGCACCATGTTGCTTCCTTTTGACAATTGTCTCAATCATTTCTTTCCTCTTATGTGAAGGAAACCCCTTTTTAATAATTTCCTAGGTGGTTCCATATGGCTTGATGTGACAAGCAATCCTTTTCACCTTTGAAAATCTACCTTGAGCAATGCATACCTACATTCATGCCTCTCAAAACTAAGTTTCCTCACGTGGATTATATCACATCAATCAAACACCTTCTATCACATAGTGCCAATTTCTCTCAATCTTATTCTACTCATGTGAGCTGAGAAAAATCTTCTTTCATCTGATGGAAACAATTTCACTCGACTCAACCTGTCTACACCATCCTCATTATAAACTCAATTCTACTTTCTCACCAATATGCATTCCTTTTCCTATCTTGAAAGTGAAGAATTTTTACATAGCTTTATCAGCATAATGGTGAATGGTTGTGGAAAATAGTCTAAAAGATATTTCTTCAGAAGATTTAAACCAAATCTTCGACTTGCATGGTCCAGATGAAGCCTTTTTCAGAGCCTTGTTTGATATCACAGTTCCAAGGGATACTAGAGGGCCCCTGACCTATATGGAAAGTTCAGCTCACACTCCTCGTGAGATTGATCAAGATCAATCTTGTCTTCTCAACCTTCCAATCCATGTATTTCCATATTTTTTCGGTGGGAACATTAGAAAGTTCTAGAAGACTTGAAGAAATATTGGATCAAAGGAGGCTTTCGTGTTAGGGAGAGACTGATTACTAGTGTCCCTTTTTATGCAATGAAGAATTTTTGCTGAAAGGATATTCCCAAGGAGTCCTACATGTTGTATGACAAGTCTTCCATTGATATAATGCCTTCCATTTCTCACAAAATGGATGAACTAGAGTGGAGAATCATTTCTCTAGAGAAAGGTCAGAAGACCTATGCCATTACAACCATCCACCACACCAACACCATCTTCAGAAAAAGAAGGGGGAATCAAGCTCCCAACCCCCAATTATCATTTCGATGGAGAAGAAGAAATGTCTTTATCTTCTCGTCACTCTAAAGTGAAATTTATTCTTCTACCAGGGACAATAATAGGGGTAGGTTCACTTTCATCTTCCACTCATTCAATGCATCGTGCTCCTCTAATGGAGTAGGAATTTTTAGGGCCCCACCAATTCCTTCTCTCAAGAGAGCACCCACCCTTCACAAGGAGATGGAAGGGTGAGTCCAGCTCAAGATCTCTTGTTCCACCCAGTCCCCAAGGTGTAGTTCTTGCTCTTCCGCCACTCCATACATTTCCCTTAGTCCATTCCTGATAATTCTACTCCTCACAAGGGGAAAGGGAAGATGATTTCTTCATGGGTGGTTTGGATCTTCTAGACTAGGTGTCTTCTATCAAGAAGATCGAGCTGGAGAAAATCATGGATAGTCCCATAATGACCCTTGAGTCATTGATGGATATGGGGATGTCCCGAGATCTAGCAGGGTCCATTTGTTTTTCATTGGCACAGGGCTCAGATGAATTCATGTTGAGGAAGAACAGGTTGTTGAACAAGCTTCCTCCACTCGAGGAAATTTCAAAGGAGTAAGGGACAACTGAGCGTTGTTTCTCTTCTTGTGTCCTTACTTCCAAACATGTATACAACTTTCTTCATCATGGGTTGGGCCCCTATAGAACCCCATTTTTTATTTATATCTAAAACTATTTCTTTATCTTCATTATATGAGTCTACATGATGTTTGAAAACTTGAAGTTTGCATGTTCAGATCACCCCACTAGCCCATCTTTTTTTTGCATTCCCGGGCTTTGATTACAATTTTGTAAATTCCTCTTGGTTTCATCAATGGTGCCCATGATTTTTTTTTAACCCACCACCTATCTATCTCCATTTAAAGAGCCTTGACTCTAATTTTAGCCACACCTTCAATCTGCATGCCTCGGACCCAAAACGCATTAAATTTTTCCAACACCGAGTCCTCTTCCTATTCATTTGGTTCTCTCACCGGTGGTGGCCACTTCACATGACACATGGAGATCCCGCATCATTTGGGTCTTCTCTCCTTCTCTCCTTTTCTGAATTTGCACTGGTACACATGGAATCCTACGAGCCCTCCTTTTTTTTTTGAATTTTCAGCCTACTTGGGCTTCCTTTCCATGCCATTAGCCATGTGGTGGATCCTCACTCCTTGAGAGTTTTTTAATTCTTTTTCCTTTCCAAATGCACCAAAGGGACACGTGGACACCTTCCATGTTTGGTTCCACTCCTTAAGTAAATTTGAGTCCCGCAAAGCACAAAAGAATATTCAGAGGATAAAAGGGGCCATTTTTCACATAGATTTATAGGGGCAACATAACTATTACATTCCTCGACCAAAAAAGAGGATTCACACCCTAAACACATGACTCACTTTTGTTTCCAACATGGTCCTATCTTTGAGCATACATTTTAAAAATGGGCAAACCAATAAGTAAAATTTTCAAAGGCATACACTAGATTCAAGGGTGAGACCAATTCAAACACTAACACAAGCTCGACTCGGGATGGGCACCCCCTTGTGGGCCACAAGAACCACACAAAACCCAAATCAAACAGACCAAGTGCCTAAAATCCATTGGGCTATGGAGTCATATTAAAATGTGCACAAGGTCGAATAAAAACAACTTTCCACAAGAATAGACTAAGAAACCAAGGCAACTTGGTCACTGTAGACTAGGAGAACAAAAAGGGAAACAAAAACAAAACAAAAGGGACAAATAAAAAAAAAAAAAAGACTATACATTGTGCATACAAGAATGCATGTACCTTGTCTGGATCAATCGAGGAAATGTTTTAGGTGCCTTGCCATTAACAGAAATTCAAGAAATCCCCATCTAGATCCTTTAGGAAGAATGTATGCTCACCAATTCTTATGTCAATGGAGTAAGGGCCCATCCATAACGCATCAAATTTCCATGTTTTCTTTTTCTTCATGCCTTTATCCCAAAGTAATACCAGATCTCCAACGTTGAAAGCTCTAGGGGTCACCTTTTTATCAAAAAAATTTCTTGAGTTTTCTCTCTGAACTTTAGGTGCCTCTGATGAGACTCCCTTCTCTCTTCATCTAATGCCAATATCTGATTCATTCTTGTCTCATATGGGTCTATCATCCCTTCTTCCCCAAGTTGTTGCAAAAATTGATATGATGATAGTTGCAGATGCAAGGGAAATACAACTTGAATTCCATATACCAACTCAAAAGGACTCTTTCTAGTGACTCTTTTAATTGTAACTCTATCTTCCCATAAGGAAACTTGAGTTTCTCACCCCACTTCTTCTTGTTGACCTCCAAAGTTCTTCTGATTATCTTGAGTAGGTTTTTGTTACTAGATTCAACTTGACCATTCCCTTGTGGATTATAATTAGAAGCATAAGTCAAGTTGATGTCATACTGCTGACACATACTTATTAAAGGTTTAGCTCTAAAGCTCATAACATTGTCAACCACAATTTTTGTTGGTACTCCAAATCTACAATGATGTTATTTAGGATGAAATCCATCACTACTTGATGAGTTTATTTTTTTAGTAGGTATGGCTTCCACCCATTTAGTAAAATAGTTTGTAGCTACTAGAATCCACTTGTGCCTACACTTGAGGAATCCACCATTTCTCCTATGAAATCCATACCCCATTGTTTGAATGGAGCCTCAACAGATACTAGTTACAAAGGAAAATCACCAGATGCTTTCATTCTTCCAGAAAACCTTTGACATTTTTCACATTTTCTAACCAATAATGTTGTATCTTTAAAAATTGTAGGCCACCAATAACCTACTCTTAGAATCTTATGAGTAGTTACTCTTCCTACAAAGTGACCTCCACATACACCCCCATGAAATTCATCAATAATCTTGGGGCCTCTTCCTCTATTATACACCTCAAAAAAACTCCCTCTAGGGTTTTTCCAAGCCAACCCATACTCTATCATAACATATTTTTGGGAATTTAATTTGAGTGTCCTCCTTTGATTTTTATCCAAGTGACTTGACACTCCAAATTTCTAAGGTAGAATATAACATCTTTGTACCATATGGAATCTATTAACTTCTCATGGACATCCATATTCCCTTCCTCAATCACATTAACTTCCATTACTTGCAGATTGCTTTCTACCATTAATCTTGCAAGACCCAAACCCCTTACCAATTTTTTGGTCTGAATGTCCATATCATATTCTTGTAACTTGTTCACCCAATGACATCTTTTACTGAAACCTCCATTTCTGATAAAATTTCCTTGACCATAGTATGGGGAACATAGGTGAATAATCTTAGAGCTCAAGATATAAGGCCTAAAAATATTAGTTGCTCTTACCAAAGTGAAGGCCTACTTTTCCATGATGGTATACTTCAACTCAACCCCCTGCAAGGCTTTACTAAAAATGAAATGGGCCTTTCATTTCCTTCTTCATCCTTTTGCAAAAGTACATATGCAATAGTGTTCTCAGATGCAAAGGAAAATATCTAAAATCCTTCTTGTAATCAAGGGATACAAGATTGAGCACTTTTCAATGCTTCTTTAATTCTAGTGAAATCTTGGAGAGATCCTCCTCCCATTTGATAATCTAGTCCTTCTTTAACATGCTTGTAATAGGGATAGTCATTTCAGAAAAATTAGAAATGAATCTCCTAATAAAATTTATCTGGCCAAAGAAATATTGAATCCCTTTCCTAGTTTTTGGGACAGGAACTTTACCGATTGCTTCCACTCTTTTAGGTCAATCATGACCCCTTCTTTTGACACAATATGCCCAAGAAATTTTTCCTTCTAAACCCGAAATGGCACTTTTTTGATTCAATGAGATGTCATATTCCCTACATCTAATCAACATTTTTTCTACATGACTCAAGTGATCACTTCTATTTTTGGAGAATATTGTCACATCATCCTAATAAACTATAATGAAATCATTGATGTAACCTGAGAACACAACATCCATTTCTCTCTGAAAAGTAGCCCCAACATTCATTAAACCAAAAGGCATTCTCACATAAACATAAGTACCCCATGGAGTGGTAAAGGTAGTCTTGATTCTCTCTGATTGCTTCACAACCACCTGGTTATATCCTGAAAACCCATCTAGTGTGGAAAGCAATTCAGATCTAGTGACTAACTACAACATGTTATCCATATTAGGCAATGGATAATTATCTTTAATTGAGGCCTTGTTCAAGTTCCTAAAATCCACACACAACCTTATGTCTCCATTTTTATTTCTAATTGGCACCAAGTTTTCCACCCATGAAGAATATCTTGTTGGTTGTATGATCCCTCCATCCCTTAACTTTTTCAATTCTTCTTGCATTTTGAGGGAAAGAAGTGGATTAATCGCCTCTACTTTTTTCCTAAATGGTTTAGCATTAGGTTCTAAAGGTATCTCATGTTGAAAAATATCCTCCCTATATGCTTTCAATTCTGAGTAAGACCATGCCAAGAAATCTTGGTACTTTTTCAACAACTCAATGTAGGACTGCTTTTCCTCCTTACTCAAATTACTACCTAGCCATACTTTCCTAGGTTTTCTTTAGTTCCTAGATTATGTTCTTCCACATCTCTTGAAGCAAGAGATATGTCTATGAATTACCCTATCAACATTATCAAAGTTGGATTCTAAAGCCACCAATCCTCTAGGGATCATGTTTGTTTTTAATTGATTATGTCCTTACCAAACAGGTCTCTTTCCCATCACATACTACGACCATTGGTTCCCAATCTATGCATTGATTGGTAAATTCTCCTTCATTCTACAAGAACATTTGAACCTAGGCATCATTATCAAATACTTTCAATTTTTTACATTATCATGGAAAAGATGGTCTTGATAACATTTCAATATCATAATCACAATAAGGAGAGATAGTGAAATTTTCAAATCTAGAGCCAATCACCGCCAACCTATCTTTGCAGCATTCTGAGTTCTATCATGGTATAATATATTAAAGGATTCAAACATCTCAACAAAATCCCACACCGCATGCTTATATTGTTTCATTCTCTGATTCTTCGTAGCATACAATTTTCTCACTTGTTTTACCACAACTCGAGTCTCCTTTAACAATTATATCCTTGATACCATACTTCCAAGAAATCCTTAGGCCTAAGAGCAATGCCTCATACTCAACAATATTATTTGTACATTCAAACCTCAATTTAAAGAAAAATTAAAGGTCTCTTGGTTTGGGATATCAATACAATCCCAACTCCATTTCGAAACTAGAGCAAAAGCACCATCAAACAAAAAGTCCAAGGGTGCCAATTTGATCCAAGAACCTACTCTGATTAATGGCATGATCCTCAAAATCTACAAACCCCACAAAATTATTAACATCTACATCAGCATACAACACTTCATAAGAAGCATTTTTAGGATCTTCAATCGGTGTAACATCTTCTTCTCCCCATACAACTTGACAAGGTTCCCTCTACTAGTATGGTGGCATATGACATATCCATCTACACACTTCCACCCACACTAGAACCCACTTTCTTGATAATAACATACCCCATTTAGCAGGGAAATCCACAATGACTACATTCATCGTTAAAAACTTACCAGGATAAGCCGCTAATTACACCACTAATCCTTTACATATCCTATCACTGGTACTTCCCTTGAATCCATAGTAGTGCATTTTCCAAAGGTTGTTGTTACCTTGATATTCAATTCATTCATTACTTCAAGAGGCATCACATTACATGAAGCCCCTAAATCAACATACAATTGTGCAAAGTCTTTCTTTTTAATGATTAAAGTGGTATAAAAAGGATCAACATCAAGCTGAGATTCAACAAGGGACGTACCCAAATATACTTCAGAGATTCACCCAAGTCTTCTAATGCTTTTGGCACCTCCAACTCTACAATCATAGGGGAAGATCCACACTATTTACATCCTTTCCTGGGGCATTCCTCCTCTTTGAACCCTAAATACTCAAATTCCCTTTTCCTATGCTCAGAATCCTAAGAAATTCAACAATAGGTACAATGATTTTTATTTGACTCAAAATCTAGGCAATATCACAGGGGATATATTTGGGTAATATTGTGTTGGGAGGGATGGTAATTTCCCTTCTTACGGTATGAGACTCTTTATGACTTGGGCATGGACAGGGGTATATGATTTATTGGGGATAGTTTATACCTTTGTTAGGTGCATCCTTCTTGGGAGGATCTTTTGGGATATTAGTGAGAAGGGGATTTTTGGTTTGGGTTGTGGACCTCCTCCTTTGACAATTCTACTTCTAAGATTGTATTCCTTTTCTTGAGCTACTACCACGTTCATCAGAAGTTGTTGGTCCTCCTCAGAAGGAATTCCTCCATCATACTTCTTAATCATCGAGCCCTTAAGTACTCAAAGTCATGATTAGGCAATTCAAAACCCTAAACCATATCAATCTCAACATCATCAATGAAAAAGGAAGAGGAGATACCCGTGGATGCAATCCCAAAATCTTCAATAGTCCAAGCACTTATTAATTCAATGGAGGAAACCCCATGTCATGAATCATCAGGACACTCCATCATACATACATCTCCAAAAGTGGGGTCATCCTCAAGCTCTTCACCCCTTCACTTGGATCACACGGAGGGTGGGGTAAGAAACATTTGTCACACCAATCAATGACATGTGCTTCTTCAACCATAGATACTCTTGCAGTCAATGGATCAGGACAAGTTTATTTTCTCTCTAAGGTTGTTGTTTACTTCCTAGACCCCATATGTCCCTTTCCTCTATCTTCATTTCTAATCTCACCTCTTGGATGACCACAAAATCTATTCATCCCTTGAGGCTGATTATGACCCTGAGAACTTTTTCCTATTCCCTTCTCTCCCCGGCAAGTTTGTATGAAATTTCTTTTACTACCCCTACCAAGGTTTTAACAACTTCTTCTAGATCCATTGCCTTGCTTGTTTGAGGCTTTTCAGATTGATCAATTTAACACCCTCCCTCTTGGGAGGCTTTCCTGTAACCTTGATATTATTCTCAATTTGTACACCATTGTGAATGCTTTGCCTCATATTTGTAGGGTCCTTTTCCCTTAGATAATATGTTGCCTTCTTATCAAAGGCATCACAATATTTAATCAAGCAAGACTCATCACTTGGTCTCAATATTACAGGTATTCTATTTAAAGTTTGTTGAACCTGTGTTAAAATCCTGAACCAAATCATTAGGGTTTTTAATATTCTCGAATTCAGATAGAAGAAACCTTGGATCAATTTTATCACCATATTGTGCCTTAAAATCATTTTTCAATGCGAGCCAAGAATTAATAGAATTATCCAACAAATATTTATACCAATCCTAGCATCTTCTTCTAAAGTATGGATAAACATTTTCACATAGATATCCTCATGTTTGATCTCAAAATCTTCCATGATGTTAACAAAAGCCTAAGATGTTGGTCACCACTAATAGCATTGTTTCCTTGAAACTTTGGTAACCTATTTCTTAGATCATTTGGTATTGCATTTGGATATCCCACCATCCCCTGAAAATTTATGGGTCGATATATATTTACAACAAAGGGGGGTCTAGGTGGAGGTTGAGCCATGTTATTGATGGGGATACAGTAAAAACAATGGGGTTGAAAATGTTGGTAGTAGTTGTTGGCTTTTGGGATAATGGAATAGGATCCCCCAAGGATAAATCCCTTAATAACTCCCTCTCACAATGAACCTTACTATCTTGAAACAACAGAAAGGGGGATTGAAAAATACCTTGATGATTTGTAGAGGAAGTTCCCTCACCAACAAGAGTATGTAAGTTACCTCTAGGGCTATGCATTTCAGAATGATCAAACGCACTAGAATAGTCTTCAACTAATGGCTGATCTAAATCAGGAGTAGGGATTTCTTTTCTTTCTATCCCCTGACTGCGTAATGGTTTCTAGATCTGTCTTCTTACTTGACTTATTTTCCCTAATTACGAAACAATTTTCTAGTCAGATCTAACTTGAAGAAAGACCTTCTTCCTTCTAGTTCTACAAATTTTTCAACAAATTCTCAGAAATAAAGACTTAAGGTACTGGTATTTACCAAATTTCTCTAGATTAAATGGATTCGCCACTAAGATCTTGTATCTTAGATGTATAAACCACTTGAAACAACTAGCTAATTGAATCTGAACACTTATTTCAACAAAGCTTAGCAAATATCCCCGACGGTCCTGCTTTCCCCAGGGACATGCGGCGCCGCGCTCATTTAGAAACCTTTTCTCTATTTACCCCTTGAATTAGCGCCATACGACACTTGGAATCATTCACTTACACCTTTATACTTAGCCAATTTTGAAGTTATGCGGGATCGTTGTCGATCCAATATTTGGCATGGGGTGAAATATGGATAACAATTTGGTGACTCACAGGGGGTATCCGCTACTAGATGAAAAGACTAATTGCCTTGTCATATCCGGCTGGGCATGGAGTCATGAGTGATAGCTGCACGATCTAAATTTTGAAAACCCGACCCCTGGGCCACTTGGAAACCCATTAAAACTGAAACTCGATCTTGACCAAATGCCGAGTCCAAATACTGCATGAGAGCAAAAAAATAGTGCCACACTATATACAAAATTTGAAATTATACACACTCCAAATGGAACATGCAGTGTGCAAAGCACTTAGAGAAAAGCAATCTACACTATAGCAAGACAATGTGCATAAACACTTAGAGGAAAGAGAAAACTAAACTAATATGTACATGGTGGGAACTTCCCTTTTAGTAGCGATTAGCTTAAGATAGATCCTATTTACTAGAATCTGCACTCTTCACCCCTCTAATGTAGACAATTGGAAAACACTGCTACTTTTGCATCTTGTGATCATATAGGGGCCACTCCGGATGGTGTCAAATTTGGAATGCCTTCCCGATTTTGCTTGATCTACATCCCATTTCAAAACCAGTCTCCTTCCCGAAGCTCCTTGCTTTTGCCTTCTTGTCAAAGCATTTCTCTATTGAAGCTTGATTCTTCTCTATCGCTTGGAGAGCATGCTCTCTAGTTTCTTCCAATTCTATCACCTCCACATACTTGGCCTTCATTGGTCCAAATTAAGACATCTCTAGTTGCTTCACGAGCTCCAATGCAGGCAACTTAAGTGATATAGGCAACACCGCTCTTTCCCATATATGAGCTTGAATGGAGAGCTACCTGAGATCTCTTGGGTGTTATTCTATCAGCCCATAAGGTCGTTTTGAGCTTTGTGTGGCAGGTCCTCGATTCTCCGATCAAGAGTTCTTATGATGATCTTTAGTAGGTTCTTGTTTGTGGAGTCATCCCGCCATTACCTTGAGGGTAATACTTTGATGAACTACTCAAATAAGTCTCATTCTTAACACCCATCCTATGACCTTAGAACCTATGAATGCTAATGCATTATCTGATATGATGGTGGCTAGCACTCCAAATCTGGTCACTATCCCTTCATAGAAATCTAGGATACTAGACTCATTTGCTTCCTTGAGTGCCACTGCCTCGGTCCATTTGGTGAAATAATATGTCGCTGTCAGGATCCATTTGTGACCTTGGCTTGAGTTTGGATTGATGACTCCAATGAAGTCTAATCCCCATTGCATGAAAGGTTGGTCGACTAAGATTGGGTGTAATGGAAGTGCTGCTAGCCTTTCCTTGCCTTTGAAGAATGCACAATTCTTGCACCTTTTGATCCATGTGTAGCAGTCACTAAACACTCAGGCCAATAATATCATGCTTTCATGATTTTGAGTGTTGTCACTCTTGGAGAAAAATGTCTTCCACTACTTCAACATGGAATTCTTGTAGCACTCTCTCTACCCGGTCTCGCCTAATGCATCTCAACATAATGTCATTGATGTCCCTCTTAAACAAGAAAACATCAATAAGAACATATGGGATGGCATGTAGCTTGAAATGCCTTCTTTTTTCTTTACTCATCCCATGAGGACACAAACTGTTTGAAGGAAGTGCACCATATCTTGGGTCCAATAGGGGTGTACATCATCTCTCCCTTCTTCTTGATCATTTTGTAGAATAAAAACAACCTCATTTTCACCGTGTGATTCATCTTGTTGACTCGAGGCTAGTTGTTCGCATAACCCCTTCCCACGGACTAGCTTGGTGACCTTGATCTCAATGTCATATTCCATGACACGGGTGATCCATCCCGCACGCTTCTCATTCAAGACCTTGCACGAGAAGGAATTCTTTAACTCCCGCATGGGAGACCAATAGTTCGATTTTGTTGTTTGAAACCAAATGCTTAAACTTCTTCAATCCGCCGATTACCACTTTGACTCGCTTCTCAATGAAGGAGTACCTCACCTCATACTCTTCCAGGACTATATGGTGAAGAAAGCAATTTGTTGTTTTGTACTTTATTTGTTCTCGCTGCACTAAGATTGCGAAATTGTGTCACCGCCACCAAAGGCATACAATATGAAATCTTTGGAAAAATATGGGTTCACAAGAGTTGGGGCTTGTGATATGGCTTCTTTGATAGCCTTAAAACTTGATTTTCCTTCAGCTTGTCCACCCAATGTTAAGCTCTTCTTCAACATCAATGTTATTGGCTTAACAAGAGTAGCAAAGTTTGGGAACAAACTGCGGAAAAAATTGATTTTTCCCAAGAAGCTTTGAAGAGCCTTCTTGTGACTTGGCAATGGTAATGCTCTTATTGCTTGAACTCTTTCCAGGTCAATTGCCAATCCTTTCTTGATACAATATGGCCTAGAAGCTTACCTTCATGGGCCAAGAATATGCATTTTTTGGGGTTCAGTGACACCCCAACACTCTTGCATCATTGGAACACCTGCCTTAGGTGGAAGAGATGATCTGCTGCATTTTTGGAAAACACTATAATGTCATCCAGATAGATCAACAGTATTTTGTTGATCAACCCCTTGAATTCCATATCCATTGCCCTCTGAAAAGTGGCTCTAGCATTGGATAATCCAAATGGCATTTTCTTGTAGGCATAGGTGCCCCATTTGGTGGTGAAAGTTGTCTTGATTTGATCATCTTCTTTCACCATGATCTGGTTGTACCCTGAGTAGCCATCTAGGAGGGAGAACCTTTCTGACCTAGACACTACTAGCAAGATCTGCTCCATTGAAGGGAGTGGGTAGTGATCTTTGAGGGAGGCTCTTTTCAAATCCTTAAGTCAACACCAATCCTAATTACTTTATTTTTCTTTATCTCGACTCGGACCATATTTGCAACCCAACTTGAGTGTTTAATTGGAAATATGATGCTTACCTCTATCAGCTTGTTCAACTCCTTCTTCATCAGAGGCCAATATGTGGGTTGACCGATCTCTGCTTTCTACCTCGATGGGCCGAGCAAATGGATCTAGTTCTATTGTGAATTGTGCTAGATTTGGATTGAACCCCTTAGGTCTTCATAACTCCAAGAAAACACATCAAGGAATTCTTGGCAAAGTTGTATGAATTCATACCTTTCTTGTTTGGTGGCCACTTTGCCAATTTGAAGTGTTTTGTCTTCTCCAACTGGGATCGACTCTAAATCTTCTCCTTTGATCTGCATGTTAGCCTTATCTTTTCTGAACTGATCATTAGGATTGAAAATAGATTCCAATGTCACTAAGCATTTGGGAAGCTTGTTTGTATGCAACTGTACTATCTGATTCCCATACTGTTGCTCTAGTTTGCTCTGGTTTATAGTTGAGAATTCAACTTCTTCTTATAGAAAGTTAATGATCTGCTAATCATTCTCAAACACCTACCAACATGTATTATTATCTCTGCATCTGCTAGCCTCACAACCACATGGATATGCAAATGTTTCTTTATCCCTCTTGATGCTTTCAACAACATCAAACATTTCTCCAACTCGCTATAAGTCTATCAAGCCAGCTTCATTATCCTTCCTACGTATGGACACAATCAAGGCCTCGAAATCCTCCATGAGATCGAATACCCTACTCTTGTATTTCTTGAGCAGTCATTTTTGACATTTAGTCCTCTCGAATTGATTGGCAACCCGCTCACTATCACCGAATACTTGTAATTTCTTGATTCCCGCCTTCCTTTCCCAATGATGACCTTGGACTAAAGCCTCATGTTTAGCTTGAATGTTATTTGAGCAAGGAAACTAGAATCTAAAGGGTGAATAATATCTCATACCTTTAGGGGACACAATCATGGCTCCTCCTCCACTCTTTGCCTACTCCTTGAGCCATCAAAGAACAATTGCCATACCTCATTGTCATCCTTATATTCTCGGCTTGATTAGGTCGGGAAGAGATTGATTCTCTTCATGTGGCAAGAGACACCCGGGCCTCGATTCCTCCATCTTCTTATAGGGGTCAAAAGCATGTTTTTGTTGGCCCACTAATCTAGGGTCAAGTCCGGGATACATCCCACCTTGGTATCTATTACATTAGTGTTTAGGAGATCTTCTTGATAAAAAGTTGAGCAGTTAGCATTGATTGGGCTAGGCACAAATGATTCAATATGATAATCAACAATAGGTTGAGATCTGATTGTGGCCTTCGCCACATACCTTTTCCTAAAGAGCATATGTGACCAATCATTAGACAAGTAGCCTCTAATTTTGGCAGTGAAGTCTCTGGACAGACACAAAGAAAAATGTGGTGGTAGGTCTATGATTGACACGTTTTACAAAATAGTCACATTAGGGCAAGCGTGTAGAGTGAGACTCAGATCCTTGATAATTCCCACAGTGGTTACTATTGTCCCATCTAATTGGACTACTCCTCTAGAGATGACCTCATATTGGAGACCCAACTGATCAGCTATTTGTTTGGGCATCACAGAACTACGGTCCTTAATCAATCATACAATTATGTAGTAATTTGTCCCCACAATTAGTGAGACATAGAAGGGAGGAGGTCTCAGGTTTTTACCTTGTTGTTCTCCATTGTTACTCCCAAGCTGAACTGCATTGGTAAACACTCTTTCTTGCTTTGGTTAGGGGGTTGATTTGAACTTGACCAATTTTGCATGGTGGTGCCGCAATGCATCCCTCTCGCCTCGAATGGCTAGTGAATCCCATAGTGAAATGTTCACACTTGTCCTTTTCATCTGCTCAATAATATTGAATGTGTTGTCCTCTTGTTGCTCCTTCCCATACACATTTCTTTCTTGCACATGGGCTTAAAACCAAAGGCTTGACTGGGTTTGGGAGGTGGCTTGATTGGTTCTTTATGTTTGGAGTTGCACTTGGAACACCATGACCTTGTGGAGTGATGGAAGATTGAGGGTCACCTGAATTCAATGGCTGGCCCTCTCTAATACTTCTCTTTTTGGACCGTGTATTGGTAGCTACACTTTGAGAAGGGAACTGATTCATCCCACAAAAGTCTTCGGCCTACCAATTGACAAGCATAGTCTTGTTTGGGGCCACCTTGTTGAGCTCCTTGTTGCTGATCTTCCTCTTGGCCAGGTTCTTGTGGCACCATACTAGTTTGCACCATCAAGGCCTGATTTAGAGCACCATTAAAGCACGTTGATTGGTTGTGTGGCTGACTGCATGGAAAACACCAATCATATTCATGTGCCATATTGTTCCGTCTGTTGGGACCAATTCTCTTGACGTTGAAGTTGTGTTAGGATCATACGGCTTGAAAGGTATAGCAGCTTGGGGTTGTCCTTGGTTCGGCTTTGGTTTACATCAGCCGGGTGGCCTATTCTATTGATACTGGGGTCTAGATTGATATTGAGCTTGGGGCTAGTATGTCCTGGAACTCGAGCTTGTGGTCTTTTGATGGTCACTAGATCATTCCCAAAGTTCAAAAAATGTTGCTTCATCACTACTTCCTGAAACTCTTTAGAGGTATAAGATGATGAAGTGGAAGCTCAAATGCGCTTTGACTCTTGGGGGTGGGTATAGGAGCTAATGTAGGCACTTGGCTATTATCCGGGCCTCCTAACTCAGGGTACAAAGGCATGGATGGCCTAGGAGTTATTTTTCCATCTTGAATCAAACGGTTCTCAACCCCTATGGAGAGGTTGTAGGCTGCAGTAATGTAGTGCCCCCATTGATCAATCATCGAGAAATATCAAATTTAAAGCCCTATGAAAGTATAAAAAAGCACCTTCATTAGTGGGATTTACTTCTATTGGAATCCTATCCCAGTTCCACCGAATGCGAGGTTGAAGTCTCACAATCAACTGCTCATTCGGGGCTCTCTTGATTGTTGTTAGTTGCTCCAACAAAGACAAGTTATCACCTTTTCCCCCAAATTGATTGTGAAGGGTCGTGCACAATTAGTTCCAATTATGAATAGAGCCTGCTTCTGACTCCCGAACCATTGTGAAGCTTTCCCTTTAAATGAAGAGGCGAGAAACTTGACTACAATGTCCATCTCATGGATCTCATGGATTGTATAGACATTTGCAATATCTTGGACATGGTCACCAGGAGAAGTTTGATTTTTCCCAGTGAAATGTGGGATGCTCTTTAATGATGCAATCAGAACTGGGTTTTGTGCATTCAAAGTGAGTGGACTACTACTAGTGAAGTTGACATATGGATTTGGTTGTGTCATTCTAATTGGCCTAAGAATCCTTGTAGACTGAAAGAAAGGCCTTACAAGTGGAGGTGTTGACAAGGTTCTACTTGGTGGAGATGGAGACCTTTGAATTCTTCTTCCTCTCCTTTATCTCGCCCGGATAGACGTAAGTATTCAAATATACCTTCTTTCCTTGCTCTAGACTCGGGGTTTTCTCATGAATCTCTCAAGCTTGGGCTTTCTAAACCAATAGATTTGTTTCTTTTGGAGTTTCCAGATGTACAATTTTAAGGCTTCTTAAAAGCCAAAATCACGAAGAAGTGTACTTTGTAATAAAATGGAGACTTCTTAGTCCCACCGTGCATGCAAAAATTGTTAACGTGAAATCACAAAGACCCCCAAATGAGTTCTACAGGTCTGATTTTCTAAGGTAGAGTCATTTGGTGTGATTGCGTAACATTGAACTTTCCCCAAGGTGTGGGACCTTACAAAATGGGAAAGCTCTCCAGATTGAAGGTTGGTTCCTTATTCCTCTGTTTAAGTGCATACATAGAAACTTGCAGAGGATCCGTTCTTAATCCTAATCTAAACTTTACCAAGGAGACATGGATAGAAGGAATATAGAAATTAAAACAAAGCTAAACTATGAGGTGATGCACCAAAGAAATGATGAACACTTATTTTGCTAATAGGCACAAACCAACAAAATGCATACAATAAACAAGCACAAGATAGCCAGATATGTAATGAGAGACTAGATGAAAATCAAAAGAGACAAGAGAGGATCTAAAATCGATCACGGACGTGTTGTATTACTTTGTAGATTTATACACCCATTACAAAAAGTAGCCAAGAGGTAGAAACATATTACAAATTTTTGATGGAAGGCCTGAACCCCACAAATCCTTTTGCTAAGAGGAGAAGGGAGCCTGCAAAACAAAGAATGTCCAACCCTTTACAATGAACCCTGCCTTGTTGTTCAACCACCATTGTTAATGCCTCTGACGAAATATCTCCCAAAATCCATATTTTTTGCATCAATCCTTGGTTTTAGCCTTGAAGGAAGAGGAAACAAGAAACATATCAAATATGATCTGGTTGTTGAGGCAAGAAGATCCTGCATTAAAATCCTGAAGACATTTCCTCCATTTTCTTCACCTAACCTCCTCAAAATTAAAGTTTCAGACCTCCATGACATGGGTGAGGCCGAGATCTTTCCAACAGCATTAGATTCGCAATATCTCAAGCCCTGAGTCGAAAGATATGCCCCTTCGGAGTTTGTATCGGGTCCGTACAGGAGGGCGGGAAAACAACTTGAAAAATGGGTCCCCTTTTGATATGGGACACGTGGCAGCCATATTGGAACAAAAGTAAGGCCTATGGAGTCTCGCCAATTTATCTTTTTCCCTTTCTTCCGATTCCCACTTTGGCTTTGAATCGGGCACATGATGCTTGACTTTTTCCTTGGGTCGGAGTTACGGGCCATTTTGCAACTTTTACCCCTTTTGATAACAAGGGGCAAAGAACCAACTTTTTCCCTGATGGTCCATTTTCCCCTGGGACACGCGGCAATCTGGCACTCGTTTAGAAACCTTTTCTCTATTTACCCCTTGAATCAGCACCATACTGACACTTGGCATCCTCCGCTTACACCTTTATACTTAGCCAATGTTGAAGCCCTTTTCTGTCCGCCTTTTGACTCTGTTTCCTCTTATGCGGGATCGTGGTTGATCCAATATTTTGGTACAGGGGATGAAATATGGATAACACATATCTTCCATGATCTCATCCATAAGATTGTGGAGACATATATTTATGATCTCCTAGAAAAAGTAAAGAAACGGGTGACCCTCTTGAAGTTATTTGTATTATTCTCTCACGATTAATTGAATATGGTGTAACCCTAAATCCGAAAAGTGCATTTTCAGAGTTACGGGTGGTAAATTGTTGGGTTATATCATCTTGTCTCAAGGCATCGACATAGATCCTATGAATATTTGAGCAATATTGAGATGACCCCACTAACGGATGAGTCAAGCATTAGATATTTCTTAGGAAAGCTTGGGGAAATTCGTAGATTTTTCCCTGATTTGACATATGTCATTCACCCTATTAATGGCTTGCTAAAGAAGGATTGTTCTAAGGAGTGGACCGATGAATGTCATCATGATGTGTTTGATTCGGTCAAGCATTTTCTAATGTCTTGACCTTTGTTGAGTTGTGGAGCTCAATTACTTCGGATTAGCATATGCAATATGAAACTTGTTGGAAAACACAACAACCGACATTGGTTATGGAGGGACCGACATCGGTCACCTATGATCAACATCGGTCAGGAAAGGAGGTACCGACATCGGTTAGGTTAACCGACGTCGGTTACACTGTATGGGAGTGTTTTATTTAACTCTCGGGAATCAGATCTATTTTTAGTATTAAAGTAGATCTAGTAATTATAATTACATGGCTAAGTGCCCTAAGTTTGTATACGCCTATATAAGCATGAAAGCTACGGTTTAGAAGTAAGAATTAAGAAGAACTTGCAAAAGTTGATGATTATTGTGAGAATAATTGTGATAGAGAGAATTGTTTGTGAAGAAGCAAAAGCTTGAGAGAAAGAAATTATCGTACATCTAAGAGGTGTGGAAGATTATAAATCTTCATTGTATATCTTGTGAAATCTTTGGATAATAGATTGGCTTGTTTCTTGGTGGACGTAGCCCACACTGGGTGACCACGTTAAATGCGGTGTTGATTTATATCTCATGTTTTGCATATTTCTTCTAGTAGAATATCTCGCTTTCATTGCATGTATGCTTAGATCTGATATATTGTCTATACAACCGGTATGGTAACCCCAACAACTAGTATCGTGTTTTGTTTGAGGTTTTATGTGTTGACAGATTTACTCACAGAGGGTTTTCTGATTGAGTGGGAGCTACAACAATGACAGAAGAAAACAAATACAAGGTATAGAAGTTTGACGACCAAATTATCAATTATAGAATATGCAGATTGAGGATTATCTCAGTATCAAAGAGATTTGTATTTACCGTTGGATGAGAAGTTTGAACCTACGAAGATGACTGATGAAGAATGGAAGATTCTTGATAGAAAGGCTTTGGGATCTATAAGATTGAGCCCGACATCATTTGTGGCTTCCAAAACTATAGAAGTGACTTCTACGGTAGGGTTGATGAAAATCCTTGCTAATTTATATGCAAAAACTTAGTGCTTCAAATAAAGTTTATTTGATGAATAATCTATTTAGTTCTAAGATGCATGAAGGTGGATCTCGCATCTTGTCATTTGAATGATTTCGATCTATTGTAAATTAGTTGAAATTGGTTGGTATACCATTTGATGATGAAGTGAAAGCACTTTTATTCTTATTTTCTTTGCACGATAGTTGGGATAACTTGGTAATGGTTGTTAATAAACATCTCTATTAATAATATTTTGAAGTTTGATGATATGGTTAGTATAATCTTGAATGAAGAAATTCACAGAAAAGTATAGAGGAATCATCATCTGGGAATGCTTTGAATGTAGAAAATAGGGGCATGCGAAGGAGAGATCCAAGAGTAAGAGTAATGGGAAATCAAATTCAAGGGATAGTATATCTAAATCCAAAGGTAAGAGAACTACTTGTTGGAAATGTGGAAAGAAAGGAGATGCAAAGAAAGATTATTTGTCAAAGGATAAAGAGAACCAAAACCAGAAAAAAGTAAAGAAGAAAATCTTGCTTGCAGCAAAGATAATGCAAAATGCTCTTATTTTTTTGTTTAGATTATAGAATTGAATCATGGGTTTTAGATTCAGGAGCTTCTTTCCATGCAACCCCTAATAAGGGTTATTTCGAAATTATGTCCAGGGAATTTTGGGCATGTTTATTTGGGTGATGATGAACCTTGCAGTATTACTTGATAAAGGGAAGTTCATCTAAAATTGTGGAACGGAAATACATGGGTATTGAAAGATGTGAGCCATGTGCCAAGCCTCAAAAGAAATATTATTTTTGTAGGGAAACTAGGTGAAGTGGGTTGTATGGTTACATTCACGGAGACTCTTACACAATGGTGTTTTTATTGTGGCAAGAGGTAAGAAGGTAAGAACGTTATATTTATCTACCTGTATTACCGATTCCTTTTCTCGCATTATCTACTTGATTCGGATGCATGCATGTGGCATAATCGGTTGGGCCATATGAGTCAAAAATGAATGCGAGATCTTAAAGGCTAATAGTAAGTTATTAGATTTGAAAGATTTAGATTTTGATTTCTGCTAGCATTGTGTCTTTGGAAAGAAAAAGAGAGTGAGGTTTCTCAAAGTCGGGGCAACTAAGAAGGAGCAAAATTGGAGATTGTACACTTAGATGTGTGGGACTAGCTCGAGTAGCTTCTCATGGAGGATCCCAGTATTATGTTACTTTAATTGATGATGCTACAAGAAAGGTATGGGTTTATTGTATTAAACGTAAATTTGACATTTTTGAAACTTTTAAAAGATGGAAAGACCTTGTTGAGAATGAATCAAATTCAAAGTTAAAGTGCCTTAGATCTAACAATGGTGGTGAATACTGTAGAAAAAATTTCAATGATTATTGTTCAGTGAATGGGATACGTAGAGAAATAACGGTTCTAAGAACACCACAGGAGAATGGTCTTGCGTAGAAAGAATGAACAGGACAATCATAGAATGTGCTAGAAGTATGAGAATACATTCTAATTGCCTTTGAGCTTTTGGGAGATGCGGTTGATACAACCATTTATTTGATTAATCAAGTGGGCCTTCAAGTTCACTAGATGAGGAATACCAGAGGAAGCTTGGACTGGAAAAGAGGTAGATCTTTCTTTTCTTAAATTTTTAGTTTCATAAGCTTTTGTGCATATTGATAAGGAAAATAGGAAAAAGTTGGATGCAAAATCCAAGAGATTCACTTTCATTGGTTATGGATCTGGTGATTTCGGATTCTGTTTTTGGGATTTAGAGAATTCTAAAATTATTAGGAGTCGTGATATTAAATGGAATGAAAAGAGAATGTACAGGATCAAATTTTAGTACCCAAGGACGAACCGGTTGAGAAGTTTAAAAATGAAAATGAACTCTTAGATTTAAAAGGAATACTTGATAGGGTTACATAAGTAACCAGTCATTGACCCTTGACTCGACATTGGTTAGTAGAACCGGTATCACTTACCGAAGAGCCAAACCGACATCGGTTAGTAGAACCAATGTCGATTACAGTGACCGGCGCGTCGATCACCGACAAATTTAGATACGAATGTCAAGGAGGTCCGTAATGAGCCTCCGTACCCCAAACTCCCCGTGAGAAGGCCACAAAGGGTAAGTAAACCTCTAGAAATATTTACACCTCTCTATTTTATTTATTATTGATTAATAATGGTGAGCCAATTTTTTTCAAGAAGCAATGCAAGATAAGACCCACATCCAAAGGGGGAGCATGACATGGATAAGGAGATGGAATTCTTGGAACAAAACTAGACTTGGGATTTGGTTAAGTTATCGGTAGGTAAGAGGACATTCTGAGAACAAGTGGGTTTACAGGATCAAGGAAGAAGAGGGTGGATAAAAATGGTACAAGACAAGGTTTGTAGTAAAGAGATTTGCACAAAAGCAAGTATTGACTTTGGTGAAATATTTTCTCTTGTTGTAAAGATGACTTTTATTCATACTGTATTGAGTTTAGTTGTAGTACATGATTTGCATTTAGAGAAATTAGATGTGAAGATGGATTTTCTTCATGGTGATTTGGATGAAGAGATTTATATGTAGCAAATTTCTTGGGTATGAAGTCAAGGGTAAAGAGAAATTAGTGTGCAGGTTGAAAAAGAGCCTATATGGGCTCAAGCAAGCTCCAAAGCAATGGTACATGAGGTTTGATAGTTTTATGCATGAGCAGGGTTACTTGAGATGTGAATCTAACCATTGTGTTTATTTGAAAAAGCTTGAAAATGGGATCTATATTATTTTGTTACTTGTATGTGGATGATATGCTTATTGTAGGATCTAGTATGTGGGACATTGGTGAGCTTAAGGGAAATCTAGCTCACACATTTTCTATGAAGGATTAGGATCTCGTAAAAAGAATCCTTGGCATGCAAATACACAGAGACAGGAAGAAAAAGAAATTGTATTTATCTCAGGAGGATTATATCTATAGGGTATTATAAAGGTTCAAGATGTAGAATGAAAAACTTGTTGGGACACCTATGGTTTGGACACTTCAAATTGAGCAAAGATCAGTGTCCTTCATCACATGAGGAGTTCAAATACATGACACGAGTGTCATATGCTTCAGCAATTGGGAGTCTCATGTATGTTATGGTTTGTACTAGACTAGACATTGCACATGTAGTGGGAGTTGTGAGTAGATATATGGTCAATCCAGGTAAAGAGCATTGGAAAGTAGTCCAATGGATACTCAGGTATTTGAAAGGGACATCTAGCATGTAGTTATGCTATAGAGGTTCGATATTTCATTATGTGGCTATGTTGATTCAGATATGGTTGGAGATCTGGATGGTAGAAGGAGCACTACTGGATATATTTTCACAATAGGTGGACGACAGAGTTAGTTGGATTTCAAGATTACAGAAGGTTGTGGCTTTGTCTACTACAGAGGCAGAGTATGTTGTAGCTACAGAGGCTAACAAGGAGATGATATGGATGAGTAGGTTCATGAAAGAGTTGGGAAAGGAGAAAGATTATTGTAAATTGTTCAGTGAAAGTCAGATCGTGTAATTCGTTTGTCAAATAACTCAGCGTTTCATTCAAGAATGAAACATATTGATTGAGGTATCACAATGCGTTTGAGTCGATCAAGCATTTTCTCATGTCTCCACCTTGTTGAGTTGTGGAGCTCAATTACTTCAGATTAGCATGCAATATGAAACTTGTTGGAAAACACAATAACTAACATCGAGTTATGGAGGGACCGACATTGGTCACCTATGACCGGCATCGGTCGGGAAGGAGGAACCAAAATCGGTTAGGGCTAACCGACGTCGGTTACCCTGTGCAAGAGTGTTTTATTTAACTCTCGGGAATTATATCTATTTTTAGTATTAAAGCATATTTATTGATTTTCTAAGTGCCCTAAGTTTGTATACACCTATATAAGCATGAAATCTAAGGTTTAGAAGTAATAATTAAGAAGAACTTGCAAAAGTTGATTATTATTGTGAGAATAATTATGAGAGAGAGAATTCTTGGTGAAGAAGCAAAAGCTTGAGAGAAAGAAAGTATTGTACATCTGAGAGGTGTGGAAGATTGTAAATCTTCATTGTATATCTTGTGAAAGCTTTGGATAATAGATTGTCTTGTTTCTTAGTGGAGATTGCCCACACTGGGTGAACCACGTTAAATCTAGTATTGATTTATATCTCTTGTTTTATATATTTCTTTTGGTAGAATATCCGCTTTCATTGCATGTATGTTTAGATCTGATATATTATCTGTACAACCGGTGTGGTAACCCCAACACACCTACTCTCATGCCACCCAAAGTTGATCTCCCTCTATTATTGTATTCTTGAGCCACTGATGTCTCGATAGCATGCATGTTGGCACACGAGGATGATAATGGTCGAAGAGCCATACACTTCATTATTTGCACTCTCCTTGATTATGAAACAAGGTATACTCAAGCGAAAATGAGTGCTTGGCCATCGCCTTTGTAATTAAGAGGTTATGACACTATATGCTTAACCAAAAAACATAGGTAATTGTTAAATCGTAGAATTTACAAATGTTCATTACTCAAGAAGACTTGTTTAAGAAGGCTAGCGATTCATCATGTTAATGGGTGAGTTTGAACTCATAGTCATCAATCAAAAGTTCGTCAAGGGAAAAATTATCACAAATTGGTTAGCAAATAACCCTATAGATTGTGGGTATCTAGTTTATCTAGATCTCTCCAATGAATGTGTGTTTTATATAGAGGAAATACCCACCATTTCCTCTTGTTCATGGTATATGGACATCATAAATCACATAGTAGATCGAACATATCCTGAAGGATACAATTCACAACAAAGGCGACTTATGTATTATAGCTACAAAGTATGTAATTATAGAGGAAGTGCTCTATCACAAAGCTTTTGATGACATGTTGTTAAGATGTGTTGATGAACAAGAAGTGAAATTTTTTTCTATTTTAAGCCCATAATGGAGTCTATGGTAGACATCTTGTAGGGCACACGAATGGGCTACTTTTAGCCCACACTAGAGGATGACGCTATAAAATACATATATAGGTGCCAAAATGCCAAGAGCTCTCACGCGTCATACATATTCCGACATAGGCTCTATAGCTGATTTTTATGCCATGGCCCTTATCTACTTTGAGGCTCGATCTAATAGGTAAATTCCCTCCAACATATTCAGATGGCCATAACTTCATCATCACAGCCACAAAGTATTTCACGAAGTGGGTTGAGGCTCTTCCTCTTACTATAGTACCTAGATCGGTATCGCCAAGTTTATCTTAAACAAAATCATTTGTAGGTACGGTGTCCCATAGGTCATTATCTTAGATAATGATACCCCATTCAAGAACGAAGAGGTGTGTGAGTTGTGTGTGCCATTGAAATTATCCCATCACACATCGTCTTTATACTATCCTCGGAGCTAATGGGCAGGTTGAGGCTACGAATAAGACATTGAATTCTATCCTTCTTAAGACAGTTAAGGAGAATAAGAGAGATTGGTACCTAAATCTATTTCCATCCTTATGGGCTTATAGAACCTCAATGTGAACACCTATGGGGAAACCCCTTTTCTCTAGTCTTTGGTGCCAAGTGGTCTTGTCGCTTGAGGTGGAATTACCTAGTCTTCGTGTGTCTTTACAAGGCATTCTTGACAAAGATGCATACTAAGAAATGTGTTTGGCTAATTTAGAAAGCCTAGATGAAAGATGAATTGACTTAGAGATGGAAAACATGATTGGGTCTACGTTGACAAGATGTTTTGTTAATACAACAAGAAAGTATATGAGCGAGAAATATAGGTAGGATACCCGGTATTATGACTTGACCGAAATCAACAAAAAGGTCGGCGAAGGAAGAAAATTTAGACCAAAATGGTTAGGCCTATACTAGGTAATGGAAGACTACAAGAATGATGTGTATCGTCTGTGTACTTTAGAGGGTGAGGAGTTTAGCGAGTTTGTCAACTAACTTCACTTTAAACACTTTTATGCATAATCATTTGCATTTCCATATTGTACATTATTGCATTCCCTCACCTTCGTCATCTATGCATTATCATCTTGTGAAATTGTAAACTGGAAACTTACTTTTCAAGTAACTTTTAAAGCTTTCAAACATTAGAAAATATATCAAAATCATATCTCTTGAGTACTCACTTCACTTCTCATCATTTCAGTTCATGAGATAAAATCTTGACAGTGATTCTATAAGGACTTGTATACTTAGTTCTCTTCATGATTTCTTCCAATTCGGGTGTTTCTTGCCCATAGTTTCTCTAGAAGCTTCTTGATGATAAATCTTTTCGTAAAAAGGTTTCTCGATCACGTAAATATCCTAAACATCTCAACTAGAACATTTATTCACCTATCTCAACCTTGATGGTGATCCCTCACATCCTACTAGTTGCATGGGGTTGAGGCTAGGGAAAATGTTCCCTCCCAAAAGCACAATCCAAAGTCAATTCAAAAACAAAAAAAAGATAAATAAACAATAAACACAAAATTATTTCATTTACAAATAAAACTACACTTCTCGGCCCTACCAATCTTCGGTGATGAGCCCATGCTTCTTACTAGTAGCATGAGATTGGGAAAGGAGGGAAGTTCCCTTACTCGCCTATGTTTTTTCCTTGGTGATGATCCCATGCTTCTTACTAGTATCATGGGGCAAGATGTAGGGGGTCACAATAATAAACCGCAAATTGTAAACAAGTAAACAAATAAAATTTCTTCTAAAATGTCCCATGAAAATGAATTAGATGTGTATGTTAAGAGATAATTGTTCCTCAAAACCATATTTTTTCAATTAATAGGCCATCCATGAATCTAAGTCTAGATAAACTTGCAAGAAAAATTCATTCTGAACTGGTCAGTTTATCTTGATTAGGGTTGGGTTGCATGTTTCTATTTGGATGTTTGTCAAAGTTTTGTTTCTTGATCGTCATTCACATTCACCATTCTTCAAGTCATATAACTCGCATCCTTCTTGGCTCTCGGTGATGAGCCCTCGCATCCTACTAGTTGTGTGGAGTTAAGAATGGAGTGAGTTCATATTTTCATCATACCACATTCAACATATTTTTCCAATGAAATAGAAATGTTAAATATTACTTGAGAAACAAAGTATCTAAGTTACAATTTGTTGTCACATGCATAGCCAAATATATTAAAAAAAACATTTTTGTTACCATATTGCATCATCATCCATAACATACATTCTAAAACATAAAAAGCATCGAAATTCCAAACCATCTAAGAGTACACAGATGAGATAAACCATGACCAAGTCAACTCTTACAAGGAATGTCGAACCAAAAGAGATGTCCATATGTATATATAATAATGTCAATTTTTCATGTACAATGTTGTCACACTATAGCAAGTGTGGTCAAAATGTTCATCTATGAGTCGAAAATTAAAAAAATCGATATATAAACAAAAATAGTCCAAAAGTAATCATGGCCCTAGGCCTATCCTTCTCTCTTAGATCCCTATGAAGGGGTAGGAACAGTGCATGGACTCCTACTATGGCTCTATGATGGGAGTGGATCCTATGATGAGAATGGCTTACTTAAGCCTAAGAGCCTCCATGTATAGACCTATGAGACGGGGGCGGAGTGATCGACCTATAGTGTAGCTCCTTTGCATGTATGCTCTTGCCGCCATCTTCTCTCAACCTCTTGTGAACGTAAAGGTCGGGTCCTCATCTTATTTAGAGCCTCTATTGCATGCCATCATGTCATGTTGGCATGAACACGCCACTATGGCGTCCAACCATTGTTGGATGTCATGTATCTGCAAGTAGTTGCTTGCTCGTGTCATCTTTGTGGGTATCACAAACGTGTCAAGGAGAATTTACCGAACGAGATCTCTCCATCCATCTCGTGGTAACTAAAATGTGCAAGTAAATAATGGTGAGTCGAAAATATTTTCAAAAAAGAAGAAAGAGATAGTAGATAATTCACAAATCTAGTCTAATCTAAGGCATAAATGTATGGAGAAGGGTGTTTCACTCACTCTGGATCTCTAGATATCCAACTCGGATCGATGACAGTGTGTTGGTGGTGGTGTAGGAGCCAGCGGGTACATGTTGCTCCTCCACATTGATCTCCTCTTGATGCTACAAGTGCATTGATGCCTCCTCTCTCAGGGCGAGGCTCCTCCATGTGCACTTTGTATGCTCCTTCACGTCTCCTCCTTGTCTCGATAGTCGTCGAGCCTCTTCAATGGTTTGCCACTCGAATCTTACCCCTCCTCTCGAGTCTTAGCTTGTCTCAAGCATCCTCCTCCTCCTTGTTTCCAACTGGAACCCCCTCAATCTACAAGTACCTTCCTATGACTAATCTACGGCCTTAGGCATGGGGTCTCAGTGCTTTCTCATGGTGTACTAATCGTAATCCTTGGAGTAATAAATGTCCACTCTATCTTTCCCTTCAGTGAAGCTCTCAACTCTCATATGCCTCTCATATATTATAGGCACCACTAGAGGGTATTTGCATAGGGTATCCTAAACTGTTGAGGCACCCCGAGGACCGGATGAGTCTCAACTCTGCTATTGGTCCAATCAGCTAACAGAGTCGTACATGGCATAAGCCATCAATACTGTAGTCTCGTCACCCCACCGGCCTATCATGTCCCGAGAAGGCTGAGCTATCATATCTGCAATGTCAAGGTAGAAACTAACTTTGGAGGGTCCCTAATGGACCCATATCCACCTTTTAGACACTCGATTGCCATGAGATCTGCTATCCCGATTCCCCTCTTGTAGGGGATCATCCTCTCATAAACCCAACACATAACAAAAGTAGGACAAATATGTGAAGTTGCTCCCCAACTGACAATCCTATATAAATTATGATAAGTGGTGCCCAAGATATCTAGCTCCTCAAGCATACACTCTACCATACATCTTGATGCTCTACTATATGGGGCCAATAAGTATAGAAACTTGTCCCATCACTTATGCCCGATCAAACGCGAGGCTAAGATAGCTATGATGGACTTGCACAAGGCAGAGTGGAGATAGGTGCATTATCAACCAAAACCAACCTAACTCCCTACTTGGCACCAATTTCGTGTCTATCATCTCCCAAGTAAGTAGCCCAACTACGAGCCTCAATTGTAGTGTTAGCGCCGCCAGCCAACAAACTTCCTTCATGTGACAAGAACCCCACGAATCCTATAGGTGTCCTTTAAGGTGATATTCCACTCACCTCTAACTCCAATAAACCAGAAAGGTGTTTTGGTCTACATCCTAATAGCTCAATAAGTCATGAGAGTAAGCTAATCGCAGAGTCAACTAGTATGTCTCGTGAAATCTTCTAGATACCCACCTTCTAATAAATAAGTCATTTTGGTTGGGTCAGTCTCTCCAAGATCTGGGGCAGCCAATCCTACTCATGGGATCTGCTCCATCAAATATATACTTCCCTACATCCATAAACAACAAGAAAAGAGCAAGCTTAGGACCTCTTAGGTATAAAACAATCTCACAAAAATAATACAAATATAAGCAAAAACTAAAAAATATCAATACTTAGTCAATAATCCCAAAATTTCCTTAACGATTCGTAACCACAGAGTGGTTTTATAACCGAGTGGTTGGCATTCATTGCACATTTTTCACTTTCTTAAGCGGTGATTGCGTGTAACCACACTACGGTAGTTCTTCTGAATAACTCGGGTTGTACCTTAAAGCTCAAAAATGCAAAAATAAAGTTAAAAACACTAAATTAACTCAAACAAAGGAAAAATCCTACATGACACCCCCTTATGGTCATTTTCACTATAAATTTGATAAAAATAATCCCCTCTACAGCTAGTTTTGACAAAGTCCTACATTTTAGGGCAAAAACAAATAAATGTAAATAACTAACTTGATCATGACCCTCTCTCACTTGTTTGGTTGTGCTTCCATCCTCTCGAGATGCTCGTCAATTTGACTATATTCTCACATGAAATGGTCACAGGTGGTCCAAAGCTCTAAAATTCACTAATTGTAAGTGTAAATGATTTCTAAAATATAAAAAATATGGTTTATATAGTGTTTTCTAATGTCATTTTGAGTGTGTGTTATACGCAGGGTGGAGCGTTGGTGCATGTATATTTCTCATCCCCATTGACATGGTAAGTACTCTTGTCATTTTAATTTAGAATGTTTTATCAATTATATATTTTATCTACACTTGATTCTCGTTTTCTTTTGCAGGTGGCGGGAAGCTTGGATTGGTGTGATTTCAACACATGGGCGTGTAGTATAATTTCTAACTTTCCCATTTGGGAGTGCCATACTCGGACTTCATGTTTTACACCCATTCATGGCTAAAATGATTCTTTGAGGGGGAAATATGTACGCACCCAAAATTTCATGGTGCTACATTGTCGAACAATAAAATCCCTAATGATGATAAATTTCATTTCCAGAAATAAATGATGATGTCTAAGTCCCATTTCCTTGCTTTCATGCCTATGTGACTTATTCTTCTTTACTTCTTAGTTTTTAGCCTTATGTGTTTTGACAAAAAAAAAAATTATTTTCCTTGGAATTTTTCATTTAAGTTACGTAACCATCGATGGTTACTCAGCAACCATGCGTTGACATGTAAATGTCAGTTTGCCTTGAGTGGTGGTTATGTGTAACCGTAGATGGTTTTGTAACCATCGGTCTATACTGTAGATCAACGGTTTTGTGCTTTAATCCAAGACTTAAAATTCTAGTTTTATACGTGTGTTGCAAGTTTCCTAGTGTTTTCTCACATGTTTCTCAACCATTTCCCTTGATTCTAAGCTTGTTAGATGTGTATGAAATTATCCTTCTTTACTTACTATTATTAGTAAGTTGATTGTCCTTTTGTAGATGATTTGGCACTTCTTGATTGCCAAGTGTGTTGGACCATTTCCTTGTCAACTTTCTATAAAAACCAAGCTTTTTTCCCAAAGCATTGGTTGGAGTCTCTTGAATTTGAATTTCACTATTAATCTCTGAAAATCTTGCCAAGAAGCACACAAACAACTCAGAGCTTTGCCTTGTTACTTCCTTTCTCGCCTACATTTTAGACTAACTATCATGCAACCAGTCTACTCTAACACTTCCACAAATTATTCTACATACCAACCAACATAGTTCCCTGGACCATTTGGATTCATCACTAGAAAATAAGCTGAGGGGATAAAGGAAAGCATAACTACCTTTGGATATTGTCACAATTCTACATTTCCAGGTTGGGGTGTAATTCAAATTCTTTAAGCTTTCTTTTAAATTAGAGTTTAGATTTCTTCATCAAATCAATATTTGTTTTAAGAAGTAGAATTTGCAAATTGTTTGTATCCTATAAGTAGCTTCCATTGATAATTCCTTCTTAGCTCATCCCCATGTGGATTTTCCTGGGAAAGGATTTGGAGGAAGTTCATGTGCACATTTCTTCATTTCTTCATTTAAAATCACCTGTAGCTTTCATTTCATTTATTAGTTAGATTTAGATTGTATACAAACAAAGATTTCATTGAAAGTTTCCTCCTAGTTATCCCTATGGATTTGCAAGGGAAAGAACCTTGAGGAAGCTTATGTGTCTACGCACCTTGTCATATTTATTCAAAAATAATTGTTTCTTGTACAATCCACTTTTCACTCAGGAAGTTTGAGGGAAAGAATTTGCTTCTGAGAAACTTCATTTCTTCCCGTGATTCTGAGGTGAGCATTAGAAGAAGTAATAGAATATCCACAATTACAAATTGGAAATAATCTATGTTTAGTTAGATTAGGCTTCACATTCAGCAACAAAGGATTAGACACATCAGCAGTTATTCCTGTTTGTTTTTATTTTAGCATAGAGGTAGTTTTATTTAATTAGAAACAATTTCTTCTTTATTTTAGTTTTTATTTATTTATTTCCCTTAAACTAGAAAATCCAAAAACATAGATAAGAAGCAATTTAGCTTTATTTTCTTTGTCTACATTTATAAGCTTAATTAAAAATACAAAAAACAAGTAGACTAATTTGTTTTACATTTAATTAATTAATTAGTTAAATAAATATTTAATTAAATTAAAAGGAGAGTAATCAACTTTTGTTTAGTTTAAATTTGCTTGTTTTTTTGGTTTAAAATAGGAATCTAGATTAATTAGATTGGAATGAACAAAAACCCCAAGTTTCCATAGCGGCCTACATTACTTGAACCTTAACTTCAGCCCCTGTTGGTTTCTTGTGTGTTTTGTTTGTTTCCATAGTTACTTGTTTTGTGCCCACATGACCATTCAGGGTCCACGTCAACCAAGACAAAGATTTTATGACCCAACCACATGTCCTGACAACCAAATATCGACACACGATTGAGTTGATATTTACCAAGGCATTAGACAACTTATCTTTCAGACTACCCCAGTCCCACATACCATCATCATACAACTGATTGATTTGAGCGGCAAAGAGGCACACACTACCGAAGAGTTAGGGTAAACCATCGGTTAGAGATTAGACTTGTCTTTATTCCATCTTTCATCATATATTCATGACCCTCTTTAGAGAGGAATTCGTAGATGACGAAGGATAATTTCCCCATGTTCCACAACCAAGTAGAGTCTTATTCAGTTCTACCGATATTGACCGTGACTTGTGTACGGCAGATCATCATGCTTGATCTTACCATTACACTTGAACAAATAAGACATGCATTTATTACACTCAACAAGAAAATACCTATTTTACCAATTGAGAACATTAGATTTCCTTGATTTTTTATTGCCTCTCCCACTTATTCCATCCCCATTCTATCTACCCATTCTATTACCATCCCATTTATTTCATTCCAGTTGTCCTAACACGACTTCAAGAGGTCACATGTGTGTCTTGGATTCACGTGTTGATTCTCAAGTGTATAGTGTCCCTCATGTCCCTTTACACCTTGGGATAGGTGCAAGGATACACCACCTTGAAAAGTGTGCACAAGCCTTTAAGTGATCTTGATGTCATCATGCCAACATAAAATTAGAACATGCCGATTTAATATTATTTGAATTAAATCCTATTTCGAGTAACTTACGGTAGTAAAAGATATTTGGATGATTAAGTACAATAATATAAAAGCACTAAGCATTCGAGGATTTAAAACCCTAAGCAAATGAGAGAGGGATGATGACTTAGTTGATTTTGTGTAACCTAAGAATTATGACGATTGTGTATCTACTGGAACACACTCGAAACAATGTCACAAAGCCTTTATGTGATTAAAAATTATCAAGTTTTTATTCACCTGATCTCGGACCCCTATAGGCTTATTTTATTTGCCGATAATTTGCTCCTTTTAAGTAATCAATTTAAAATTAATGCAAGCATATAATGACAAATTACACAATGATTGATTACGGAGTTCGCATTACCTACGTCTCTGGTTCTTATCGAATTGTTCCACTAGTCAAAACTTGTAAGTTATAATAGTACTTTCACAAGAAAACCTAATGGAAACTATTAAGAACTTGCTTAGAAGAATATCTAGACCTTCAGATGACAAGGGTGAAAAATAGCACCCGACTTCCCTTTCTTGGCGTATTCGGCAAGCTCTATGGCACCCGGCTCCTTTGTCGTGAATCCTCTCGTTCTCGATCGGCCTTCCAGGGCGCTTCGTGCACGCCCTATGGCACTCCGTCGATATAACATGCTTCACATTAATTTAGTGTGGCGCTATGGGTCGACTAGGTAGTATTAATAACTCCTAGCCACATTAATTTTAATTTACTATTGCCTAAAAATAATAGGTCAATAATAATTAAAATAATAATGCCTAAATAAATTAGGACTTCACACAACTATGTCGTTGACATAATATCTAACTCTCCTCTTGGCTCGATCTCCACCTTTCAGAGCTCTAGGAATGAGCTTCCAAGTTGTGTTGTGTTACAATAGAGAGGGGTCCCCTATTTATATTAAAATAGGCCCCTAAAATAATGCTTTAATTTTTATCCAAAGGCTATCATTAGCCTAGCCATGGCATGTGGATGGGTCTATTATCCCATATTGGGTGGCATATATTTTTAAGTGGGTTAAATCCCACATAATCCTCCTTTGACCCCTTTTACAAATTCCACGTAAATGTGGATGTATTAAAAATAGTGGGTAATATCCCACATTAGGTGGGAAGGATAAATGTTCTTTAGCCTTTTTTAAGGCTTTCCAACCCCCACGTGGATTTCCTTTTTTTTTATAATTAATTTATTTTTATAAAAATATTTTAAACCTTTTTACGTGGGTAAATCATAAACCCACATTCCATGTGCCCAAATCCACGTGCAACTCTGCTGTTATGCCACATGTCACCATATTATTCGTCCACTTGGCTTTGTCCTCACGCTTGTTGGCCACCAATGACCAAACTTTGGTGATCATAACTTTTGCATGCTGAGATCGGATTTGGTCCGTTCAAAATGTATCAAAAAGGTGTTGGCGAGCTCTACGCAATGGTGCTGACTTTAGATGATTTCAAAATCATTCATTTTTCCATTGACCAATGTTGACCAGTTGTTGACCAATCTTTGACCAGACACCATTTACACATGCGGACTCCGTTTTGACATTCAAATAGTCAACGGAAAGCTCTTGAAATGATCTTCTGCACTAACACAATTTAGGGATGTTTAGGGAAATTTTGATATAAAAATGATCACATGATCACTATGAGTGTTCAAAACCCCAAAAATGTATAGGGAAAAAGTGCACGTAGAAGGACATGAATAGTACATGTGTCACTAAAATGATGATGTTGTGATCTTTTTATGGGTTTCACTACTAAAACTCTTTGTCTTTGTTAGATCGTCGGTCGTGATGGAATAGAATAAAATCCCCTCCTATGTAGTGTATGCAGACCAATGCAACCCTTGACCCTTGTATGGATGTGCTAGATATGTACTTTGTAGTGCTCTTGTGCCTTTGTGCAAGCTTAGGTGGTGATAGATAATGCTTATAGTGCTTGGCCCTTATTTGAAAGAAGTAACTAAGTATATATATGATTCCCTTGTTTGAATTTCATAATTGACAACTGAAAGGCCAACCCAAAGTATTAAAAGGTGACCAAGAAGTGAAAAGGACCCAAAAGAGTAAGAAGAAGAAAGAGAGGGACAAGAGCACCTAGGAGGGACAAGAGTGCACTTGGGGTTTTTGTCTTATCCTAACTAGGCTAGTGTCTTGAGGCCATCAAAAGGTAAATCAGTCAAGTGTCGATAGAACTATAAGATGTGTAAAGCCAAAAGGATGCTCAGTCAAGCTCAAAAATAGTAAAGTGCAAGAGATAAAGCAACCAAAAGGCCAAAAGGAGTTGTCAACCACTAGTTTTCTTACTTAGGAATCATGTATACATTAGTATGCTTTAGGACCTAGAAATGTACCCAAGTGCATAGATTTTGTCTACATTTTCCCCCACTTTATGTTGTTGAGTGAATACTTGATAGCATAAAGTAGATAGAAGATGTGTACCTTGTAATCTAAGAGGAGTGTAGCCGATAGTGTCGAGTGGACAAGTAGCCATGTGAAGTGTGAAGTGATCGCAATGTGAAGCGTGGCAACTAGGAAAAGGGAGGTAGACCCTAGGGTGAATCGTATGTGTAGTAGCATGTTGTTGGAGCTTGTGCTTGTTGATGTGAGTTGCTTCTTGTTTCTTGTAAGGATGGACCTACAAAAAAGAAGAGAAAAGAGTAGTCAAAGTCCCATATATGAAAAATCAAAGTAACGTATGTATAAGTAAGTAAAAAAGTGTGTAGTAAAAGTAGTAGCTAAGGAAAGAGTGCACTTGATGTATGAGAGAGTATAGATAGAAAATTGTCTTGTTTGTCTTTGGAGATGTTGTTGGATGGGGTTGGGAGTGATCAATTCCCAACCAAGAAAGCGTCGAGCCATGGATTTGAGCATCCTACCAAGGATGAGGTTTTTGGGTGATCTCACTGCCAAGATGAGGTTTTTGGGTGATCTCGAGTTTTTTTGGGTGATCTCAAGAGGAGGTTTTTTGGGTGATCTCACGCCAAGGATGAGTTTTTGGTGATCTCATGCCAAGGATGAGTTTTTGGGTGATCTCATGCTCAAGAGAAAGAGTGTTGGGGAGAGAGGTATGTTTTTCTCTCCTTCCATGATGCTTCTCAAATGATAAGTGCCACTATATTGGCACGTCTTGATTTGTAACCAAATTGTAATTGAACTAAATTAACTGAATTGTAATAATTGAATGATCAATGAATTTTATGTAAAAGACAAGTGTATAGTGATATTTATAGATCCATACTAACAAACTTGTGAAACTGTGTGAACTGAAAAAATATCTATTTTTTTCCCCAGACACAAGTGCCCCCAGTGGGGACAAAAGCACCCACCATTCCTATCTGATACTTTGGCACTAGTGTTTGCTCTGTGTTTGTGATCCAAGTCTTGATTTTGGACCACTCTGTAATTGTGTGCCTTTTCCAATTTTGTATTGTGTTGTTCTATGTTATGGAGCTTTTTTGCTTTGGAAGGGTGATTTGTTCACCCAATAGTTTCCCCCTCATTTGGGGTGCATGTGATGAATGTAGGAGGAGGTGGCCCAAATGAGAGGACCTAAAACTGATATGCATATCATAGATTGGATACCTATAGGGGGTAGGGGATGTGCATGGTAGAAACCAAGGCACATGCAAACAATATAGGCTAGAAATAAGTGTTAGTGTAAAAGAGCTAGCATGCAATAGAATACAATGTATCAAAAACTATGAAGACAAGAGGACCATGAAAAAGTGGGTTGCATACATGGGACATCGCTCACAATGTCACAAGACAATCAGGGCCAAGTGGCCATAAGAAAACAATGATCAAAAAATGACATAGGGCATAGCCCACAAATAATGGAAAACAATAAAAACAAGAAAGTAACAGATAACCATGGTTGTATAGTATCCTACAAGGAAAATGCTACACATGAAGCACCCATTAGCATGTTAGAAAGATAAATAGTATGTCAAAGCATGTATATATCAACAAAAAGTAAGTGATAGTGACAAGAAGTAGTAAATATTGTAACAATAGGACTTGTGATGTGTGTAGTATGAGAGTAGCAAAGGTAGATGCCCCAGAGCCTCGGTGGGACTAGTAAAGAGAAGTGTCGAGCATCATGCATCATGTAAGAATATGTAAAGTCATCTGCATTCACCTCAAGATACCATGTGAATGTGCATGTGTGTATAGAAAAAGATAATGACATACTAAGTATCCAACTAGCATAGGAAACAAAGTGCAACATGTAAGTAGTATAAGCTAACAAGAGTAAATACAACCAAGATAGGTAGATGTTGTGTGAATGTGATGGTGTGTTGTGATATGCAAGATGTGTAGATGAGGAGGGGAGCCACATTTCCCCCTAATGGATGTGTGTGACGTGAGGTTCATTTAGGAATTGTCCCTCAACAATCAAGTATGAACCATAGAACAAGAGTGTGTCATCGGGTAGCGAGGTAGAGTATGTAGTAGTAACATTGTGTTGTATAGATAGGAAGAAGTAATGGTATAAGAAGAAGTGAGGAGGGGGAAGTTTGATGCCCCCAAGTGTGTATATCATGCTAGAGTTGAAAATAGATGTGATCATTGTGAGCAAGAATAACCAGAGTATGTATAGTGAATGAAAGGATGTATACCATATATATAAAGTAGTATGTGTATCATGAATAGAAGGATCCATAAGTAAGCATGAGGAGAAAAAAGTGTGTATGGAGTGGAATAGGAGTGGAAAGGAAGTCATAAGCATAGATAGATGTAGCAAGGTGTGCTCATAGTGTAGATAAGAGAAAGTGTTGCTAGAAAGATTGACTTGAAGTGTAAAGAAAAAGTAAGGTATATGTGTGTATGTGAGTAGTATGGATAGGAAACTGCTGATTAGAACATGTGTGACTATGGGGGAGGAAGTTTGATGCCCCCAAGTGTGTGAGTGATGGAGATCTATCGATGATGGAGAGAGACCATGCCATGGTGGTGGATGTTGAAATGTGTCATGAGAAAATTTATGGTCATCATAATGGTAGGTAGAATCAAGGGTATGACCATCATAATCGAAGTCAACAACATTGAGATGAAATCTAATGAAATGTGATGAATGAAATGCTCATCTTACATCAAATGGTTCATCATATTTAAGCTTAAACTGAGTCCCATCATCGACATAGGATTATCTTGGATCGAAAGGAGGAATTATAAGTTTAATTTTAGGAGGTTGGTGAGGATCTCAACTTGTGGCGAGGAATTGGTTGTTCTTCCTTTGATGGTTTGGCCTTAGATGGGGCTTGTGGTGACTCTTGCATTATTGGAGAAGGAACAAGAGTGACTATTGTGTGATGCTTGCTAGACATAGAAGGATCATATTTGGGAACCCATTGGGGTTTGGTAATTGGAGATGAGCATGTAGAAAATGTTGTGTAGTAAATGAAATAAATCCTTGATGCTCAAGTTTCCCGAATTCTTCATTCTAAAGCATAACAATCATTGTCATGATGTCCATTAATTCTATGATAATTGTAAAAATGGGTGACCTTTGTATTTTGTAAGCGATAAGGAGGGTAGTAATGAGTAGGTGGAAAGGTGATTAACTGGTGATTGAGGAGCTCAAAGAGAATATCGTGTTGCCTAGCATTTCGATCAAACTTGAGAGGTGCTTGTTGTGGTAAGACCTTGACCTCACTTGTATGAGCACATGTAGTAGACATGGGATCAGGATGAGGTGTAGAAGAAGAACTAGCATGGGCATGAGAAGCATCCTTGAGATGTTGGATTTCAGTTGTGAGGGATGTAATCATGGTTTCCATAGCTTGAAATTTATCTTGAAAAAAGGTGTAAAGCTTGAATTGACTCGAAGATGGATTGATTGGTTGTGTTATCAGACTAATAAGGGGTCGAGAGATATGATTGAAAATTACACTTACTTGCTAGAAAGTGACCCAGAGGATAGGACCAAGGATGAAACCCTAGGAATAAACTATACATATCAGATGATGTATGATAGACAATAGATGGAAATATGAACCTTGATGAAACTAGGGTTTGGGGTTAGGGAAAGACAAATATGATAGAATAGGAAAATAAGGATCTGAGTGGTCGATCATGAGTTGGGGTTCACCAAATAATTTAATCTAATTAAATCCTATTTTAGAAACTTATTGTACTCTCCCAAATCTATGGACTTGACTAGTTCTTTTATGACTAGTTATTTCCTTGATTTATGGGTTGATCTACGACCTTGACAAGTAGTTCTTAGATTTTTATTCCTTGCCTATATAAGTAAGGTCCATTCTCATTGTATTTCATTGAGTTCCATTAGAATATATGATATTCTTTGCTCTTTTGTTTGCTGAAAAGGTTTATGTAAAGTTATTCTAGCAAATTACTTTCATCTTATTGATCGTGGTGTCAACCCATTGAAATCCTTAGCCCTTGGTCATATTAGGGCTTAGTGATTCTTACTTTAGTAGGTGCTAAAATCTAGCCCCCTTTCATTTTATTTGTGTGGTGAAGGCAAGAGCATTTTATTTTGTTTTAGTGGCAACTAAAATAAATAAGTAGAGCATAAACTTGTAAAGCTTGTATCTTTTGATCGACAACTCGGATTTGAGTGCCATTTTTTGCAAAAGTGCTTGTTTTTCATGCTCTTTCCATTAGAAATATTTATTTTGAGAATTGAATTGCACTATAATTATAAATTGTCATATCTTGCAACACGCACTTAATTATAGTGCCAAATTTGGGGGGTGTTGTAATCACTTGTGGATGCAATTTTAGGTGTTGCATTCTTGTATCTATCATGGATTCTAAGAATGATATACTTTTCTCTGAAGTGTGTGGACTTCAAGAGGATATTGTAAAAAATTTGGAAGAAAATAGATCACTCAAGAAGTGAAGTTCTCTTTTACAAGCACTCATTCACGATAGGATACACAAATACACTCACTACAACAAAACTTGCTGCTTACATACATCGCCATCATATTGTGGACTATCATATCCATACTCTAGTTCACTTAAAGTTATTTCTTTAACACCCAATGACCTTGATCTTGTTGCGGTTTCTCATCCTATTCTTGCTCTGATGCTCTTAAGCCTATGAGGGCTTGTTCTTTGCATGCTCTTCCACATATGTGGTTATTACGGTAACACATGTGATGTATATCATAATTTTACTCATATGCATGGATCTTTCGAGAAGTATACCTCTGCATTAGGTTCCCACATGCTCCGTTTTATGGGTTTCATTATTTAAAGGTATTGAAGCAAACATTCACAGGGTTTTATTTCTCCTATTCCACATGTTAAGTGGAATTCTCACCATGGTATTGTTCTTCGAGTAGTTACTTTATTTTCACACATTGTTATGAGCTCCTATTTTTGTTCACTCAACTCGTATTGAGGATCATGAGCTCCACATGAATTTTGCACCTTCACTCGGGCTTGAGAAACTTGAGATTTCTGCGCATGACATGATTGACGACACACATTCTTACGTTCCTTTACGCATGATTCCATTGTGCATTTTGCACCAAGTCATATGCATAAATATTCTTCATCCATCCGTGTTTGATTTGGGGTGGATATCGATCACTCGTGGTGGCGACATAGGCATTTTTTGAGAGGACTCTATAGGCGTGGCTCCTCCACCATTCACCTCTTGCTCCACTATCTATACCTTTGGCATTGTAATGCTCTTTGTTTTGAGCATTTTTCTTTAGCAAGTGTAGTGTATCTCTCTTGTTGTTTGAGAGATTTTATATCTATATTTTTGACATTTTTGGCATGTTAACAGATCTCTTTTATGGGGAGCTATTTTTGGTGAAGCCAAAGTGTTATTTGTCGATGTTCGAGTAGTTGATTTTGGGAAACTCATACAAATATGTGGTGTCACTCTACCCATTCAGCAGTATGGGAGGGTGTGGTGTTGATACTGCTTCTTTGGGTTTATGGCCTTGCCTTGTTACCTTTGATTTTATTGGATTGTGGCACTCCAATTTATTTGGATCTTGTCTCATTGCCTTGTTGTTTTGCTTATTCTTGGATCGTGGAACACCTATTTGTAGTAGTTGATTGGTTATGTTTGGTGTTTTTGCATTTTCGACATCACTCGCTGACAAAATCCTTGTATGGAGCTATTTTGGTGAAGCCAGAAATTGTCAATTGTTTTGAGTTCTATGATCGAAGCAATGGATTCAAGACCACAAGTGCACACCAAAATTCTTCAAAAGATTATACGAGTTTTTTGAGTTGAGATTTTTGGATGCCTTGCAGTGCATTTCTTACTCTCTTTACTTTCTTGTTATTGGTTTTGGGTACCTTGCGTTGTCCCTTTTTCCCAATTATTATACATAAGTACCTCATTAGGCCTAGTTATCGAGACTCATCTTGTGGACATGTTACTTCTATTTTGCCCCTAGCTTTACTTGAGGGGGTTGTTAGAGTAGGTATTTACCTTAGCTCATGTTCACCTAGGTACTTTATTTACCTTTATTTTATTCATCCTCACCCACTTATGTGTGTGGATATTTCTTTTATTTATTTAGATATTAGGGGATATTATCTAGTTGTTAGGTATAGTTCTTTCTTGATATATGGTATTACTAGTTATTTCCTTGATATATGGTATTGACTTAGATCCTTGATGTCTGGTTCTCTCCTAAATCTATGGACGTGACTAGTTCTTTGATGACTAGTTCTTTCCTTGATTTATTGCTTGATCTACGATCTTGAATGGTTCTTATATTTTTCTTTCTTTTTATATAAGCAAGTGTCGATTCTCATTGTATTTCATTGAGTTCCATAATAATATACGATATTGTTGCTCATTTGTTTGCAAAGGTTTATGTAAATTTATTATGGTGAATTACTTTCATCTTATTGATCATGGTGTTTGATTAACATATGTGTTCTTCACTTGGTACGATCTCGGTTATCGTTCTTTTACCTTATCGCTCGTGTTGATTGTTAGATTGTCACTCAATTATTTTGTAACCTACAAAATAAATGACTACTGCACATTCTCATAAACCACATCAAATCTAATAAAAAGATGCGAGAATGGGGAGTCGGACTAACTTGGATGGTCAACCAAAAGAGTGAACTTACGATATAGCATTACACTACATCTTAGACTCCATGTAGCTCTTCTTCATGTGTGTGTGTATTTGTGTCTCGTTCCTTAGGTTTCCACTTGTGTAATTTGCATGATGATATCGAGCTAGATCTAGATTGTCCCGAATATGCAAAATGTGTGCGATGGAATAGAATAAGCTCCCCTCATGTTGTATGCGGATCAATGTATCCACCCTTGACTCTTGTATGAATGTGCTAGATATGTACTTTGTAGTTCTATTTTTCCTTTTACAAGCTTGGGTGGTGATATATAATGCATATAGTTTTGGCCCCTTATTTGAAAAAGTAACTAAGTATATATATGATTCCCTTGTTTGAATTGTCATTGACAACTAAAGGTCGACCTAAAGTATTAAAAGGTGACCAAGAAGTGAAAGGGACCCAAAAGATTAAGAAGAATAAGAGAGAGACATGAGCACCCATGAGGAACAGAGTACCTCGTACCTCATTATACATGATTAATATCTTAGGCAATTAGTGAGCGAGGCCATACAAATCTAAATCGGTCAGTGTCGTGACCAAACCTAATATGTGTAAAGCCAAAAGGATGCTCAGTCAAGCTCAAAAATAGTAAAGTGAAAGAGATACAACAACTAAAAGGCTAAAAAGAGTTGTCAACTACTATTTTTCTTGCTTAGGAATCATACATACATTAGTATGCTTTAGGGACGTAGAAATGTACCCAAGTGCATATATTTCATGTATACATACACGCAACTTTCCTTTCCCTTTGGGAATGAAAGTTGGAGTTTAGAGGTGAAATATTATATGATTTTGACTCCAAATCATCCATTGAGTTCATTCCAATCACTTTCAAGACTTGATTTAAATTTAAATTTTATTTATGACACCATTTACCCTTTTGGCATGAAGGAGCAACAACAATGACTTGAGCTATCACATGAGATATTGAAGACTTAGACAAAAATTGATGTGTCCATCATGTGGAGGATTCCAAGAGATTTCCATTGACTATTTTTTAGATCCCAAATCCTCTCAAAACTCCCAAAATCTTCAAAACAAGGTGACTTTCTTCGTTGAAGCCTTCATTCCATGTGCCCAAAATGATTGATTTTGCTTAACTTGTTCCCACATCAATTGCCTCAAAAAAATTTCCCTAAAATTTCTTGGCGAAATTCATTTATCTCTATACTGACTCCCGGATGGCTTGAGTCTTCCTGTCGACTTAGGGAGGATGTCCACATCTTTATGATATCACTAAAATAGTTAATTTATAGCTTGAAAGAGCACTATTCCACCTCAGAGATTAGTCTTATCATGAAATAAACTTGGATCTATTCCCTACACATGAAACACACTTGAAAACCATGTTAACATGTTCCTCTTAGCCAAAATGAGGATGGCACAAACCCGGAGGTGTTGCATGAGTTGATGGGCTAGCTAGAGGAAAGGTTCATAATGATTGGGAGAGGGTTTTCAAATGGTGGGCTTCGTTGTCATGGTCAAATTTTTAAATTTTACACGCTAGACATTTTACATGACAACAAGCTCAAAAATATTTTCAAGAGTTTCCAATGTGGGTAGGATGTTTGATTGGTTTTTTTCCCGAGAGATAATTCATACCTTGTAGTTAAGGACACTGACCTCAACACATTTATAAAACGAGAAGACTTGGTCTTGTAAGTTTTGGCTATCTTGACACACCATTAATATGATATGGTGAGGGGTTTTCCACCTCTCAAAAAAGGTATAAATAAGTGTCAACATTATTTGGCATGAAAATAACATTGAGCACATTTTAAACATAGTACATATCGAGGCTCCGGGAAAACTTGATTTGGTGTATACCGATTTATGTGCGGACCCATAAGACCCTAGTCATTCTAGGTTTCAATACTTTGTGTTATTTTTTGATGATTTCTCTATAAAAATGTGGATATATTATGTAACACCCTTATTACCCTTGACAAACTACGGAAATTTTTTATTTATTAAACCATTTAATTAACTTGATGCCTTAAATGATTATCAACATGCATCAGATTAATCCAACATACTAATTAAATTTACAAAATCCCTTAATTCTTTTCATGTTGTAATGTTTAACATCATTACTTAGATCAACACTAAGTAATCCAACATTAATCAATATTCCAGAATCCATCTTGACAACCTATGATAACCATGTGCAATTGAAGTGTTTCTAGATCCTTCTCGACCCCCCTTCATCACTCTATACGAGCCGATATACATTGTATATCATTGGTTAGATATTTTTATAGGTCTGAAAATTATGTACATCTTCTTCATGTCATCCGGTGAAGAATGCAATTACTACACCCAGCTCAAAACACAATTAAAAGAAGAAATGGTGAACAGACAATGCAATCAGTCATTTGCACTATTATGCACATAGTTTTGGCATTGGATACTTGAGGCAAGCCTAGTTTCGTGATTGTACATAAGACAGGTCAAAAGTTGTCTTCCTTTCACTACACAACCATATCAACATAGGATCAAGGTTCTTTTCGTTGTCTTGGTATTAAATTTAGAGTTAATCATTTTAATTTATTCATTTCCAATAAGGTATGCTTTCCTCTTAAGGATAGGTTAACCAGGTTTCATTATGTTATTCAATTCACATTAGAGGTATACGGTTGATCTCATTGAGTCAGCTTTGAATGAAGTGTGTACCTTTGGTTGCATGATCACCAACTATATTAATTTACGATAATTGATTATGTTTAGTTAAGTATAAGATTTAAACCATTTCATAACATTAATTAAACATTATTAATGCTTGTTAATAAACATTTATACATTTCAGTTTTCCTAAGTCAGATATGTACAAACTATCATATTACGTGCATTCTCGATGTACCTTACGTAATATGTTCCATATCATCGTAACTTCTTTCACATTAAATGAGCAATGGAATCGGGTATGATATTATGACGATACGACTCAATCTTAAAAGTGTATGTTGTAACTATAAATTTGCGACGGTGTTTTATTATTGTTTCATGCACGAGATCCTCAGCAATCCTTCCCAAATTCCCTTCTCTACTTTTTTGCCACTTTGCAGTTGGATCGAAACAACTCCTGAACACCATATTCCAAAACACCCCTACTTATTACAGATTAATGCTCAAATTTATAGAAGCTCAAAGCCATTGAGCTAAAAATAACAACATTATTTTTAGTTAAAAAGATCCAAAATAACTCAATTTAACTTCGCCAGTACCCCAAATGCCGGCATGTTCGCTTTCAATAGAGCTCAATAAAACTAAAACATAAAAAATGAAACCCCAGTATTGCATGCATTGGTATCTTCTGAAAAAGCTTTGTTTTTCCAAAAAACTAATAATGCATTGATGCATTAACTTCGCATCATGCCACATAGTAGCATTTTTTAATTTTCCATTACTTCCCTCGAAAATGGCGGTAGTGGAGTTTTAAATGAGCAGTCTAAGCTTTCCGATAAAAAAATTAAACCTTAATTCTTGCATAGGTCGGGTAGCCACCAATTTTAATTATTTAACAATCCATGCATCCTAAATATGGTTGAAGACCATTTCCATATCAACTTGATCGGAAGCTCGGAGGTATGGTGAGGCCTTACCATCAACATCAAAACGATGGTGGTCAAAAACTATATAATATAAAGAAATATGTGGCGTTTTTCAACCAAAACTCAACTAATAGATAATTCGCTATCATGAGGTCAAAGACCCTTGTATTTAAAACAACATGATAATAATTAAAAATTTCCATTGCCTAATAATATAATTTGCCATTAACATATAATTAAGACCATTGTATTAAAACCTTAAATTCAAAAATTTAATTACTTCCAGCAATACGATGGTCAAGGCCAAAAAACTTGACAATCATGCCTTGCTTTTACCTTAACTTAACTTATTGTCATCTTGTGACAATTAACTTTCTGCTACGGTGGTCAAGGCCAACACCGACATAATTAACAATAGTTAAGCATGATAATTAAAATGGGTAACACTTATCTTAACAATACTTCAAAACTTTTTTATGAAGCGGCGAAGAAATTATTACTGATACATTGCATTTGAAACCCCAATGTTATATTAACAAGATGATTAGTCCAATATTAGGATATTAAACATTATTTCTAGCACCCTCATATGCAAAGTATAACCATGTAGTTGATTTATCAACATTGTGAAATAATCATGAGCAATAAGTAAGTATAATCATCCAATCATGATTTACTAACCATTAGCAAATCATCAATAAGATAAGAAAATATCATAAAATGGTATAACACCCAACAATACTACTGATATTACTGAAAATCCATTGCACTAAAAAAAGTAAAGTAACCTCATACAACAAAGAAAAACAGGAATAAGTTATAAATGTTAAGTACTTTCACGACGCTTGGCGACAAAGCGTTGTTACATGGTTTTGGCATGCGGACTAAGTGTAAGTGTATATATCCTTTTTAGGATATACATATGCACGTATAGTTGCGTACTTAGCTGTCTGACAATGCTTATCCCCTACCTTCGTAAAACACTTTCCATCACTGACAACTTAACCTTGCGATGAAACAAAATGATGTAGGGTGTGACATGTTATTTTTCCACGAAAGACCAAGCCTTTGAAACTTTCAAAAATTGAATGCCCTTGTTTAAATCGAGTTTGGTCGTAATATAATGACACTCACTCGGATCGAGGGAGAGAATACATCGACAATGAGTTCATTTTTTTGGAAATACATGTTATTTATTCATTATTAAATGGCACTTCCTCATACACCTGACGAATGGTGTTGTTGAAATATGAAATCATCTTATCATGGAAATTGTGCGATGTACGATTGATGATGTGGGCTTAAAAACACATTAGGAAAAAGTAGTTAAAATGATAAGTTATCTTCTAAACGAGTTCTCAACTGTGACTCTTGACGGGGTAACACCCACGAGAAACATGAGTGGGAGAAGCCATCCACTGCACATCTTATATATTTTAGATGTAATCTTTAGTATTCACATTCCTAAGAAACAAATAACTAAACTTGATATAAAATCATAAACATATATCTTAGGATATAGGAATGAGGCACTTTACTTCTGATTAGTAGATCTAGAAAAAATGTTTACACCCCAAGGATGTTGAGTTCTTTGAGAAGGAAAAAGTAGATGTTCTTCTGAGAATGAATCAACTTGATGATTAGATCGAGTCTTGTTGTGAAAACAAAGATGGTAATCACTCGATGAGGATAGTGATGATGGGGAAGATGGTGAAAAGCCACCGACCACAAGAACCACTCAATGTATGCTTAAGTGTTATACAAATATGTTACTGAGATGCAAATTAGATGGTGTCCTCGACACATCAATAGCCGTTGGAATGAGGACTCACAATATGATTTTGAATGAGGTCAATTTAGCCTTAATGAGTATAGTTGAATCTACTTAGCAACGTATGTCGTTTTTAAAATCGCTCTTTGTCGAAACTTTGGATAGATGTTACACATATAAAATACAAGTTATTAATGAAGAATAACAAATGATAGCTTACAAAATCTTCCCTTTAGGAAAGAAGTCGTTTAGATACATATGGATCTTCAAAATGAAGTCTAAAGCATACGACAAAATTAATAAACACAAGATTAAATTTGGTAGTAAAGAGATATGCTCGAAAAGAAGGCATTGATTATAAAGGAGACTTTTGCTCCCACAACTAAGATCAAATCTTTCGAAGATTTTTTTGCTCTATTTGCACAATTTAGTTGGAAAATCCACGAAATGGATGTGAAAAGTGTCTTCCTTGAGGAAAATTTACAAGAAAAAGTCTACATGACTCAACTAGAAGATTTTGTCATACCTAGAAAAGAAGAAAAAGTATATAGACTCAATAATGCATTATAGTACACATGATTAGTACTGTAAATACATTACACTTGTTTGTTGATTACCAATTTGTTCTATAGTCAAGAAGGACCTAATAAATATCAACGAAATTTGGTTTTTCCTTGTTTATCACACTCCTCAAAATACATTTGTAGTCTTTAGCCAAGACTTAAATGCGAGGTTTAGAGTTGTAAAGAAGGAGATCACATTTCTAGTAATTTACAACAAAACAAGAGAAATTGAACAAGACTTTTATAATTTAAGACACGAAAATCACATTAAAATATCATATTCACCCTTACATAGATAAAAACATTTTTTTTGGTAAAAGTCATGCCACTTTCTCCATAAAACTAGTCACATCATAATGAAACCAAGAAACCCCAATTTTACTTATTTTTTGGGTGTTGTTTGTCTGACTTTTTGGAACCAATTTTCCTCCTTCAAATTTATAAATTTCAATATCTATTTATATTCCCAAGCGTAATTTCTTCCAATACTTTTGTTATTCTATATTTTTTCTATAGTGTGGATAGACTTTTTTTGGTGATTGGTGATTGAATCTAGATTTCTTAATATTATAAAATAATTTTTCTTCAATTTGATCTATTAATATTCCAGAAAGCGTAATTTTCGCAAAATACTTATTATTATTGTTAAGAAACTATTTTGCAAATT
>CM031238.1:36753605-36832680 GCA_018340775.1 Taxus wallichiana var. yunnanensis
GCTACGTGGCTACATGATCATCTGGAGCATCCCTAAAAGGGGCCATACTGCTCAAAGTTTAGGATACAAAAATGATGCAGAGTGGGGAGTCGGGTCGAGACTCCAACGTAACCCAAGACTAACCATGACCCATCATTGCACCAAGTACTGGACTCCATGATGTTGCTCTCCAGTGCAGTGTGTCTGTGTGAGTATCCATGTCCCACGCCCCCAGTTACCCTTTCAAGTCAGAAGGGCCCATACAAAAATGCTAGGCCCTGAGTCATTGTCCTAAAATATAAAATGTGTGAATACAACAGAATAAGATCCCCTCTCATAATACCAAGTGCACTCAATGCATCCTCGAACTTGTCTGATGCTACTATGTATTTTCAGAGAGTGCTCATGGGCCTCAGGTGTTTGGTGGTGATGTGACAATGCTGAGAAAAAGCCATTCTATTCAAAGAAGCAACTACATATATATGATTCCCTATTCTTCAATTCCCCTCAGTAATTTTAGCTAAAAGGCCAACCCAAAGTAATACAAAAAGGTGACCAATAATCAAAAGTTGTATCCAAAAAGAGGAAGAAGAAAGAGAGGGCTTGTGAGCACCCTGGGAGCTTCCGTCCTTAACTAGGTAATTCAGGTATTCGAGGCTGCCATCCAAAGATAAATCCAACAGCTCATATGTCACAGAATCTATAAAATATATAAAGTGAAAAGGATTTCTAGCCAAGTCTGTAGCCGTAAAGAGTGGAAGAGATAAAGCAACCAAAAGGCCAAAAGGAGTCATTAACTCATTAGCTTTTCAGCTTTGAATCATATGTATACATTAGTATGCTTTATGACCTAGAAATATATCTGCCAAGTGTATTAGGACTTCAGGTCCCACATTTTCCCCACTTTGTTGCTCTTTTTGAGTGAATACTTGATGTGCATAAAGTATATAGAAGATGTGCATACCTTCAGAATCTAAAATTAGAGCATATTTGATCGAGTGCTAAGTGAAAAGTAGCTATGTTAAGTGTGAAGTGATCAGAATGTCGAAACGTGACAAATTCAGAAAAAGATGGCAGACCTCTAGCAGCTGTAATCGTGATGTTTAGTAGCACATCGCTGTTGGAGCTTATGTTTGTTGATGTGAGTCAGCTTTCTTGTTTTGGCAAGGAAGGACTCTGTGAAAATAAGAGCAAGTGGTAGAAGTCAAAGTCCAGATGGAAAGATCAAAAGAAACGATGATAAATTAATTTAAAAGTTCAGAGGAAAGTGCAGAATGGCGAAAGAGTGCACTGATGTGATGAGAGAGTATAGGATATGTGGAAAATTGTCTTTGTTTGTCTCTGAGATGTTGGTCGATGTAAATGTCATGAGTGATCAATTCCCAACCAAGAAAAGCGCCGAGAAATACTTGATTTTAGCGGCCCCACCACAATGATGAGATTTTGGGTGATTCTAAGCTAAGAGTGAGGTTTTCGGTGTTAAGATCCTCTACGCCAAGGATGAGTTTTTCGGCCGATCTCATGCCAAGGATGAATTTTTTGGGTGATCTCATGCACAAGGAGAAGAGTGTCAGAGAGAGGCATGTTTTTTTTTCTCCTTCCATAATGCTTCTTAAATGATAATGCCACCCAAATCGGTAGGTCTTGATTCAGTAACCAAATCAGGAATTGTAATTGAGTCAGAATTAAATCAATGCATTTTCAGAATCGAAGACAAGTGTATGATACTATAGATCCGTACATCGATGAATTGATGGAAACTCGTGGTTAAACTGAAAAAATATCTATTTTTACCTGGCCATGACACAAGTAGCCTGTGTGGACATAGCACCATGCAATGCCTTTATCCAGATAATCGGGCACCAGTGTTCATCCGCCTGTGTTTTCGTCCAAGTTTGATTTAGACCAACTGAACTGTAGTGATTTTGCCAATTTTGTACTATTTTGTTATGTTATGGACTTTACCACTGGAAGGATGATTTGTTCACTAATAGTCGCTTCTCCGGCCTTAAAAGTAAGTGATGAATGTAAGAGGACGTGGTCCCAAATGAGAGGATCGAGAGAGTGATATGGACCATCGAGATATTGGATATCTGGGTGGGGGTGGGGATATGCATGGTAGGAAAAATAAGTGTACATTTAAACAATATAGGCTAGAAATAAGTGTTAGTGTAAAAGAGCTAGTAATGTAATGTAATACAATGTGTCAAGAACTACTGAAGACAAGATGGACCACTTGAAAAGTGGGTCACGCATACATGGGGACATCGCCTCACACTAATGTCACAAGACAACTTAGGGCCAAAGCGGCCATAAGCAAAAATGAAAAAAACACATAGGGTATAGCCTGCAGGCAAATAGTGGCAAACAATAAGACAATACAATTAATTGATAACCATGCTAGTTTTATAGTATCCTACAAGGAAAATGCTAGACACGAAGCACTCGTTATTTGTTAAAGATAAAGAGCATATGTCAAAGCATATATAGATCATCAAAAAGTAAATGATAGTGATAAGAAGTAGTAAATATTGTAATAATATGACACTCAGGAATGTGTAATAAGAGAGTGCAGACAGGTAGATGACTCCGAGGAGCCTCAGTTAGACTCGATAAAGAATGATCGCCGAACATCAGGCGCATCGTGTGAAGAATCAGAAGGTCGCGCATTCACCTCAAAATGCCACCATGTGAACGCGTGCATGTGTGTATGGAAAAAGATAATGACATAATAAGTATCCAACTATCATAAGAAAAAAGTGCAACATGTAAGTAGATAAGCCAACAAGAGTAAAGAAAACCAAGATATGTAGATGTCGTGTGGTGAATGATAGTGTGTCGGGATATACGATATGCAAGATAAGTAGATGCAATGGAGCTCACGCCAGCCCTAGTAAGATGTGTGACGTGAGGTTCATTTAGGTATTTTTCCTCAACATTCAAGTATGAACCATAGAAAAGAGGTGTCATTGGGTACGAGGTAGAATATGTAGCAAGAACATTATGTCAGATAGATAATAAGAAGTAAATGGGGTATGGAAGCAAGTGAGAGGTGGAATTCACATGGCTCCCAGTGCTTGTGTATATCAGAGTTGTCGGGAAAATAGATGTAATCATATGTGAGCTAAGTGATAACAAGAAGTTTGTATAGTGTGAATGAAAATGATATATACATATATATATAAGAGTATATGTATCATGAATAAGGATCCATAAGTAAGCACGAGGAAAAAGTATGTGGAGTGGAATATGAGTGGAAAGGGAAGTCGAAGTATGGCATAGGATGTAACAAGGTGTGTTCATAGTGTAGTTAAGAGAAAGTATTGCCATAAATATTAACTTCATGTAAAGAAAAAGTGGAAGGTATATGTGTATGTGAGTAGTATGGATGTATTAACCCGCGATTAGGAACACGAGACTGGGCATGGGAGGAAGTTCAGATGCCCCAAAGCTCATAGGGAGTGATGGAGATCTATCTGGTGATGGAAGAGAGAGCATGTCATAAGTGGTGGTGATGTTGAAATGTGTCATGAGAAAATTTATGGTTTTCATAATGGTAGAATCAAGGGTATGGGCCAACATTAGAATCGAGTCAACTGAATATCATTAGGATTAAAATCTAATGTGTGTAAATGCTCACCCATATATCAAATGGTTCGATCGACATTTTAATCTTCATTCGAGTCCTCAGCATTATTGACATAGTCGTTATCTCTGGATCAGAAAGGAGGAATTATAAGCTTAAATTTGGGAGGTTCGCGTGAGGGATCTCACTGCAAGGGTAGTGGCAGGGAATTGGTCAAGTATTCTTTTCCTTTTTATGGTTTGGCATTAGATGGGGCATGCGACTCGTAGACATGGACAAGGGAACAAGAGTGACTGCCTTTCATGCTGTCATTAGACATAAAAGGATCATGGTTTGGGAGGCTATCGATTTGGTAACTGAGATGAGCATGTAGAAGAATGTTGCTATAGAAGAATGAAATAAAACCTTAATGCTCAAGTTGCCCAATTTTTGTTTCTAAAGATAAGAATCATCACACATTTCCATTAATCTACGACAATTGTAAAACTAGTGACCGTTCTCTTTTGTAGTGTTTCCGATAAGGGAAGGTAGTAATTAGTAGGTGGAAAGGTGAATAACTAGTGATCGAGGAGCTCAGAAGAGAATATCACACGTGGTTGCTATCATTTCGATCAAACTTAAGAGGTATTTCTTATGTCATAAGACTGAATTCTCACTTCAGATGAGCACATGTAGTGAGACATGGGATCGTGGATGAGTGGTGAAGATAAATAGCATGGGCATGAGATGCATCCTCGAGATGTTGGATTTGTTGTGAGGGATGTAATCATGGTTTCGGTAGCTTGAAATTTATCTTAAAAAAGTGTAAAATTTGGAGTCGACTAAGATGGATTGATTGGTTGTGTTTTTGAGGACTAATAGCCAAATCTATCGAGATATGATTGAAAACTACACTTTTGTGGAAGGTAAGTGTATCGCGAGGGAGTGTACATTTTCTACATATAGATTTTGTGGAGAGCATCTTTTCAAACTGGGTAATTTAGAATTAATTGATAAAGGAGACTTGAGGAACTTTAGGGACCATTATGTGAAGGAAAATGTAATTTGTAAAATAAGAGTCCCTAAAGTGACCCAGAGGACAGACAAGGATGAAACCCAGGGGAATAACTATACATATCAGGATACATGTATGATAGAAAATAAATGGAAATATGAATCTGATGAAACTAGGGTTTGGGGTTAGGAAAGACAAGACAAATATGAAATAATAGGAAACATAAAGATCCGATCTGGTGGTCGATCATGAGTTTGGGTTCACCAAATGATTTAATCTAATTTGAATTAAATCCTATTTTAGACTAACTTATCAGAATATATGATATTCCTATTTCAAAGTAACTTATTTTAATATATGACTTAGCTTGATTATGTGCAACTCTGGGAGAGTGATCGTGACTCCTTTGTATCCGCCGATCGGTGGAAACAACGCTGAATCGTAAAGAATCGACGAGGGCTCAAACCTGTGGAATGTAAATGGAAGAAGTTCCCGTGAAAAGGATAAGATCGCCACTGCACTAACAACCAATTTGTGTGCCTGTCTACTAAAATTCTTAGGTTATGAACTTTTTGGGGTTTGGAAAACCTTCGTTTGTTAGTCAACTCTTTGCAGGTTTAGAGTAGGTAAAGGTACCTTGGCCTTATGTCTCACCTAGTACTTTATTTACCTTTATCAGTATTTATCCTCACCCACCACTGTGTGTGTGGATGTTTCTTTTTTATTTATTTATATATTAGGGGATATTATCTAGTTCAATTAGGTATAGTTATTTCCTTGATCTATGGTATTGACTAGATCCTTAATGTCTCAGTTCGGCCTCCCAAATCTATGGACTTGACTAGTTCTTTTATGACTAGTTATTTCTTGATTTATGGGTTGATCTACGACCTTGACCGGTTCTTAGATTTTTATTCCTTTTTATATAAGTAAGGTCCATTCTCATTGTCATTTCATTGAGTTCCATTAGAATATATGATATTCTTTCGCTCTTTTGTTTGTAAAGGTTTATGTAAAGTTATTCTAAGCAAATTACTTTCATCTTATTGATCGTGGTGTCAACCCATTGAAATCCTTAGCCCTTGGTCATATTAGGGCTTAGTGATTCTTACTTAGTAGGTGCTAAAATCTAGCCCCCTTTCATTTTATTTGTGGTGGTGAAGGCAAGAGCATTTTATTTTGTTTAGTGGTAATCATAAAATAAATAGTAGAGCATAAACTTGTAAAGCATGTATCTTTTGATCGACAACTCTGGATTTGAGTGCCATTTTTGCAAAGTGCTTGCTTTTTCATGCTCTTTCCATTATAAATATTTATTTTGAGAATTGCACTATAATTATAAATTGTCATACTGTGACACGCACTTAATTATAAAGTGCCAATTTGGGGGTGTTGTAATCACTTGTAGGATGTAATTTCGTGTGTTATTACGTTCTTGTATTTGTCATGGATTCTAAGAATGATATACTTTTTCCTCAGTGTGTGGACTTCAAGAGGATATTAATAAAAAAATTGGAAGAAAATAGATCACTCAAGAAGTGAAGTTCTCTTTACAAGCACTCATTCACGATAGGATACACAAATACACTCACTACAACAAAAACTTGCTAGCTTGCCAAAGATCGCCATCATATTGTGGACTACATGGTATCCATACTCCTAGATTCACTTTAAAGTTATTTCTTTAACACCCAATGACCTTGATCTTGTTGGTTTCTCATCCTATTCTTTGCTTGCCCTGATGCTCTTAAGCCTATGAGGCTCATATCTGTACATGCTCTTCCACATATGTGGTTATTACATAAGAATACATGATGTATATCATAATTTACCTCATATGTGGATCTTTCGAGAAGTATACCTCTGCATTAGGTTCCACATGCTCCGCTTTATGGGTTTCACCTGGCGGAGGTATTGTGACATTCACGGTGGTTTTATTTCTCCTATTCCACATGTTAAGTGGAATTCTCACCATGGTATTGTTCTTCTAGGATGTTACTTAATTGAGATCACACATTGTCGCCGAGCTCCTATTTTTGTTCACTCAACTCGTATTGAGGATCATGCAGAGCTCCACATGAATTTTGCACCTTCACTGGGCTTGAGAAACTTGAGATTTCAGCTGCGATACAGACATGATTGACTCAAGGCTGACACATTCTTGCCTCTTCGTGATGATTCCATTGTGCATTTGCAACTGTCATATCGCATAAATATTCTTCATCCATCCGTGTTGATTTGGGGTGGATATCGATCACCGTGGGTGGCGACATAGGCATTTTTGAGAGGACTCTATAGGCGTGGCTCCTCCACCATTCAAATCTTACTCCACTATCTATACCTTTGGCATTGTAATGCTCTTTGTTTTGAGCATTTTCTTTAGTAGTGTAGTATCTCTCTTGTTGTTTGAGAGATTTTATATCTATATTTTTGACATTTTTTGGCATGTTGTGATACTTTTATGGGGAGCTATTTTGGTGAAGCCTAAAGGTGTTATTTGTCAATGTTCGAGTAGTTGATTTTGGGAAACTCATACAAATATGTGGTGTCACTTACCCATTAAGCAGTATGGAGGAGGGTGTGGTGTTAATCATACCGCTTCTTGGGTTTATGGCCTTGCCTTGTTACCTTTGATTTTATCGATTGTGGCACCTCCAATTTATTTGGATCTGTCTCTCATTTCGCTTGTTGTTTGCTTATTCTTGGATCATTGGAACACTATTTGTAGTAGTCGATTTATGTTTGGTGTTTTTGCATTTTCAGACATCACCTCTGACAAAAAATCCTTGTATGGAGCTATTTTGGTGAAGCCTAAATGTCAATTGTTTTTGAGTTCTATGATCGAGCAAAGATTCAGACCACAGTGCACACCAAAATTCTTCGGTATCAGTACTTAGCTTTTTTGAGTTGAGATTTTTGGATGCCTTGCAGCAGCTTTCTTACTCTCTTTACTTTCTTGTATTAAAATTTGGGCACATGGATTGTCCTTTTCCCAATTATTATACATAAGTACCTCATTAGGCCTAGTTATCGAGACTCATACCGTGGACATGTTACTTCTATTTTTGCCCCTAGCTTTACTCTTTGAGGGGGTTGTTAGAGTAGGTATTTACCTTAGCTCATGTTCACTAGGTACTTTATTTACCTTTATTTTATTCATCCTCACCCACTTATGTGTGTGGATATTTCTTTTATTTATTTAGATACTAGGGGGATATTATCTAGTTATTAGGTATAGTTCTTTCCTTGATATATGGTATTGACTAGTTATTTCCTTGATATATGGTATTGACTAGATCCTTGATGTCTGGTTCTCTCCTAAATCTATGGGCGTGTGACTAGTTCTTCGATGACTAGTTCTTTCCTCGATTTATCATGCTTGATCTACGATCTTGAATGGTTCTTATATTTTCTTTCTCATTTATATAAGCCTAAAGAGTCGCATTCTCATTGTATTTCATTGAGTTCCATAATAATATACGATATTGTTGCTCATTTTATTTCGTAAAGGTTTATGTAAATTTATTATGGTGAATTACTTTCATCTTATTGATCATGGTGTTTGATTAACATATGTGTTCTTCACTGTACGATCCTGGTTATCGCTCCTTTACCTTTCACGCTCGGAGTGTCGCATTGTATTTAGATTGTCAATGACTACAGAACCTACAAAATAAATGACTACCTCGCACATTCTCATAAACCACATCAAATCTAATAAAAAAAGATGCGTAATGGGGAGTCGGACTAACCCCGATGGTCAACCGAAGAGTGAACTTACGATATAGCATTACACTACATCTTAGACTCCATGTAGCCTCTCTTCTTGTGTGTGTGTATTTGTGTCTGTGCCTTAGGTTTCCCTTGTGTAAGTTGCATGATGATATCGAGCTAGATCTAGATTATTCTGAATATGCAAATGTAATGCGATGGAATAGAGTAAGCTCCTCCTACGCGTTGTACGCAGATCAATGTATCCTCTGACTCTGTGTTTAATGTGCTAGATATGTACTTCAGTAGTTCTATTTTTCCTTTTACAAGCTTGGGTGGTGATATATAATGCATATAGTTTTGGCCCTTATTTGAAAGAAGTAACTAAGTATATATATGATTCCCTTGTCTAATCAATTGTCATCGACAACTAAAAAGGTCGACCTAAAGTATTAAAAGGTGACCAAGAGTGAAAGGGACCCAAAAGATTAAGAAGAATAAGAGAGACATGAGCACCCATGAGGAACAGGAGTACCTCGCATTGCCGTCTTAACCGGGCAACTAGTGAACGAGGCCATACAAATCTAAATCACTCAAGTGTCTAAAACCGTAATATGTGTAAAGCGAAAAGGATGCTACTAAGCCCAAAATAGTAAAGTGAAAGAGATACAACAACTAAAAGGCTAAAAAGAGTTATTAACTACTATTTTTGCTTAGGAATCATACATACATTATATGCTTTAGGACGTAGAAATGTACCCAAGTGCATATATTTCATGCAACTATACACTGCAACTTTCCTTTTCACCTTACGGGAATGAAAGTTGGAGTTTAGAGGTGAAATATTATATGATTTTGACTCCAAATCATCCACTTAGTTCATTACAATCACTTTCAAGACTTGATTTAAATTTAAATTTTATTTATGACACCATTCACCCTTTTGGCAACGAAGGAGCAAATAACAATGACTCGAAGCTATCACATGAGATATTGAAGACTTAGACAAAAATTGATGTGTCCATCATGTGGAGGATTTCAAGAGATTTCCATTGACTATTTTTTTAGCTCCCAAATCCTCTGGAACTCCCAAAATCTTCAAAACAAGGTGACTTTCTTCGTTGAAGCCTTCATTCCATGTGCCCAAAATGACCCGATTTTGCTTAACTTGTTCCCAACATCAATTGCCTCGAAAAAAATTTCCCTAAAATTTTCATGGCGAAATTCATTTATCTCCTATACAACTCCAGGGATGGCTTGGAGTCTTCCTGTCGACTTCCTGAGGATGTCCACATCTTTCTTGCAATATCACTAAAATAGTTAATTTATAGCTTCAAAGAGCACTATTCCACCTCAGAGCTTAGTCTTATCATGAAATAAACTTGGATCTATTCCCTCTCGCAGATGAAACACACTTGAAAACCATGTCAACATGTTCCTCTTAGCCAAATGAGGATGGCACAAACCCGGAGTGTGCATGAGTCGATGGGCTAGCTAGAGGAAATGTTCATAATGATCGGGAGAGGGGTTTCTAAATGGTGGGCTTCGTTGTCATGGTCAAATTTTTTAAATTTTACACTTTAGACATTTTACATGACAACAAGCTCAAAAATATTTTCAAGAGTTTCCAATGTGGGTAGGATGTTCAATTGGTTTTTTTCCGAGAGATAATTCATACCTGATTGGTTAAGTGACACAACCTCAACACATTTATAAAACAAGACTTGGTCTCCTGTAAGTTTTGGCACATTTGACACACCATTAATATGGGATATGGTGAGGGGTTTTCCACCTCTGGTAAAAAAATTATAAATAAGTGTCAACATTATTTGGCATGAAAATAACATTGAGCACATTTTAAACATAAGATACATATCGTGCCCAGAAAACTGATTTGGTGTATACCATGATTTATGCGGACCCATAAGACCACTTTTCATTCTAGGTTTCAAATACTTTGTGTTATTTTTGATGATTCTCTATAAAAATGTGGATATATTATGTAACACCCTTATTACTCCTTCAACAAACTACAGGGAAATTTTTTTATTTATTAAACCATTTAATTAACTTCGATGCCTTAAATGATTATCAACATGCGATCGTGATTAATCCAAGATACTAATTAAATTTTCAAATTCCCTTAATTCTTTCATGTTGTAATTTTTAACATCATTACTTAGATCAACACTAAGTAATCCAACATTAATCAATATTCTCTGTAATCAGCCTCACAACCTATGATAACGATGTGTGAATCGCGTAAAGTGTTTCTGTAGATCCTTCTCGACCCCTTCATCACTCTATACGAGCCGATATATATCAGATATCATCAAGTTAGATATTTTTATAGGTACAAAGAATTATGCATACCTTCTTCAGTGTCATCCGGTGAAGAATGCAATTACTTACACCTAAATTTCAAACACAATTAAAAGATGAAATGGTGAATGTGACAATGCAATCACCATTTTTGCACTATATGCATAGTTTTGGCATTGCATTTTAAGCCTAGTTTCGTAGATTTCGTGATCAGTACATAAGATACAACTAAAAGTTGTCTTCCTTTCACTCACACAACCATATCAACATGTAGGATCAAGGTTCTTTTCGTTGTCTTGGTATTAAATTTAGAGTTAATCATTTTAATTTATTCATTTCCAATAAGGTATGATTACCTCTTAAGGATAGTTAACTAGGTTTCATTATGTTATTCAATTCACATTAGAGGTATACAAGGTGATCTCTCAGTCTGAGTCACCGAATGAAGTGTGTACCTTTGTCAGACGATCACCAACTATATTAATTTACTTATAATTGATTATGTTTAGTTAAGTATAAGATTTAAACCATTTTATAACATTAATTAAACATTATTAATGCTTGATAATAAACATTTATACATTTTAATTTTCCTAAGTCGATATGTACAACTATCATATTACGTGCATTCTCGATGTACCTTCGTAATATGTTCCATATCATCGTAACTTCTTTCACATTAAAAATGACAATGAATCGTGTATGATATTATGACGATAATGACTAATCTTACCAAAAGTGTATGTTGTAATTCATAAATTCCAAATGCAGGTGTTTTATTATTATTTCATGCCCAGATCCTCAACAATCCTTCCAAATTCCCTTCTACTTTTTTTGCCACTTTGTAGTTGGATCGGAAGCAACTCCCTAACACCATATTCAAAACACCCACTTATTGCAGTTAATGCTCAAATTTATAGAAGCTCAAAGCCATTGAGCTAAAAATAACAACATTATTTTTAGTTAAAAAGATCCAAAATAACTCAATTTAACTTCGCCAATACCCAATGCACAAATTAAACTCAATAGAGCTCAATAAAACTAAAACATAAAAATGAAACCCCAAAGTATCATGCATGCATCGGGTATCTTCCGAAAAGCTTGTTTTTCCAAAAACTAATAATGCATTCAATGCATTAATCTCGCATCATGCCACATAGCAATGGTATGTTTTTTTAATTTTCCATTACTTCCCTCCAAAATGGCTAGTGAAGGGAGTTTTGAAATGAACGGCCTAAGCTTTCCAATAAAAAAATTAAACCTTAATTCTCAGACAGGGCCTGCAAAGCCACCAATTTTAATTATTTAACAATCCATGCATCCTAAATATGGTCAAGACCATTTCCTATCTCAACCAACTCAGAAGCTCAGAGGTATGGTTTCGAGGCCTTATCAACATCAAACGATGGTGGTCAAAAACTATATAATATAAAGAAATATGCGATGCATGCCAACCAAAACTCAACTAATAGATAATTCGCATTTTATCATGAGGTCAAAGACCCTCAGATTTAAAACAACATGATAATAATTAAAAATTTCCATTGCCTAATAATATAATTGTTTATTAACATATGGTCTAAGACCATCAGATTAAAACCTTAAATTCAAGCAAATTTAATTACTTCCACAACGATGGTCAAGGCCAAAAACTTGATAATCATACCTTCGCTTTACCTTAACTTAACTTATCATCGTCATCTTGTGACATTAACTCTGCACTGCGCTGGCCAAAGGCCAACACCGACATAATTAACAATAGTTAAGCATGATAATTAAAATGGGTAACACTTATCTTAACAATACTTAGAAACTTTTTGAAGCGAAGAGCAACGAAGAAATTATTACAATACATCATGGCTGAAACCCAATGTTATATTAACAAGATGATTAGTCCAATATTAGGATATTAAACATTATTTCCTAAAGACCCTCATATGCAAAGTATAACCATGTAGTTGATTTATCAACATTGTGAAATAATCATGAACAATAAGTAAGTATAATCATCCAAATACGTGATTTACTAACCATTAGTAATCATCAATAAGATAAGAAAATATCATACAAATGTATAACAACCCAACAATACTACAATGTTACTTAAACCATTGACTCTTGCAAAGTAAAATAACCTCATTCAACAAGGAAAAAAAGGAATAAGTTATAAATGTTAAGTACTTACTTAACGTCATAGCATAAACGCTGTTGATACATGGTTTGGCATGACTAACTATGTAAGTGTATATATCCTTTTAGGATATACATATGCACGTATAGTTGCATACTTAGCTATGCAACAATGCTTATCCCCTACCTTCAGTAAAACACTTTCTTCCATACAACAACTTAACCTCACGATGAAACAAAATGATGTAGGTGTGACATGTTATTTTTCCACCAAAGACCAAGCCTTTCTAAACTTTAAAAATTCAATGCCCTTGTTTAAATCGAGTTTGGTCGTAATATAATGACACTCACTCGGACGAGGGAGAGAATACATCGACAATGAGTTCATTTTTGGAAATACATGTTATTCATTATTAAATGGCACTTCCTCATACACCACAAATGAATGGTGTTGTTGAAATATGAAATCATACTATCATGGAAATTGTGCGATGTAATGATTGATGATGTGGGCTTAACAAAAACACATTAGGAAAAGTAGTTAAAATGATAAGTTATCTTCTAAACAGAGTTCTCACTGCAACTCCTCGACATGGTAACACCACAAGAAACATGGTCGTGGAGAAAGCCATCACTCGTACATCTTATATATTTTAGATGTAATGCTAGTATACACATTCCTAAGAAACAAATAACTAAACTTGATATAAAATCATAAACATATATCTTCTTAGGATATAGGAATGAGGCACTTGTTATGCACAGTTAAGTAGATCTAGAAAAAATGTTTACACCAACAAGGATGTTGAGTTCTTTGAGAAGGAAAAAGTAGATGTTCTTGCGTATACAATCACTTGATGATTAGATCACTTGTTGCCAGAAAACAAAAGATGGTAATCACCTCGATGAGGATAGTGATGATGGGGAAGATGGTGAAAAGCCACTGTACACAAGAACCACTCTAAATGTATGCTTAAGTGTTATACAAATATGTTACAAGATGCAAAATTAGATGGTGTCCTCGACACATCAATCATTGAATGAGGACTCATAACAATATGATTTCTTGAATGAGGTCAATTTAGCCTTAATGAGTATAGTCAATCTACTTAACCGTATGTCGTTTTAAAATCGCTCATTAAACTTTGGATAGATGTTACACATATAAAATACAAGTTATTAATGAAGAATAACAAATGATAGCTTACAAATCTTCCACTAGGAAAGAAGTCGCTTTTTTAGACATATGGATCTTCAAAATGAAGTACAAAGCATAATGACAAAATTAATAAACACAAGATTAAATGGTAGAAAGAGATATGCTCTGTAAAGAAGGCATTGATTATAATGAGACTTTTGCTCCCCACAACTAAGATCAAATCTTTCAAGATTTTTTTGCTCTAACTGCACAATTTAGTTGGAAAATCCACCAAATGGATGTGAAAAGTGTCTTCCTTTGAGGAAAATTTACAAGAAAAGTCTACATGACTCAACTAGAAGATTTTGTCATACCTAGAAAAGAAGAAAAGTATATAGACTCAATAATGCATTATAGTACACATGATTAGTCTCAGCAAATACATTACACTTGTTTGTTGATTTACCAATTTGTTCTATAGTCAAGAAGGACCTAATAAATATCAACTAAAATTTGCATATTTTTTCCTTGTTTATCACACTCCCTCAAAATACATTTGTAGTCTTTAGCCAAGACTTAAATGCAGGTTTAGAGTCAGTAAAAGAAGGAGATCACATTTCTAGTAATTTACAACAAAACAAGAGAAATTGAACAAGACTTTATAATTTAAGACACTTAAAATCACATTAAAAATATCATATTCACCCTTACATAGATAAAAACATTTTTTTTTGGTAAAAGTCATGCCACTTTCTCCATAAAACTAGTCACATCATAATGAAACCAGAAACCCCAATTTTACTTATTTTTTGGGTGTTGTTTGTCTGACTTTGGAACCAATTTTCCTCCTTCAAATTTATGAATTTCAATATCTATTTATATTCCCAAGCGTAATTTCTTCAATACTTTTGTTATTCTATATTTTTCTATAGTGTGGATAGACTTTTTTGGTGATTGGTGATTGAATCTAGATTTCTTAATATTATAAAATAATTTTTCTTCAAATTTGATCTATTAATATTCGAAAGCGTAATTTCTGCAAAATACTTTTATTATTATTCGAAAACTATTTTGCAAATTACAACTATGCCAGAAGAGGTTCACGTCATTTCGTGAAATGTGATGATATGATTTTTAGAGTCGTAGGCCTAGGAACAAATCTAAGTATATAGGTACCTAGGTAAAGTCCATTCGTTTGCGTAAGTTTGGGGCAAATGTCAGGCATCATATTAAATTTGGTGGGGTGGGGCCGCGGGGTCGAAATCAAACGTACACGTTGAGCGACAAACGTGGCCGGGGCCCATCCACGAAATGAATGCTTAAATATTATTGTGGAGCCTCGGCTGAGGTTTTATCTGGAAAAGTAAAAGGGCCAAATCCAATTCAAAGAATTAAAAGTTGATTTGGGATGCCTTCTTTATACGCGTGGGTCCCATGGCGAAAGAACGCGTCCGAACTACCAACTCCACACTTTGAATTGTTTGTAACCCTACCTAAGACTTGTGTTACAACGCGGCAAGTCCATGAATCTGATATTTGCAAATTATTCTGTTGCGGTTTTTTTTAATAATTTGCAAATATCAGATTCATCTAATTCGTTTGGGAGAAACGAATTAGATTCTTCAAGCATTTTTTTTAATTCTTTCTTTGCACAAGCGCAATCTAATTCATTTGGAAGAAAGAAGGGCAGAAGGCCAATAATCCACTATACCAAGTGGTTAACCACGTTATTTTGAAATTTGGTTTATTTGGGATATAAAGAGTAAATTATATAGGATTGTGAAATATTAAAATAATTAGTAATATTTAAAAAAAATAGAAATAATTAAAGTGTTAGAAGATAATTATGATTTGTATGATAATGTTGGATTTTAATGAGTTTTTGTGAATTTGGATAGGTTATTAATGCTTATAATAAAAAAGAATGTTTAATGATTGAGGTGATTGAATCTTAAAAATTCGAATATATATGGGTTGATCTTCCTCTCTTATTTGTGATAAATGGAATCAGAGAATGACAAACTTTGCATTTGCAATGGGTGTTCCAATGATTATGTGATTCTTGTAAGGGAATCAATTAGAATAAATAATGGGATCATTGGGATGTGAAGATGTATTACATAGGATTTACAATGAGAACAAGGGACAATATGTAAGAGAGGTTAGAGATTCAAATAAGAATGGTATTTGACTCCATCTAATTTAGTATTATATTTTGCAATGATTTTTCTCCAAACTATTGTAAAGGGGCTATTTTTGATAAAATACTTATTAAACTACCACTCCAATGGTTATGTCAATCTCTTAACTATTGTCATCTATTGCTTGGAACAATTTATATAAACAATGTTAACCACACGTTCTTCTCGTGATTTTTCCTGATTTATAGATTATCTAAAATTTCAATTGAAAAGCACAAACCTAATCCAAAATCTTTCTATTTTTAATACTTATTAAGTGGGAAAATATTAATTTTTCAATTTTATGTCGAAGGCATTTCCTATAGAGGATGCAAGTAGGTTATTATCAGTAGCATTTGGTGACTCATCCGACGTTAAATATTATTTGGGGGAGGAACAATGATTTGTGGAATAGGTGTGGGACATGCAATATTAAATTCCCACCTTTTTCTTTCCAACTTTCCATTCCTACCATGTTGAGGCGGCGCTTCAAATAGCTTAAGGAACTCTCGGGATGTATACAATTTCACTTTTCACAATCGCAAGAGAATTGACTGCTTGTCTCGATTCATGCACCATGTAGCTTTCAGAACTGTCGCTCCCATATTCCCAACTTTCTTTAACTCAACAATACCATATGCAATATATTTTTTTGTGTTTTGCTAAATAAATAAATTGTACCAATCTACTTGTCCCTGCTCAAATTTGAATTCAAAACAATTAAAAGAAGAGAGATAATTATATATTAGTATACACTACTAGCAATATATGTTACAACCTTAATTAAGAAAACACTAATTTAACCCTATATAATAAAACATAAGGAAAACTCGCATGGTTAATAGATAGAAGCTTCAAACTATTCATGTTGATTTGGTACAATATAATATAGAAGCTTTAGCCTTTCTTGCGATTTTGATCCAAAAGTAACATCAAATCCCAAACAATCAGTATGTCTCATCTAAATTCATATTATAATCACATTTGATCGCAGACAATGCAATCTTTAAATAAGCTTCAAGTAGATTTTCACAAAATCTTATTCTTCGATAAGAATTATTTTATTATGGACGTTATTTTCCTAGTGGAAAGAACAAGGGAGGAGTCGAATGAACAAATTGTCACACATTCTTCCACGCTCACAATCACTATTTTCGCAACTACACGCAACATCATCGATTCTACTCATCTCAATGATCATTATTCAACCAACATAATTTTGATTTATGGCATTAAGATCAAAGAATATAAACGCCATGTCAATGAAGGAGGGAATAGACATGCTCCTATTGGAACAACAAAGCATATGAGACAGAGTTGGGTGAAATGCATTATATGCAACCAACACTCAACGGAAAGCCACACACTAAAAATCGTGGTTACTTGGGTTGTAAATTTTACATTAAGCTTAAGCAAAGCACATTGAAATTAAGTTTTTAGAAAAAAGAATCATGAATTGACAAACCAACAAGGAACCTCTTTGCTTGAAAATGCTCGAATGCACATGAACAAAGAGATATTAACTCACGACAAAACTAATGTGAGAGTAATATTATATATTAAGGATAATGTTCAACACATTATAGGGGTTACATCAAATTTGACATCTTTAAATATTATTAATAAAATATATGTTAGCATATATCTAACATAGGGACATTAACTCTCAACACAACAAATCGAATAACTTGTTATCACCGTCAGAGAGGCAAAAATGTGAGAACAATATTTCCACAATTAAATCTTTAGTGATTGGATATGTGTATTCAAGTTTGTTTGTTGGCTTCTTTGGATCACTTTGCATCGGTAAACACAACACCACATCAGAGTGCCATGCATCAACGCGACTTAGCCTGAGGTTCGAGCTTAAAACAACGAAGTTGTAAAATATCATCTCTTCTACATCTACCCTCTTCCGCAAGTGTCCTCTTCCTATTGCAATAATTCATCTTCAATCCACCCACTTTAACTTCTTCGTCACCTCCCTATCAGCATCAACATTACACCTCTTCATTTGATAGTTTATAAAAAACACTAATACCAAACATTGAAATTTAAGGGTAACAATCTAGAAGGTTGTGCCTACAAATTTCAACATCCACCCTAACGGCGACGGAGAACACTTCAATATGGGGTTATTAGCATTCCCAAAACAAATTATAAAGGCCGGTCTTCAATCGCTGTGAATTCAGCCACTTAAATCGTGTGCGAGTCAATTAGGGTTTCTCGTAGATTATTATAATTAAAAACCTGCACAGTAAAAAAAAGGTAGGTTGTTTTCTTTTTTGTTTTTAAATTAAAGTCAAAAAGGGAGTTGCCGTAGTTTGAGAGCACACAAATGTTGATTGCCTAAACTTCCTTAATTCTTGGCAGGCAAAACTCTTTGGTTTCTTTGAATGAGAATAACAAAAAATTCCGGGGCTAACGCACGATGCAATAAACCCGTCAAGAATGTGATGCCATGACAGCTACGTGACATCTATGTGAATGAATAAGGTTTTTTTTTGGGTCGTAAAGCAATTCCAAGATGCCTGTAAGGGGCATATATATTGGTTGGGGTAGTTATTAAAATACTCCAATACACAACGACTCTTAATAAAAAAGTGTGGTGCTCACCAAAAAATAAAGAATTAGTGGATATTAAAAGTATTTTTTGTGAGCTGAAAGTACCTAACCTCGATAAATAAAGCAATAAAGATAATGTGCTTTTATATTATCCGAACGTAACATTAAAAGATGTGTGTTTTTCCATCCGTGGGATAATGAAGTTATGATAGCTTCAAGAGTGAGTTAGGATAGTTTTACATTTATTTTGAAGTATCCCAATGCCTTCATACTTTGGGTGGTGGGCAAACTCAAATGTTGAAGGTGCCTTATCATAGAGAGAAATATATATTTTGTATTATGTATGTATGTCTTGGGTCATATTTTTATCACAATTGTAGCACAATTTTATTGTTGCTCTTAAGTGTACATTCTGGAGTATTTTTTGGTTCGAGATTTTCTTTAGCCAATTATAGGTATATTCTCATTTATTGTGCATGGAGACGACACAACACTCTTTTTTTTACGATACATACATATGTAAACTTTGCAAGAATGAACCAAATGGGGAGCATTTTTTATTCTGTATCAAGTGGCATATAAGATTCATGACATGTTTTAAGTACCTCTTTAAAGGAAATCAAGGTTCTTTAAGAAATTTTATTCATTGTGAGGATTGAGGAATCAGAGATATATTCATCAAAGAGACGACCCACCACAAAAATGGTATCCTTAAGAGTCGTCATTACAACTCTTTCGCTTCACCTTTCAACATCACACTTCTTTCTTCAAATCATTTTCATAGGCACAAACAAACCTATTGCCCTACTCAAGAAAGATCTCAACTACTTAACTCTTATGTTTTATGTTTTATCTTACTATGTTCTGCAGTAAAGTTCTTATTTGAAATGTACTTTTCTATGGTTACAATTGGAAAGTAATAATATTATATACACACATCTATATATGACACATACACACACATACGTGTGTATATAAGAACATGTGTTAATGTGTGTGTATACACATACATCAGATATACATACACATACACACATCGATATACACACACATACACGTGCACACACACATATACATATACAAATTTAGGGCATATCATTCTATAATACTTCCTTTGCGAATCTATAGTTATATTCTCGACACAATTCCGCAAAGTAGGCATATTGTAAATCATGTTAAGACCCAAAAGCATGGTCTAAATCATGATTAAAACGATAAGTGGGACATCTACTCCAATGAGAATGTGCCTACATGTGCACAATGTTGACCAATAAGGAAAGGGGGTGCATATTTTATCAAGTGTTCGTTGGTTGGAATTTTGTCTATGGACATAAACAATAGTTCAGGGAACAACAATCCTCCTCTTTGTGGGGAGGTTCCCTTATTCACTCAAAACTTGGAAATCTAATTATTTACAAATATACAAACTAACATTTTGAATGAGGATTTTGGTGTAAAGAATGCCTCCATATTCTAATATTCTCAATACAAAAGATGAAAAGGGGGAAGGGTTTCAGAGGAAGAAACAATAGCTTATATGAGTAAGATGGGTGAAACAAGGACACAAAGTTCATCTAATCCATTAGTCAAGAACACAAGTATTCTCCTTGGTTATGCAAGATTACTCACTATCTGTAATGAAAAGAAGTGAAGAAGACAACACATCGAGATATAGAGCCTGCAGTTATATCCTATTACTGCATATATGAGACTTCAAGAACATATGAATTAATATATCTGAAAATCCATGAAATATAAATGCAACAGACACAAAGTTCCTCACACTATAATCAATGGATTGAACACACAGTTTCCATATTCGATATACTAATGTAACATCCCAAAATTTCTCAGAAGTTAAATTAACTATGGTTAAGTCTAAACAGATTAGACAAGATCATCATTCAGTGTAAAATTCATTTGGTTCTTCGATATCATGACCCATTACTTCTATCAAGCGGGCATGGTATCATGAATGAATGACCCCACACCCACCTTGATGATCCTTCCTAAACGTGATTAGCCTTGATCGTAGGTAAAACGGTTCATAAACGATAATGAATCTTTCGGTTATTTGTATTAAGTTACTTTACTTTAATCGGTTTGGTCGTCTTTTGTTTTGTTCAAGTTTGCATGATGACGCGATGATAATTGTCTCGTGTTTTATTTGACGATGCTATGTCAAGCCAACTTTATGAGAATATTTGAATTATTATTTACGGACTTGGTGATTTTCGTTTATTGGAATGTTTCGTATGGAACGTGGAAATTCAAATAATAATTATTATAATATATTGTTGGTAATATGTGGACTTGTATTATGATGATTAATTTTAACTTAACCATTAAGTTGAGGTATTAAACTAAAAAAAGTGAAAATTAATTATATATATATATATATATATATATATATATATATATTATAAGAGGATTTGGCATGTAAGTCAAAAGTTTTATTTAGTTATTGAAATTTATGGGTTTCGTAAAGTGAAACACCTTCACATGGCACAAGTAAAGTGGCGATGCACTAAAACACGTACTAAAGATTGGGAAGCCCAAAATTCTTCAATATGCCCAACTATAGTTCTTTTATTATTATATTTTTTTTGTTATTTTTCCTTCGTCTATTTTCATTCTCCCCTTTGGAATACCTACGTGAGTTTTGGAGGAAAGAAGGGTTCAACTTATTGGTGTGGGAAGAGTAGAAGGTTGCCGATCGGGGTTTACTCTGCATGAATATCTTCTCCTTTCTCTATTGCATTATTTGTAAAAAAAGAGGAAATACACATTCTCGTTTTTAATGGCAATCAAGGAAATTGTGGATGCATTTTTTATTTAATTGTTTGGAGATGAAGTATGAAAAGGAAATTGATGGATTCTTTATTCTTTATAGTTTTCTTTGTGTGGTTTTAACCTAACCTAGAAAAATATGTAGATGGGGATTTTAGGTTTTGATCAAGCAAAAATAAAGTAAAAGAAAGGTTAAAAATTCCTTTCTCGCATTATAATAAATTATACCCAAAAGGAAAAGAATTGGGTTTTTTCTTGACGGGAAGAAGGAAATTTTTGTGAATTTGTGTGTTTAAAATTGATTTGTGCTTGTGGGTTTTCATTTTGTTAAACCGAAATTTGGTTACGTGTTTTCTCAGTAAACAAATCGATTTGGGTATATAAATGGATTTGCATAAAGGAATCAATTTGGGTAACCCAATCAATATGGGTATGCAACAGGTTGGGGTTTTGTATTTTCCTTCTTGGTTTTTATATGAGGATGATTTTTAATTTATTGAGATCTTTTGAATGATAATTTGTGGGTGTCAAATCTCTTGCATAGGGCTGCATTTTCTAGAATTTTATTATCATGGACCACTAAATTAGTTCATGTATAAATGAGGGTGTCTTGTTATGTGTGAATAATTACAAAAAAATGGCATTTAGCCCATAACTTCTAGCCTCTGCAATATGACTTGGATTCTTGTAAGACCGTGAAAAGAAATTGTTTGCTTTGGTAAGGGCATGAAAGCTAGGACACTTGACCGAGATGCACCAAGGAGTAATCGAGGCATGATTGGGTTTAAAATAATGATATCTTATGAAAGAAATTATTAGTTGTTTTTTTACTAAAAAGAGTATGTTTAAATGATGTAACCATGGTGTTGCTATATTGTTGGTTGGGATGTTTGTTTACCAGATAGAACATGTTAAAGTGATGTAAATATGGTGATATTTGTGCTAATTTGTAGAGATACTCATTGACTAAAAAAATACTCTTCTTAATCATATTGTTTTTATGAAGTTATGTAGAAATTTTAAATGTCAAAAGCTTAGTGATTGAAGCTGGAATACAGATGTATTGACCTTTGTGATTAGAGCGAAACATGATTGCTGAAATAGAAATTGGTTGTTCTATTTGTGTGCATCCATAGCTATATCTTTATAAAAACCAGGTAGTAATACATTTTCAGTTGTATTACCATGTGCTTGTTGATAAAACAACATGTATATCCTTTCATATTTTATTAATTAATTACATCGGAAAATGGAGTTAATATTCATGCCACTTCATTTTGAATTGACATCATACCACTACTCTAGTCTTCATAGACCATTAATTGCAGTTACATTCGGATGTGCGTGAAACTCATGTCTTGTGAAGTTTTATCGTAGCATGGATCTAAATGAGATACTTGGATTTCAATTGGTGAAAGGATGATATCCTTGAATTTTTGGCTGAATTATTGGGATCTTGGACCCATCAGTAAATATTCAAACCTCACTATGTGAGAATTATTATGCCGTTATATATTTGCCTTAACGGCATATGTAATATATGATTTTAATAAAGAGATGATTACTATGTGTGTAATAATATCTCAATATGAGTAAATGATAAATACTTGAGTTGTGAAATCTTATTTTTCACAAATTGTTCAATACATTTATTTCGATAGTTATCAATGTATGAAGTCGATAATTGGGCAATTATCAGAATAATCGATTATCTTTAATTTCTAAATTAAATAAGCTATTTAGTGGCGTAGCTAATCAAAAGAATAATTAAATATACATGTTTTAATATATATTTAATTGACCTTTCGATAAACTTCGTATTAATATGATAAGATTGTAAATCCTATCAGATAGAGAATGGAAGAGTATCGTTGTAAAAAGGTAATTTAAGGTTAAAGAATCAAACATAGAAAAAGAGACTAAATGGGATGGTAAAAATAGATGAAAAAGATCCAAAAAAATATTAAGGGATAAGACTGTGAATGTTGATATAAAGATCCTAATGTACTTATCTCATAAAGATCTATCCTTTGGCATCTATCTCAATATAAACTCTTGCAAAGATAGGTTTAATTGGAAATAAAATAAAAACAAACTATAAAGATCTAGATAATTGTGAAAGGGATAGTTGTGAGGTGGCAAAGACTTAAAACTCATAAGACTAGTGTGTTGTCTTGAGTTAGTAGCAACATGCGCATGCAGATAACTTTGCCAAAGTAATGCATTGATGGTTGTGTATCATGTCGATCACCTAGTCCTCCAATTAAATAAAAAAATTGTTTGTAACTCCGATCATGGGAAGTTGAAATACTGAACATGAAGTAGACAATGGTCGAATACCAGAATACGAAGTCAGGAAATTAGCTTCGTGGTAGACCCAAGGACTTTCACATAGTTTCCATGACCTTTAAAAGGTTGAGCCGAAATGCTAGTAAGCATTGCCACTCAAGTAAAGTGACGAAGGGAGATCGTGGAGATCCTGGATATACCCTTCTCACCGCACACATGGCTTACATGGATGTTATGATAGATCAAAAGAAAAAATTGATTAATGAATTTGATTAAATAAATCTATATGAATCTTCAGAATGTATAATTTGTTATTATGTTTATGTGTTAAAAAAATCCTCATTTTTCAGCTCTTGAAATTTTGAGCATTACAACTACAACTGCCACATTCAATCAATTCTCATGGATAAGAGAAACAAAAAGAACATAGATAAGAGGGAAAGAACTTGAAAAGTATTGATCATCCTCGTCAAGATCATTACATTCCAATCACACTAAAATCCAACCCTTTACAATGAGAAAGAAGCTATATCCTAGAGGTGGTGTCAACCAACTTTCTAACTAATTGTTATTTAATTAAGTGCTAACACTTAATTAATCAATTACATAAGTTAAATTTATTTACAATTTTTTATTTTCAAAATGATAAAGCTAAATTCAAAATATAAAAATTAGAAAGAAAAGACTAAAGAGCTAGAAAAAGGAACATGACTGAGAATGACACGACTGTGATCTTCCCTTTAAATCACATTCCTCCTTGGCAATAAAGATATGAAATCTCCATCTCCTTGGGAATGGTTGAAGTTAGCCAAACATTTAAGCAACTACCAAGAGAATATTCCATTTGTACCCTCGCTATATTACTCCAATACCAAAATATAGCCTTTGTGGCTTCCACAACAACGTATGTGTAACTTTGATCTCCTCCATGCTCTCGGTTGATTGTTTCAACTTTGTCGTAGATCTCTTTGATTAGTGCAATGAATTTATCTTTGACAACTCATCCATTGAGCCTTTCTCAGAATTCTATCCGTAAAATCGGGCATCTAAGAGCTCAAGTCAAGAAATATTAAATGATTTAAAAGTACCACCTTTTTGCACCATGTTCTTCTAATTCGTAGGTTGTTTCTTCCAGTGGAAAACTCTAATCTTCCATTCAAAACCGTAAACCCACTTCTTAGATAGGTTATTCTTGGAATCATAAAAAATTTAATGAGAAAGGAGAATTTTATCATCGGTGGTACTCATGATCCTCAAATCTAATACCCTCTGTTCCATATCTCGAGTTCCTTCTCTACTCCTCAAAGACCTCTATGATTAGGCCGATCTGAGTTGCAGAGATGCTATCGTATACTTTGTATGCCTGCGCCAATAAAATTTAGACCATAGATTAGCATGTCCTCACAATCCGAATGGTCTCTCAACAACCTTTCCATAGGTGGAGCAACTTTTACGTAAACCCTCGGTTCTCGATAACTTTAACATCTTTCTCGCATAAACTCGAGGTGGAGGAGGTATCAAGAGAGAGGAGTGGATTAAAAAATTTATCACTTGAAAGAAAAGAGTTACTAAAATTTGAAAGAACTTGAACCTATTCTTCTAGTTGTTCCTGTGTTTATTTGTCTTTCTCAACCCTTTCAATCACTCTGGAAACAATCTCCTTCAAATTTTGAACCTTCCTTGTGATAGATTCACCAAGTGGGACTCTTCGGTTAGCTCCATGTGTCCTGCAAGAGTGATATCCTTTTCATCTTTCCCTTGTTTTGAAATTTCAAGAATTGTTGCTCCTTTCAATTGGGAAACCAACATAAGGAGGATGTTTTGCCCTTCTTCGGTGGAGGAGTAGGGATGTGCTGTTGAAAGATACAACATCAAAACAGGATCATCTCCTGGAAGATGATTTTCTTGCATTTTCACTATCAATCATGGGTTGAAGTATGTGAAAGATTCGCCAAGATGGAGGAGGAGATGGTGCTAATGCAAAACACTCTGAGGACCAAGATGATGGAAGCTACAACTTCAAGAACAAATCCTCAACGAAAGAAGAACTGATCCCTTAATATCTAGTTTAGGCTTCAATCTTAGTTTTCCAATATGTCATGGAATGGATGTTGTGGAGATCCTCTTAAATCACTATCATCCTCAATCACTCTCTTTCTTTTGATCATCCTTTGTTCCTCGATTCTTCTCTCGATTCATTCAGGTTCGTTGTTCGAGATTCTGGTCAAAGAATGGGGGGTTGGCCTCAAACTTGTCATCTTTGTTTCCCCCTTTCCTTCCTCAATTGTTTTCACTTCTTCTCCTAGTGGCATTTGTGATTTTCTCAGAGTAAGGGTCTTCTTCCGTCGATTTTTAATTGTATCCTCTTCCATCTCTTTCTCGCTGAGTTTCTTCAATTTTCTAATCTCCTTAGCCTTGTCTTTCAGTATACACTTTTGGTGCAAAATCCAAGGTGAGGGAGGAGTACCCTATATCCTCAGAGGAGGAATGAAAACCTCCTCCCAGTGTGATGAAGAAGCCTCTGGGACGAAGATTGTTTCACATTTTGATAATATGCTTTCATATTTCTTATGCAACAATTTTTGTTCTCAAAATCGGTGCAGCCAAATATCCCTGATTTTTGGGATACCACTTAAAAATGAACTAAAGAAAATATATGAAATTTCTAATTTGTACCAAATAAAAAAATATTAATCTATGCAGATTTTTACAATAAGGACAACGAAGTAAATAAAATCAATAGTCTCCCAAAAGATCCACTGAATTACTTGAAAATTTAAAGAGAGCTTGATATTATTATAGAGGACATAATAAACTATTTTTGGAATTTTACACAAATTAAATGCTGCGCGTAAAAGCACTGCTGTGCCCTGGATAGCTAGAAAACTTCAGAGGTTCGTAACTCTCCAAAAACAAGAGCATAAAATAAGGGTCTTTGGAAATAACATTAAGATATAGGAAATGATATTTCAACTTAGATCCGAAAATGGACCACTGGAAAACCCCCAATTAAAGGGTTGCAAGTCACCTTGCTGGGAAAAGGGTCGAAAATGATGAAGGCCTTCAAAGTGATGTTGCCAGCCTAGCCCAAATGGCTACCGTAATCTGATCGAAACCCTCTCGATTATCTTCCCCAAATGCCCCCAAAATTCTTCAAACCTTCCTCTAAACCCTTTGTTATTATCTTCTGTGAGACACATTTGTGAAAGTAGCTCCAAAATGACAAACTAGGGTAAATCTCTCACTATCCAAGAAATGCCCACAATAGCTTAGTGGACGAGTCTCTCACCACCGAAGCTAGGGTCCCCTGTGGGATTTCACTCCACAAGTCAGTAATGCAAACAAACTTCGGCACGTGAATGAGGATAAAATGTATGTGACAAAAGTGCCTTTCCTTTCTCTCCTAGCTCCTTATATACTTCTCCTCGGCAAACGAGCCCCAATAATCCTAGGTGCATTTCATTCCATGGAGGGGCCAATAAAATAAAAGTAACTAAAGTTTCTTTTTCCTTTTGAGTCGCCATGGTCCAAAAGTGACCCCAAACACAAAACTTGGAAATTAAACCACGGGGCCCCTTCCCAAAAGCTCCCAAAGATCCACAACCCCTCGGGTATGTCCATGGTTTGGACTCGACTTTGGCCTCGGGACTTTGGCGTAGAAAAGGCGTAAGCACATTACAAGAAAGGGGACATTACAATCTGGATTGATTATTTCAGAGGGATCATCCTTCTCCTTTTGGGACCAATCAATACTAAGGAGGGTATGTGCTGGATAGTTTTGATGTACTCAACAAAGTATAAATCTTCATATGTCACCCTTCAAATCTTATGGGACCTTATATACTTCAAGCCTTTGATTTGTTGCAAAGAGAGTTTGCCAAAATATCTTCTTCTCACTTCATATTCATCTGAGCAATCTTCCCAATAATCTTCAAGAGTAGGCACATGGTAATAAGACATTTTCAATTGATTGGAGATGAACCCTTTTATATAAAAATAAGATCTTCTATGACATGGATGGAATTTAAAATTCAAAGATTGTACTCTCTACATTTTGGGCATCTAATGTAGTCCTGCAGGTATAATTCCCCAAAGAGATAGGAAATTGGATACCTGTGATCTTCTTATCTCTACATGTCCTATGTAACATGTCCAATTGTCTGTAAACTTCTACAAGAACCAACTTATCATTGCAATACATGGGTAGCTTATTGTGGCACCTTCAAAACTAGCTAGTCTGATATAGGAAAACCTCCTGAATTGAATGAAGAGACTGCCATAGGTTGAGATTAATTGTTTAGCCTCTACAAATACTCTTTCCATTGTGTTTCCCTCCAAGAGCCTGACTATATACATTGTAAAGACATCATTAACCCTCCTATGGTGGTGTTTACTATTTTCAAAGGTAAGTTGTGGATAAAATTCATAGACATGCTCATTTTTCTTATCATCCGAGGGGATAATCCTACCCACACTCTATAAGCTGCAATGACATACATAAGGTAGGAGGTCATGTAAAAAGCTTTATTTTTTTGCATTTTTTTTTGTTGCTTCACTCAAATTCTCACAAATTATCTCAGCCCAATTTAAGATTTGTTTTCCCTCACAAATTATGTTGATGTAGACACACATCCATAAATGAAATTCATTGGTAGAGGGTAAGCCCATCAATCTTGCCAATAGGGTAATCATATCAAATAATTCTTCCTCAAGTCTAACCTATATAGAACCTTGGAAAATTTGGATGCACCTCTCTTCTGAGCTTTGAGCCAAGAGAGTTAACAATCGTTGCCCTATATCTATCTTTATCTTGTTCAAAAAGATTTCGGGCCCGAACTTGTCGTGGTGTTTGAATCTTCGACACATACAGGATTATTAGGAAACAATTATGCAACTCAAGATCCAACTTCCCATGACTTGGCCTTGAGGGTCTTTGATTTCTTTTGTTTCAGGATCAAAACAAGAGGCACAAGTTAGGACATTATCAGCACATTGAACTGAGAGAGGGAAACCAACATCATAAACAATCCCACTATCCTTGATACACTCGGCTATAATAGTGGGGGTGTCTTTAGAGATTCAAGCCCAGAAATCATCTAGATTGATATGTCTAATGTCATTATCCCCAATGTTGGGTACATAGGTTTCCAAAGAAGAAATGTGCTCATAACCCCATACTCGTAGAATCTCATGTGATAAGGTGAGGAAAGAAACTCAAAAAAATGGGGGCTTTAACAATGGTTCCAAGAGAAAACAAATGATAGGGTGCAAAACACAAAACGCCATGAACTGGATCAAATGAGCATGGAATGACTCACCTCTACCATGGCAAGAACAATGTTTTTACAATGACTCCAACACATTTCAAATTTTTGAAAATGGATGAGGAACAAACAAGTTATGACCAAACACGTTTCTTAGGCACGAGAGTGAAAAAAGCAAAGCATAGTTAAAAATCGCAACTCAAAGTAATGAAAATAAATTACACTACCCCCTTTAATAACAAGACAACCCGAGGAGATAGGTTACTTTGAAAAAATTAGTTCAATGCGATGGTGAGCAATGTCTTGGAACTTATTAAAATCCTTTTTCAAAATGTGGATATGTCGTTTTGTGGAATCGAAGGCATGAGGGAACAAGTACCACTTATTCCATAAATGTCTACCCTAAAATCTCATAATACAGTGGGAATCTTAAGTGAAGCTGAAAGAAGGGAGCCTCTCAGGAATGAAGGTCCAGATGGAACATGGTCGTGGTACCACAAATATTCATAATGCGAAGGATTTTAGAGGAATATTAACGATATGAGGTCATGGGAATAATAAGCGATAGGGATCAATTTCGCTTCGGACATGAAGATTTCCGTGATAACTACAAAACAAATACTTCAGGTTCAAGTGCCATGCAAAGAACATGAACGCAGTGTGGGGAACAAAGACCCGAACTAACAGCCCACTGGGAACACAAAGATCCATAATACACTATAACTCAATGAAATGTGGGCAAAGTGGGGATGCAGTGGAACAAGGGACCCGAAGGAACTTGTTCCTCTTGTAACCCACAATCACCACAATACACCGAAAAGCCCCAAAAACGCTCAAAATGACTAATTGTTATGAATTTTTCACTCATCAAGATTTCAGAAAGGCAAACAAATTTGGCAAAGGAGTCACTTGACCAAAAAATTCAAAAATTGCACATTTTCTGGGTAAGTGACAAGTTTCAATAACCATAATTAGGATTGGGTCTCATGGAGGAGGCTCCAACTCCTATTTTTCATGTGTAAATGGTCCTATGGCAGATTTTTGAACTTGGTCAACACTATTTAGAGGAGATATCAAATTACATCAAAAGAGGTGATATCAAATGAATGTTATTTGTCATAAACAATAACATTCATCTAACTTGCTAAGCACCTTCGACACATTAATATGGAATACAACCTACGCCACGTCTTTCATCCTTCCTAACAATTATAATCTCAATATATACACATAAAGAAAACAACAATTTTTTTTTGGGTGACATTATATAATTATGAAAGCCACTTTGTGATTCGAATTGAACACAACCTACGAAGGTTCTTTCATCCTTCCTAACATATACCATCTCTATAGCCTATATACACACTTTTATCAAAAAAAAAAAAATCAACAATTTTTTTGGGGTGGTATTATGCAATTATGAAAGCCACGACGTCGGATCGCATCACAATATTATTGTTGTTAAGTCTATGAAATTTGTTGACAAAATGAATTTATAAGGTGGATACTAGAAAACCATTCATGTGAGATGGACGTGCATTTGTACATTTCGTAGGGACCACCGCCTTAGTGCTAAAGAAACCGACCCCCAAAAGGAGTAAAATAGCAAATCAGTGATTAAAAACAGATTAGTTATAACTAAATAATAACCAGGAGCACGATGGCCATGTTCTAACCTGCCTTGAGATGATTAAATTTGAACGACAATTAATTTGTAGGCAATCCTTTTCGTCTATGCCCGGTGGCTCGCTTTCTAAGAAATGCTTTGTTTGAAATTTGAATGAATATAAAATCGGTTCAGATTCTATTCAGACGGAGCACTTCCTCCCGCTGATGTTGTTTCTGTCTAGTTGGCCGGTGGGCCCAATTTGGCGGCACCGCCACAGGAACCTCCGCGATTTTCTTGCAACTTCCAAGTGCCCGCTTTTATGCGCTTTATTTCCAATGCCAGGGGCCACTGGCCAGTTTAGGTAGAACGGCTCAATTCGTAACGTCAACGTCAGTCACGCGGAATACATGCACGGAAACCGCCAGCTGCCAGGCTGGACTTTCGTGTCGGTGGGGCCTTGCGGACCAGTCACGCTTCCTTGCCCGCCCGCTGAAGAACTATATAACAACCGGGTCTTGCAACTTCTCATCTTCGTCGTTTGCTTCATTCATTTGTGTTTCTTATGGATTGAAGCCTCGCATTGCTAAGCTTGAGGCAAAGCAGTTTCTGCTGGGGCTTGCTTTCAATGTTCGCAGGCTGCTTTGCTTTGCTTTTCTCTTGTTAGAAATTTGGTTGCAGGAATACTCTTCGGCTATGGGGAAATACGTGGAGATGTTAGATCTGGGCGTGAGGATCGCTGCGAGGTTCCAGTCTCATTGTCCTCAGACTGCCTCGATTATATTATCATCCTCCCAATCACAGTAACAGCGGAGATCCCAAAGCTCAGGCCTCTGCTGCCGTCCGCGTGTCCACTTTAACGGCGGAGACGTTTGAGATGGTGTATACATGTGCCTGCAATTAGCCCTATTGAAGGAGGGTTAACTTTTTACTTTTTAATGTTTAATACATTTGGTTACGATGATTTGATCTATAATTTGATGTGTGTTCTGGAAGGGTTTGCAAAAAGAATCGTTCTTTGACACCAATTTTTGTTCTTGTCCTTGTTTTCTGTGGTTGAGCTTGACAGTAATAAAATCTGAACGGATTGGCTACTTAATTGAAGTTTTTAAAAACTTTTTCTGGTTCTACAGCATTGCTGTTCAATAAATTTTTGTTTTAGATTTCTAATCTTATCTGTGTTGTAAATGTTTCGTAGTTTGCTGTGTTACTAAAATATTGCTTAAAATATGTCGTTACGTTTGAATAGTGAAAGGGAATGTCGCCATTTTAATTTATTATCCCGTTTCTGTTTGAAAAAATAGGTTATTTTGAAGTTTATATATGTAATGAGGGCCGCTCTGCTATCTCACTCCTGTGATGGCGGTGACCTAAATTTTCTTGAGTAGGTGGCCCTTTTTAAGGCCTTTTAAGCGGACGGTTTTTTTGCCTTTTTTTAGGCGTTTTAAAACCTTTCTCAATCAGTTGGACTGCATGGATTCTACTAAAACTAAATTAAAGAGCAGATGTTTGTAGGTAAAAATAAATGTTGCAACCCTAGTAGTCATGGATCTGTGCGCTGTTGCTTCAAACCCTGCCTCCCAAACAACCTACGAAAATAAATATGGAAGAGTTTTGTAGATCCTATTATACAGAGGGATTTTACTTAATTCTAATATCAAAATCCTTTTTCCTTTTAATGAGACTGCCCGTTCACTGCATTACTATGGGAGGGGAGATCGTCAAATTTCATGAAATGGCGCCCTAAAAAATACGGATACTGGCTATTGATGATCTCTTTGTACATCTTGGACAAGTTAATTTGATTCCTGACGACTTACGACTTCCTAGGAGTTTAATAAATATATTAAAAATTATTATTTAAAATACATCTCATTAAGTTATTAAATTTAGAAGTAGCGATGATTTCTTTTATATGCGGTCGTCCTCTAAATATCCTTTTTACTATAGAAGGCTCTTATTGAAGAATTTGGCTTGCCCGCGGGATTGGAGGTTTAGGTTATGGTTTTACGTGAGAGGTCACATAAATAGTGGGCGATGTTGAGGAAATTTAAAAGCATTTAATAATTAGATCTCATGTTTTTTTAATAATTTCTAAAAAATATCAGCAAAGATATTTAAAATTTTGCTGATGATAATTTTCAGGTAAATTAGTATCTGAAAATTATTGGTAGGAATCTATGTAATGTTTCATGTATAAAAATCAGTTTAGTATGTAGGGAAATTGTAGGATTCCTAGAGGAAATTGTAGAGGAAAAATTAGCAGTGGTGCACAGATTTTTTAGGAAAAATTAGCAGTGATGCGGTCCCATGATTTTAAGAAAAATTGTAAAAAAATTACAGCCCCCATCTATTGCACCCTGTTGAAATTGACCCTCCTATACAGCGGCTGAAAAATTAATTTGTATGGGTCCACGTGCACCTGTAACTTTTTGGCAGTTGTCCCCACATGGGACCGCTGCCTAATAATTTGTAGGAAAACTTCTTAGCTCTCTTTTAGCGAACTCTTAAATTTAGGGAGCAAAAAGTGGATTTTTTAAATTTAAATTTTATTATCTTTTATTGTAAATTGTAACTAAGAGGTTGCTAGAGCCACCTACCAATCATAAAATTAAAAAAACCTTTAATAGAGCATGATTATTTTAAAATGTGGATTTTCTTTTACACATTTAAATTATGTGAAGAATATATTTTAAAGTGATTTAAAATAAGTACTTTTGAATACAAAGGAATTTAAAGTAACCCATTAGGGTAACCCATTACTTTAAGAATAAAGTCACCTTTTAATAGGTTGCAACTTAAAAATGATGTGTGTTAATTTTAATTCAGACAACTATTGGTACTTTGTTTCACATATCTACTCAAGGTCATTGGGCCATTCAGTGTCATTGGCTCCTTTCCCTAATTGACTTTGAAAATAATCATGGGACTTGTTACTTGTGATATAAAGAACTAAAACCTCTCCATGAGACTTCAAAATATATAAAGCGTTGATGCCATGTGCACATGTTTTTGACGGTCCCAACCCTTGGTTCATGCACATGCACAACGATGCCAAGCCCAACTTGCCATTGTTTTGCATCACATCAACTGGAATGCAATAAATTGTTGTTTACTTTTGTCAATATTTTATTGAATATATATTAAATTATTGTTTACTTCTGTCAATATTTAATTGAATATATATTAAATCAGTCAAGTTTACTTCACATCATGCATTGGATAGTGTGAAAAGAGTATTTGCCTTGGAATGCCCTAGGCTGCAGCAAGGCTTAATGCACTTTAGCTCGCTTTTTTAAACGCTCATGTGTGTAGTGCATGAGTAAGGATATTTCAACAATTCATATGATGTTTTCTAAAATTCTTTTAAGATATTTTTAGATTTTTTTGTTGTTGGAAGGGTTATAATTTTTTCCCGTGACTTACAATAAATTACTTGTCTCTATAGATTGTCACTAGGGTTATCCTTTTTTAATGAATGGTCTAAATTTCTTTCGTAGTCATAACAAATGTAATCTAGACAATTTCATAAGGAACATTGTCTTTCCGGTTTAAAAAAGTGTGCTTTTCAACTAAAATTTGAAGTTCGGTCCAATTCCAATGTAATGTTGATTTCCTTTTTCGATTTTGGACCAAGTCATTTTCTTTGCTTTTAAACAGTATGCTCCACCGCTTGACATTAATAATATTATAGTTTGCCGATTTTATTCACGCTTTAGCCGGAGTTTGAAAAAAGCAGAAGAATTCTGTCTCTATGGATTGTCACTAGGTTATCCTTGTCCCACCCTTTCTAGCTCTTGGGTTGTAAGGGAGGGACTTTAGAGAGTTTTTTTAGCTCCACCCTAAATAGAGATATGGAAGGGGTTGGGTCTTGGTCCATGCCGCACCTAGACTTGAAATTAAGATTTAAAATTATAAGGCAAAATTTGAGATTCTTATTTTTCTAAGGTAAAATTTTAATTGTTCTCAAAATAACCTTTAAAATTAGTAATGTGTTCAAATAATGTTAAATAAAATGGAAATGCTTCTATAAGACATCTTTTTGTAAAATTATGACCGACATTTATTATTTATAATTATATCGTTTATAAAAAGGTTTAAAACCACTTTTAAATATAAAAATAATAGCACCTTCTCTCCTCTGCAATTGTTGGTTTAACAATAATAATTTTAAAGGTTTGGATTCCTTTCAATGCAAACGTTTCCATGGTTGTACTTCAAAAAATAAATAAATCATTATTTAAATCTAAAAAACATCCAGAAATAAAAATATCATCTCCACAACTCATTTGAAAAGTCACAAGAGAGGGTTATCTTTCGGTTTTATCAAATTCAAAACCTTCATTCAAGAGTGAACGCTCCCGGTCCACGATTCATTTTTAGTTGTGGTAGTTTTGGCAAATCATACAAAAGGAAAGAGGAGCTGCCCTTGAAAATGTGGGGAATAAATTGGTCATATTCTCACTTAAATACAAAGCTAAGCAAAGGCTGTATATGAGCTCTTATAATTTTTCTTATGATTGCAGAACTTAAATCAAACAAATTAAAGAGTTTCTTGATTCTTGAATCTCCCAACCATAATATTCACCTACTTGTTTACATCGCTGCAGCATGTTTCTAAAATATTTGTAGGGGTCATTTGACCTTTAATTTGGGATTTAATTATAATTATAATTATTTTTGTTATTTTTAGATTTTAAAACTTTTTTAGGAGAGTGATTGCTTTTAACTAGGAATTCAAATTCACTTTTAAAACAGCCATGTGCCAAAAGTATATTTAAAGTTTTGAGGGAAGAAAAAGTAGTATTTTTATATTGGATTGATTAGGTCCTTGATAGTGAGAAGGGTTGGTTATTCATTTTGCTTTGCCATTTTTCTATCAAAAGACATGAAAATAATGGAAGGATAATACAAACCTCTCAAAACGTCTCCCATTTTTACTATGTTTATACAAGATGTTGCTACCACATTAGGGGATAGATTAGTTTCCCAAAGATTCACGCTCAAATTACCAGCTTTAATGATAATTACTAGAAACATACACTACAATGTTGATTAATTGTATGTTTATTTCTAGGATGCTTCGTTGCTCATGCTGATTTTCTGACCTTCTTCATCTTGGTCTTGTAAAGATAAAGTTATACCATCAATCGTAATGTAATATGAATTATGTGGATCTTGATATTAGATTAGTATTGACCACTCTAAAGATAGCAAACCAACGATTAGGGTATGGAAATAAAACAAACTCACCAATATAGGCTTGCAAATGATGAATTATTGTTTCGATGTTGGATAGAAGCTAGAAAGAAAGTCGCCGAGATGTTTAGAAAAATTCAGCGACCAACAACATGTTTGGACAAGTACAAGACATGTTCAACTTCGAATTTGTTTTCTTTGTATAGTATCATGATTCAAAGTGTTAGACAACTATAAAGGAGCCCGGAGATAAATCTACAAAGCTTGACTTTTTGTACACACTCACTTATGTTTGTACTTATTTTTTTGGCAATGCAATATTGTGATGATATAGAATTTTGCATTCTCCTTTGTCCAAACCTTAGCTTTGATTGCCTCAAGATGTGAAACATTTTGGGTTGGACTCAGTCCTACAACTCTCAATGGGTGAGCATTGCCTACATAACACTATTTCTGCCTCCTAAAACCTATGATGAGATGCAATTAGTTATATAAAATAAAGTCACTAAAAATGAAACCCTTGATCCGACTTTGACACATGACAACATGATTTTTAACCGTTGGATGCTTTAGATTTCTACTCTTCATCGGGTCTAAAACCGCTATGGAAGATTGGGCTTTTTGTATGCAATGTCTCAAGTAATGAGGTGCTAGTAATTATTATTTCATTTGAAGATATTTATTAATCTAATATTTGTGGAAAAATAATTTTATGTGAGTTATGATAACTAGCACTCACCTAGACTAGAAATAGTTGTGAGAGATAATAAGAGTTCCGAGATTTGGGGAGAATGATAAGACATCTATCCTAATATTTAGGAGAATGAAATTTTATAAAATGTAATTTCTTATGAATTAACAACCGTTTTAAACTTATACCAAATTATCATTTGGTATTAGAGTATGTTTGATCTCTAACATGGAATAATAATTTGTTTTAAAGGGGCAATTCTTCAGTATTGCCCTGTAGTGATGAGTGAGTAAACATGTGCAATTACTTGTAAATTAGTTTTATAAAAGTGAGCTATTATATCGTAGAATTGTTTCCAAAGCAACTTAAACGAATTTAGGGAGTTCTAAAAAGAAGAGTGTAGTGCCTGCCAAGATTATCAACAATATGGCTATGAAATGATGATTCTTGTAGGTCCAAATGATGTTGCTCTCGTGAAACATTTACATAGGGGTCTATTAAGTGTAGTGAGTTGGCCTAATGGTGAAGAACATGTGCTCTTGAAATAGAGGTCACTAGTTCAAATCCTGGGCAGGGGTAGGGCATGTACGCCTCGCTTGAAGAAAGTTAGTTGCCTCCCACATGTGAGTACGAGGTAGTCCCATATGCTATAAGTCGCTCAGAGACCCAAAAATAGGCCGCCTACGACATCGTGGGACTGTAAAACCTATTATTATTATTTTTTCATCATGAACTTAAAAATGTATTCTTTATCTATGTTCTTTCCAACTTCTCGATCATGCGTAGAAGGATGCACACATGAAATGATGGCAATGGAGATCAAGTGCACCGATGCTAATGGAGTTAAAGGATTTCAAAGCCACAATCGATATAAATATGAAATAATGATTGTCAACCATCGGAGATAAAATGTTCGAGTTAAAGCTCCGTTATGGGGATAACGTTGCTTCTTCTCTCACATATGTTCAAGATGGTTTCGAGGATCGGTTGTGGAATGACAACTTTCTAGAAGTGCATAGAAGTGTTGTCATGTAAAGAATCAACGGTCTTTATTTTGTAATGTGGTTAGTGAAGTGTCTTTTAAGTTATTACATCTTCTAGTTTTGTCAATAGTATTTAAAATATAGTTACCTCAAATTAAAGAGACTCATTTTTCAAAAAGTTTTTCATAGAATGTTTTATAGTGGTATACACCTTTAGTAAGTCAAGTCTAATGCGATCAATCTTTAATTTTCATTAAGTTATTGTCAGAAACATCAAAATTCTTGCTCTTTATATTGGAGGCATTTTTGTAAAACCTCAAAATCCAAGTATATAACAATTTAATGTTGTAGGGGGTTTTATTATCAAAGACAATATGCATGTGCTTCATGTCTTATTATCTTGATTGAGCAACGTAAAATTGGAGGATGGAGGTAATAGAGCAAGGAAGTCTAACAATGACCTCTCATCAATCATTAGCGATGGATCTGCTCAAACTTGGTAGCATGTTTTTCTATTTTTTTAGTGTTTACTTTCTGTTGTCTTGTGTTTCATGTTTATTGTTCCTATTTTGAGTGGTTTGCTTAATAGACCCCTCATGGATATTTGGGGAAAGAAGCATATTCAAAATAATCGCTCTTGGGGTGTAGGAAGATTTTGAGGTGAACTCAATATAGATTGTTGTCTAGATAGTTCTAAGCTTTAGAAATTTGTAGGATCAAATTTAGGAACTTAGGAATGAGAACAAACACATGGAATTGAGCTCGCAATTAACGCCTTCTACGAGGGTAAAGAGACAACTTGACGAAGTTGAACTTGGTCTAAGCGGTGTTCTAAGGAGCAACATTTCAGGATATGTTTTTCTTCTCCCATGTTCACACTAAGCAAGTGGGATGTTAGGAATTAGTGTTTCATGTGAGTATATTTTTAATCTAATATATGAGAAAATAATACTATGTGAGTTATAATAACTAGTTATAAGTTATAGGAAAATAATAGTAATGGTCAAACCACTTACGTAGAATAGAATTAGATGTGAGAGATAATAGGGGTTGAGAGATTCATGGAAATAGATTTGGGGGAGAATGATAAGGCATATATCCTAATATTTAAGAAAATGAAAGCCTATAATATGTAATATCTTTCTTATGAATCGACAATGAAGATTTTATTGTTCAGTAAACTTATACCAAATCATCATGAGGTGTCGACCATATGATTTGAATTGGTTAAGATGCATTTGTTTAAATACACGACCTTTTGTTAATTTTCCCGCTGGAACCACCTTAAAATTCCGCTTAAGGATGACTACGACATGTTACCCATTTGAAATTATGACTGTTAGGTGGGTTCATGACATGTGGATATATTTCAGACTAAATTTGTTCTAGTGCTCATGAACTCATTTAGAGGTCATGAAAATCAAAACTAAAAGGTATGTGATGTTTGCTTAAAATGAAAGTTCAAGCATATTGATAAACAACAATGGTTATGGTAATGCTAAATTGGAAAATAGTTTCACCCAACGGAGTAAATAAATGTTGGAAGGGGAAAATATGCACGAGTAAGGTCACTTATGCATTTATAGAACAAATGCCTATAAAATATGTAAATAGTATTATTGTCAAGTGCCTCATACCGAATTTAGGGTTTACATATTGCACCTTTTTTAATCTAGTATTTAAAAATGTTGGATTCAAAGGAAAAAAATGTAAACCCTCAAGATCTTGATCATACATTGATTGTGGTTGAGAAACCACAACATTTTTGCTTTTCATATAAACAACTACAAAAACAAAGAGAAAGTAGATCAAAACTCGATGAAAATGTGTATACCGAAATTTGAAAATTTGAAATTTACCACAGCTTAAAACTTTGAAAAGAGTAAAGAATATGAACAACTATGCTTGATTAGTATGTCAAATTATGCTTCCACATTAGTAACCACTGATTGGTGTCATGGGGTGTACATATGCGCCGATGGAGTAATTATTGCAACTTTTTGCATGGTGCCCATACGCACCCAAAATTTGCATGGTGTAATTTTTAAAGAGACCCAATGATGATGCGATGACCTCAATAAGCTTACAAATTTCCCATATCCACATTTTTCACTTATTCCTACTTTTTCTGACTCACTCCTATCTTTAGTTCTCTTTAGAATTTTCCAAAATAGCCAAGTTTGATAATTTTATGCCCTTGTCACCTTAAGTTTGCATTTCACCCTAGGAAAATAAAACAACCCTAACAGTTGCAAGTACAACCGTTCTCCGACTATTCTTCCAACATTTGTAATACCTTCACAACCTATCAGGTGGTGGTCTGCGCAATCTCACCGAAAATCTAATCGACCACAACGATGGTGCGCTTACGACCACCGACAATTTTTTTCACCGTGAGGCTTACTCTCATGATCTCTAGGTCTAAACATAAACTTCTAACATGCTAAATAACAATTCCCTAACTATAAGTGCTTATTTGATCATCATGTTCCACATACTCTAAATCATAGAAAAGATACTTGCTGTCACTACAAGACCTTTATATCTAAAAGAAAGAGTATGGAAAATAAATTCTAAATGGAAACTTACCATATTCTTAGAAAGCATGCAAGCTAGTACCTTAATCTTTGATAACACCTTCAGAAGTCCCCAACAATAACGAAAAGTGACGAGCGTTGTTGATACTCACACTTTAATCATTCAATATTCTGTCAATACTAGGGCGGTGTCCAAGGCTATTTGCAACAAAGAACGATTTGGAAATGTATTGAGCATGTAACTTAATCATTTGAGAAATAAACAACTGCTATCACTAAGAATCTATCCTAACTTATTAAAACTGATAAAATAAAAACAAAGGAAAAATACTTCTAACTCTATAACTTCAAGAATCGAAACATTCAAAAATAAAATTTTAGTTTAAATAATTTACCACATCAATGCTTGAATTAAACAAACTAAAATAAATGAACAAGAAATAAACAACACTTCCCTTCACATTGGGGAGGAATGGCCCTTGCTTCCTCTCTCTCGACTCCAATTACAACGCCTTACTCACGAAAACACAATTGATTCCATAATCATTCCCTTTATTTATCATCGATTTTACAATGCACTTCCTTTATTTCTAAGAAAAATACCACATTTATTCTATGATGGTAACACCTTATATATTAGGTGAATTCCAATTCTTATTCCAAGAGAACTTATTATTCGAATTACATGCAAGAGTTACATGTAACAATTAACTAAACAAATTTATATAAGAACAACAATATAACTGATAATTATTAAGTCGATGTGTAGTCATGCATGTAGATTGTTGGTCAAACTCATCTTATGGATGGAAGTGGAGTTCTTGTAAACAACACTTAATTGAATCTAGAGATCTTTAGAGTTTAGACGAACTCAAGTAATCACACTCCTTAGAAAGTGGAGTTCGATGAAACAAGGACTAGTTACTATCAGTTAGACTTTTAATGTAAAGACTAAACCATGTCAACTTGAATGATCTTTATGTCTAAAGAGGTGGTTTCCACCTAGTAAAACCAAGTTCCTTGATGGAATTGATGTTGACTAGGCAGTTCCACAAGTTGTGTAAATCTTGTGTTGACTGGGTGAGTCCTACGCTTGACTTATGTGAGTCCCGCACTCCGCCATGTGAGTCCTGCGCCACCATTGTGTGAGTCCCGCACTAGGATTATGTGAGCCATATGCTCAACTATGAAATTTCTTCCATTCACATTTGTTAGCACCAAAATCAACTTATATCAATCAATTCAAGAAAGCATATGAAAGATAAAAGATAACCAAGATTCATGCACAAAACTTCTCTTTAAGTCAATGAAAGTATTATTTACAATAAAACTAATATCAGTTCAATACAAGGTAATATGGGAATAGTGGCAAAAATGGGGCTTGGAATGGGAATTCTAAAGGCTCATCATATGTTTTATGTAAATTCAATTGCCACCATTACATATATGATCAGTAACACTCGAGGATGTGCAACATTGTCTCTTAAATGGTGTAGTCGATTTTCCATGCAACCACCTTAACTATGTATCTTAGTATCGCACTTGGGATGCCATCTATCGATACTCATATTTTATTGATATTATTGGGAATAACCTTGCAATTGGATTTCCCATATATTTACTTTTTTGTCCAATATGTGCATGCTATGCCAATCTCTCATTAACCCTATAAATTTTTCAATAACCCCATCTATTATTAGGTATGTGTTATCGAGATATAACATTCCATTATCTAGTTGACTAATCAATATTTTGATTTTTTCACCACCTTGAGAAGTTAGGGGAAGTTATGCCAAAGATGTAGCTTCATGCATGAAATAACCTTTTTGTTAGTCTTCCATTCTTCTTCCTCTATATTTGGATTCAATTTAACCAAATATCCTCTAGTAATCTCCATTTTTGTGGTCTATCTCTACATGTTTAGAGTGAATGTACTACCAACATCAAATTAATAGGAAAATTTATATGGGATGTGTGAAAAAACTTCTTCCACATCGATGCCGATACACTCTTAAACTATGTTTCCTCCACTTTTTTGCTTCACATTTTACATTTATTACACATTGCTTGATTTAAATTTAATTTGTTGATTTGTTGCAACATGTTTTTTTATTTTCTATTTTTAAAAAATATTTTGAAACCATGTCATTGCCAAAATTTAATTTTTCTATTAATAGAGAGATCATAGATTTTCTATCAAAATATTCAAAACCTCACATGTGATGTTGTAGTTTTCTATTCACATATTATACATATTCTATAGTAGTCATCTCATTTTGTCGTGTCACTCATAAACATTAGATTTTTAATTTAATTGCCATTAAAAACTATGACATGGCTATATGGATAATTATAAATTGATAAGATAATCATTTTATCTAGCATGGATTTGGGTTATGGGAATTCTAGTCATGGTCACACTAATTCACTTACAAGATACATGCTACGAGGAATACATAATGAATTGTTGTATTTGAATACTTTATAAGTAGTTGGGTAAACTACTTTTCATTGCGATCCGATTTCCATTTTCTGATTAAAGGGGAATAAGGGATATGAAAAGTCTCACAAATCAAATAAGTCTTACAGTAATGAGGTGAAAAATAATATATATTTAGAATGAAAAAATAATCTATGACCGAGGAATGTAGTGTTAATGTTGAATTGAACTTGCATGTTATTGAAAATTTGATTCTACACTAATACCATCTTCCTCAACCATATATTCTATTTGCATCTCGCTTTAAATTTTTGATTCATCGTATCAGAGGAATGAAATGATTTGTGAGCCTTACTAGATTCCTCTCACACATTTGATACCTCTTATGCATTCCCTCGTTGAACTAAGAACATGGTATCTAATATCTATAAATATTTTAAGTTGGCATTAATCCATCTTCTATAGCTATTAAAATTACCTTTTAATTTTTTTAGTCTCTTTTGTCTTTTAATCAAATAGAGAATTGAGAGTAAGAGGCTCCAACAAGAGCACTTAGCATGATATCGTTAAAGAATATCTTGGAAGCTAAATTAGGAGGTTGACATTTACAAAAGATAACTATTTTTTTTATCAAGATCCAACATCGAAAAAGGTTACAAAGTATACAAGTTTGATAAATATATAACAACCTATATCTCCGTAAGATTAACTAGAAAAATAATTACTTTGATGCAAGTTGGTTGTTAAATGCTAGATTAATTCACATGTTGTTGATTAGGACTCTCTTTTACCCCTATTTCATAATATGTACATTGTTTTACTTTGATACTTCTAAATTTTAATCTTAATATTATGGGCTTTTACATGGGTTACATGCCCTTTCCAAAACCCTCCTCTTAAGCCCATCAAATTAAAAAAAAACATTCATTAATTCCTAGTTCACATGTTCAAAGAATAGATAGTGAATATGAAGTTTTCCAGTAGCATGTAACCACTTAGTAAATTATAATCATGCACAAACATTGGCTAAGTAAATCCAAGGATCCTTAAGGACATTAATAAAGAGGATAGCTCTAGTAAACTATTCATGGGATGCAAGAAATCATTTTAAATTTTTATAATATGACTATCGAGGCCTACGGGCCGGACTCTTGGAGGCAACCACAAAATAGAATACAATGCAAACCCACATAATACTACTATTGAGGAAATAAAAAAATAGTAAATGAACTTTACCAAATATGAAACAATAAAATAGAGTAATCATTCATGTACTAACATTTCTAAACCACTTAATTATCTATTATTGCAAATAATATCCAAAGAAATAGGTGGAGGAAATATCAGCTCATGAAAACAAGACCATATATGCTCAATATATTACACTAAAAACTTAACTGAAATCAATACTCAAGAGTGAAAATCTATTTAATAATTAAAAGAGATTTATTTTCTATGCATCAAGATTCAATCACAAGACAATGATCAACAATTGAAATAATTAAGTAGCTCACAACAATCATATGAAGCTCCAAAATTCCTTCTCTATATTGAATTCAACACATCAAGATATATTTTACATTAATATTTGAAAGTATATTTAGAGATGAGACATAGCAAAATTGTTTGTATGCCTTACATGATCCCATAATTACATTGATTTACCTTTAAATAGAGCTTTGATTCCTAGAAATTTATCAACAAACAATATTGATCACGACTAACATTCTATATGTTGCATGAAATAAATCTGTCAAAAATCACAGGAAACGTGCAAGAAACATAGTCACTTTGATTTCTTCGACTAACTGAAACTCATGAATCCACATTCTTATGAAATTTGATCAGATTTTTGCTACAAAATTAGACTTGCAGAGTAAAAACACTAATATTAGAATAATGCAATTTCAATCCATTTGAGATTTTAATCCATAGAGACAAGTACAATTATATAGGTATATTGCTATGTACCTTGGGATATAATATTATAATGTATATGGGTTGATGGAGATGCCGACATGTGGCACACATCCCCTTAGTTATATGTATGGGTTCACATGGGATATAATGTTATGATGTATATGTATTGATGGAGATGCCGACATGTGGCACACATCCCCTTATCTTATTATATCATTCATTTATGATTTATTATGCTTAGGAGGTCAGCCTTAGTATTGGCCATAGGTTATAATGGTATATATAGGGGTTAGAAGGTTGTAGTTAATCATCATATTGAGTATTGGAGTGTTATTGTATGGTTTGGAGGTTACCCCCTCGAAGTGGTATTGGAGGTTGCCCCCTCGAAGTGGCAAAGCTATTATATGAGCATATTGTCATAATTTATCTATATTTTGGTGTTCTCTCATGTTATTCTGTTGTATATGTTTTGATTTATACAAGTAATATCCTTACAAGTGGTATCAGAGCAGTGATCCGGGCAATTTGTGGGATGAAACCCTAATGTTGGTGATTCGTCTATATCTTGAGATCGACTTGGAATTTTTCAGATATTTTTGGGGAGTGGATAAATAGTTCAAGTGATCTTCCCTCGAATTTCAGATTTTTTGGAGTTGTTTTGCAAAAGTTGTGTCCGTTTTAGGGTTGAAACCCTAATTCTACTGGTTTCATCTATATCTTCTGAATAATGACGAATTAGGAAACAATTTTTTTGGGTTGATGGTAATATATTCAAAGGTGATACCAATGAAATTTCAGAATTTTTGGATCTATTTTGTCAGAGTTATTTCATTTTTATTGTTTTTCACTATTTTGCTCCACAGGCCGCAATTTGAGGAATTTTCCTGAATTTCTTACATTTTCGGAAACCTCTCAAAAATTAAATTGGGGTTTGTGTTATGTGATTTCTGATTTTTGGCTGAAATTTATCCGAAAGGGTTAGAACAAGGTTTGATCAAAAGGGTCTATTCCTAAAACCCTAGTTTTGTGGATCATGGGGATGGTAGCTTTTTTTGGAGATGGCAAGATTGATGCTAGAGAATGGTGGAACAAATTTAGGCATAAATTATCTAAACCATCAGATATTTGGTTATTCAAGTTGTGGATTAGTGGCCTGCATAGATTTGATTTTCTGAGTTAGAAAAGGAAAAGTCTAATTGGTCTTTAGAACTGGAACAAGTTTTCATGGACGAGATGGGCAAAAAAGAAGAAGAAGACGAAGCAAGAAGAAGAAGAAAAAGAAAAAGAAGAAGAAGTAGAAGAAGAAGAATCAGAAGCAGAAGCAACATCAAGAAGAAGAAGAAGAAGAAGAAGAAGATGTTGATGATGAAGCTGCTACACATGATAGGATTTCATATGGGTGGTTGGATGATTGAGCTTGGCGAAAAGTGTGCAATAATTTAAAGCACACTCATTATATGGATTCTTCTTATGTCATGGGACGAAACATGTCAAAGAGGGAGGCAATGCTATGTACCTTGGGATATAATATTATAATGTATATGGGTTGATGGAGATGTTGACATGTGGCACACATCCCCTTAGTTATATGTATGGGTTCACATGGGATATAATGTTATGATGTATATGTATTGATGGAGATGCCGACATGTGGCACACATCCCCTTATCTTATTATATCATTCATTTATGATTTATTATGCTTAGGAGGTTGGCCTCAGTATTGGCCATATGTTAGAATGGTATATATAGGGGTTAGAAGGTTGTAGTTAATCATCATATTGAGTATTGGAGTGTTATTGTATGGTTTGGAGGTTACCCCCTCGAAGTGGTATTGGAGGTTGCCCCCTCGAAGTGGCAAAGCTATTATATGAGCATATTGTCATCATTTATCTATATTTTGGTGTTCTCTCATGTTATTCTGTTGTATATGTTTTGATTTATACAAGTAATATCCTTACATATATTAATTCCTATATCATAGGAATATGCCTCATCATCATATCCCATGACATCTCAAAATATCACTCTCACTTATCTCCACAAATCTCTCCTAATCCCTAAGATATCTCACCTCACTCCAAAATAGATAAGTGAGTTGTCTATTCAACAAAATCACAACTACTCACTAATATAATACATGAATATTACATATACACATCACAATTACTCATCTATTATTCTAAACTAAATATTATATTATTATTAAATGAGTTTATAACTCATCTTAATAATAATATCACAACTATACACAACTATTATAACCCATGGAGCACTAATACAAGATATTTTCGTAATATTCCCCCTAGGGTGAATATGGGGAGAAACACCATCTTATGACTAAGCAGTGTACACATGTCTTAGCCTTCCCGGGTGCTACATCTCAGTGCACTTGATTGCGGGAACACATCAACTACAAAATGTGAACATCAACCACCTTTGCAAGAACTCATGTACCATACTGATGGGACGATCATCAACTATGCAATGGAACTATATCAACCAATATGGGAATATCAACCTATCAAATCAAAAGTAGTGGGAACATCACATCTACCATCGAATTTTCCCAAGAACATCTCCTACTTCAGTACTTGTGGTTCACATCTCCTGTACTATCTCACATTAGGGGATCACATTCGGAAGCATGCTCACTTATTACAAATCTTGAACAAAAATAGACTTTTCTTCTTATTACAACCTAATAAAATTAATACACACAAATGAAAGCAAAAGTCCCCATATCTTTGTGTGGCCTCATCATTGGTGATTGACGTGAGGTTGCTTATCGAACTCCAACCTCATGTGATTTCATCCTCTAATATGTTGCTACATCATTTAGATTTGATCATGAAACTCAAAAAATACTCCCCATAATTTAGGACGTTGCATACAAGTGATAATACCTCCGCAAGGCAATTTTTTATATTTTTCGATTATTTTACAAATAACACAATGATTTTGACATTGACTAGAAAAAAATGATAGAATAACAACTCTTAATTTTTGTTAAAGATAAAATAATTTTTTTAATAGACAATAGATAATGACACTACAATTTATTGAACAATATTTACCACAAACTTAAAATGATTATCACTTTTAACAAAAGTGAACAAGACTAAGACTACATGAATTTGATACTATCACTTACTGACTTACAATAACAAAAGACTAGGTAAACAAATTAAAAGTTTCAACTCACGCATTGGCTCGTAGGACAACTTCACTCACAGTAAACTCTAAATACTTAATTAATTTAAAACACAAACTCTATCATAGCCTAAAAATTAAAAAGATACTAAATATAAAAAAAATCATTACCAATGCATACATTGGACCGCATGTGGTCTGGATAGTGGAAGGAAAATCTGAGGCGAGCAGCGAAAGAAACTTGGGTATTTGAGCCGCTCGTGAAAATAAATTTGAATATATCAGGTGCACGAATGCTAAATTACAGCTTAAGTTGTAGACATCTTAATCCAAAGCACAATAACTACTTTAGAACTGCGTCTCAGGCTGACATGTGAGCTTCAAATGCATTAAATCAATAGAATGATGTCTTGCGAAGATATGCTAGATGCTATAAAGAATCTTCTCACCACTTCTTGGAGTGTGGAAGGGATGAGATGTACCGATTTTCCACCAGAGAGGTTATAGGGCAAGCTTGTGCTAGGCGAATATGAAAATGGTGAATGGAGATGACACGTCCAAAATTATGTATGAGCATCTCAATGCACACGGATCTGCAACATTAGATAAGATCTGGTACACTCTTTTGGACTGCAAACTTGCACGAATACATGTGCATTGAATGAATTCAAGTCAGATAGGAACATGCAGAATCATTCAAATTGTATGAATATATGATAGCACATACCATGCATATCAGCTAGAGGCACAAATGTATCACAAGAAATGATCAATCTTTAGAAATTGTTAGATCTTTCTCCTGATGCAAGAAATTTCCTTTACTGCAATTATATACCTTATGCGTAGAAGAAAAGGCCATGAGCGTCAAAGCACAAGGACATCACTTAGACAGAAGAATATGACACTACCCCAATATGATGATGGCAGTTCGTATTGTGCATGGTAGAACATATGAAGACTGTTGTTGATATTTGTCAGGATCATTACACGACATAGATTTTATAGAGTGTGTGCATATTCAGGACTTGTAGCAACCCAAAATGATCAGGAAGATGTATGAATAGTTTATAAGCTTTGTGGCTCTATTTTATGAGATAACACGCCTTTTCTCTAATGATAAAAATACCAAGCACATTCAAAAACGTATTCTATGTAACACATTATCAACTTGAAATAAATTGGAGAGCATAATCCGGGACAACAGATAATGAAACAACCACTCCTCCTTGAAATAGCTTATTTTTAATCACAAGATTAGAGGAACCTTTGCTCTGATACAAAATGCGAAATTTGGTCAGAGTTTTTCTATAAAATCAGACTTACACGTTAAAAACATTGAATATTAGAATAGTTCAATTTCAATTCATTCGGGATAATCCAGATAAGTACAATTATATAGGCATATTAATTCCCATAACACAAGAATATGCCTCATCATCATATCTCGTGATATCTCAAAATATCACTTTTACTTGTATCCAAATTTTTCTCCCAATCCTTAAAAATATCTCAACTCACTCCAAAATAGATAGGTGAGTTGTTTTTATTCAACAAACTCACAACCATTTTAATATTATATTTACACATCACAATTCCTCACTATATTATCCTAAACTAAATATTATATTATTATGAAATGATTTAATAACTATACAAAAGTATTATAATCCATGGAACATTAATACAAGATATTTTCCGTAACAATTCTTTCCTTTGTATTGAAATAATTTTCAAAATTGATAATTTTGATCCACAAATGGTTCTTTACGCCCTTAATCATATATCTTATATTGGATGTATATAGTGACTTGTATGGCTATCATAACTTCTTATCATTATGTATCTCTTTCATATATGTTATATTTTCATTAGTGGGTCGGCCTTGGTGTTGACCATAGCATAGGAATAGTATATATAGAGGTTAGTAGGTAGTAGTTTATCATCATTGGAGCATTTGAGTATTATTGTATGTTTGGAGGTTGCCCCCTCGAAGTGGTAAAGCTATTCTAATTGCATATTGAGATCATTATTCTGGAATATTGTGTTATTTGGTGTTATATTTCTGCTCATGATCTGAATTATACAAGTAATTTCATTACAAGTGGTATCAGAGCTTGAACTCGGCCAACACTGCGTCAAACCCTAATTTTGAAGGTTCGTCCATATCTCAACATCAGTAGCAAATTTTTCTGCAAATTTTTCTTTGGTGTGGCAAAATCAGTCAAGTAAGCTTCCCTCAAAATTTTAATAATTTTTGACTTGTTTTGCAAAAGTTATAGCGGTTTTATGTTTTTTCATAATTCGGCTACATAGGGTGCAATTTGTGGAATTTTTCAAAGTTATTTACATTTCCAGAAATAATATTAAAAATTAGTTTGAGTTTGTTCTTTGAGTTTTATAAAATTTGGCCGAATTCCTATTGAAATCTGAAACCCTAAATTTCGACCTTGATCCTTAAATCTTACCATTTTGGGGCATCATGGTTGGGCCTTCGACAAGAGGCAAAAAGAATCCCATCACTCGGGTAAAACCCCTGATAAGGATGAGATAATAGTTGAGGAGTTAGAGTTAGAAGGGGTATCTACAGAGTCCTCAGGGTTAGGGTTTACTTCAACTGACCATAAGGTCAACTATCTTGAGTTAGAGTTGCGAAACCTCGAAGGTAGAGTGGCTAGCAAAGAAGATGTAGGAAATATTGGACAATGATTGGAGGATTTCATTCAACAATTTAGCTACAATATCATGGGTCATCATATCATTCCTAATGAGCCATAACTCAATCATACTCATATTAACCATGGTGGATCTTTAGGTCAAAGTAATAAACAAACTAGCCAGGGTGGATCTGCAAACATGACCAATCCAAATACAAACACTCTACAAGCCCGTAACATTCTTCCAAAAGTGAAAATACGTAATTTTGATGGAAAGGATCCACTCAATTGGATTAACCAGATGGAGAATTTCTTTGATCTTCATCAGATTCCATTGGGACAAAAGGTTACCATGGAATCGCACAGATTTGTATCTCGACCAATTCATTTGGTATCGATGGTTATGTTCTCAAAGGAAAAAGAGTGGCCTCAATGTTACATGGATAGTATTCACCGAAGAGTTGCAATTGCACTATAGTTCTAGTGTGTTAGAGAATTATTTCAGCCAATTAGCAAAGCTAAGACAAAAAGGACAATCAAAGATTACATCCATCAATTCCAAAACCTTTCCTTACGGGTGGAAAATATTCCTGAAGATAATTTGAATGACTTATTTCTTGGGGGTCTTAAAGAACAAATTGAGACTGAGGTGCGTATGTTTAATCCTCATAAGGTTTCAAACTCTATGATCATGGCACGTAGGGAAGAGGAAAATTTCTTTCCAGTAGGAAACAAACTGTCATAATATCAGAGATCGTAGCACCCTTCCACCATCATTCCCTCGGCCAGTGAGACTGACACCTCAACAAATTGAAGAAAAGAGAGCCAAAGGGTTATGTTTTAATTGTGACAACAAATTTGGACCAGGACATAAGTGTGCGGAAAAGAAGTTGTTCTACATTGAGGGACCTACTGAAGAAGAAGAAAATGAAGAAGATGAAGAGGTAGAGCAGAGGAGGAATTAGGAGATCCCTAGCCAACAATATCATGCCATGTAATTTAGGTATTAACACTCCCCAAACTCTCAAAGTGGTTGGATTCTTAAAAAACAGAGGGTAATAATGTTGATTGATTCAAGAAGTACTCAAAATTTTCATCAATCATAAGTTCAGTGGTACGCTGAAGCGCTTTGTTTATCCAACTCCAGAATGTCAAGTCATGATCACTGATGGGAAAATTGTTAGTTGTTCAGGAAAATGCCATAACATTAATCTCGCCATGGGAGATTACTTGCTAACTAGCAATATGTATGCCATTTCCATGGGAGGAGCAGACATTGTGTTAGGAGTTCAGTGGCTTACCACCTTGGGAACCATTGAAATGAATTTCAAGAGTTGTTCATGTGATTTCAGTCAGAAGGGAGGAATTTTAAACTAAAAGGACTAAGAGCAAAGTCCCCATAGATGGTAAGTTCTCATCAGATGCAAAAATTGCTTAGAAAGGGTGTAGAAGGGTTTGTAGCACAACTATTTTCATTGGAAGCACATCATTCCAATACATTTATACCCACATATATGCAAGTAGTTATAGATGAGCACTCGGGGGTTTTGGAGAAATGCCCAAGGGTTTGCCTCCGAAAAGAGACCATGACCATGCCATCCAGCTAGTACCAGGGAGTCAACCACCCAACATCAGACCTTATAGGTACCCCTATATGTAAAAGAGTGAGATTGAGAAGATAGTTCAAGAGATGTTAGAAGCAAGACTTATTCGTCATAGTCAAAGTGCTTACTCTTCTCCTATAGTGATGGTACGGAAAAAGATGACAATTGGCGCATGTGTCCAGATTACAAGGAACTCAATAAGTACACAATTAAAGATAAGTTTCCTATTCTGTAATTGATGATTTGCTAGATGAGTTACATGGTGTTGTTTACTTTACAAAACTTGATCTTCGTTCTGGATATCATTAGATTAGAATCAAGGATGAAGATATTCATAAAACAACCTTCAAGACACATGAAGGACATTATGAGTTCTTGGTAATGCCTTTTGGACTAAAAAATGCACCCTCTACATTTCAAAGCTTGATGAATTCCATCTTTAAGCCATTTCTTCGAAAGTTTGTTTTAGTGTTCTTTGATGATATATTAATCTATAGTAAAACATGGGAGGAACACCTGCATCATGTAAATAAGGTGTTGGAAACTCTTGAACAACATCAACTTTATGCAAAGCCTTCTAAGTGTTCTTTTGGTGTCAAGGAGGTTGAATATCTAGGTCATATTGTCTCTTATGAAGGTGTTAAAGTGGATCCTAACAAGATAAAAGCCATGCTTGAATGGAAGGTTCCCAAAACCCTAAAAATCTCGAGGATTTTTGGGGCTTACAGGTTATTATTGTAGATTTGTAAGGAATTATGGCAGCATCGCAACACCACTCACAACTTTATTGAAGGACTCTTTCCATTGGAACGAGCAAGCTACTATGGCCTTTGAGAAGTTGAAGGAGGCCATGTGCACCACTTCAGTTCTAGCCACCCCAGATTTTTCAAAAACATTCATTGTTGAATGTGATGCTTCAGGTATGGTATGGGGGCAATACTCATGCAAGAAGGGTAACCCATTGCCTTTGAGAGCCACCAATTCAAAGGTAAGAATATCTCTAAACCAATTTATGAGAATGGAATGTTAGCAATACTTTGTATGCGGTGAAACAATGGAGACCATATCTAATGGGTAGACATTTCAAAGTAAAGATAGATCATGATAGTTTGAAATACTTCTTAGAGCAACGTTTATCATCAGAAGAACAACATAAATGGGTCTCAAAAATGTTGGGGTATGATTTTGAGATAATATACAAGAAATGGAAAGAGAATGTAGTTTTTGATGCTTTATCTCGGAAGGATGAATCTGCCGAGGCATTGTTGTGTGCCATATCTGTATTATAGGAGGATTGGATAGAGGATGCAAGGTATGAATGGAAAAATGACCCAGGTACACAAAATATCATTCAGAATCTCCAACAAGATCCAAACATGTCGAGAACAATTTTTATGGAAAGGAGATGTTTTATGGTAGAAAGATAGATTATATCTATGTAAGAATTCAATCCTTAAAAATAGGGTTCTATCTGAGCTCCATGCTTCTCCAGTAGGGGTCATTATGGATTCTTAAAGACTTATCATCGAATCAAGCATGATTTCTTCTAGGAAGGGCTAAAAGGGGATGTCCAAAAATTTGTGGTAGAATGCATGGTTTTTCAGCAAAATAAGGGTGAAACAATTAAGTCCCTGGTCTTTTACAACCTCTATCTATTCCTAGCAGAGGTGGGAAGAGGTGTCATGGACTTCATCACAAGATTGCCTAAATTAGAAGGTAAAAATGTAATCATGGTGGTGGTGGATAGACTCACCAAATATGCCCATTTTTGTGCCTTATCACATCCATTTGTTGCGAGTACAAAATGGCCTTCATGGATACAATTTAGAAGCTACATGGGACACCAAAGATTATAGTAAGTGATCGAGACCCTATCTTTACTAGTAATTTTTGGACTGACTTGTTCTCATGCTTGGGTACACAACTAGCTCGTAGTTCCTCTTATCATCCCAGTTTGATGGGAAAATAGAGGTGGTAAACAAGTGCTTGGAGGGATATCTTCGTTGTTTTACATCAGATAAGCAAGCGAGATGGGTCCAATGGTTACCGCTGGCAGAATGGTGGTATAACACCTCCTTTCATACTTCATCTAAAATGTCTCCTTTCTTGGCATTATATGGGTACCATCCACCATCTATCACTTCATCTTTGAGAGTCCAGCCAAAGGTTCGAGCAGTTGAAGAACATATTCAACACCAACAAGAGGTTCTTTCTAGTCTCAGGGATAATTTAGCCATGTCACAAAACCGCATGAAGCAGCAGGTAGACCAACATTGCAGTGAAAGACATTTTGAAGTCGGTGATTGGGTTTTGTGCGTTTACAACCATATAAGCAAATGTCCTTAAAACAACACAAAAAGGATAACAAGCTTTCACCTAAGTATTATGGTCCTTATCAAGTGTTACAGAAGATTGGCAATGTAGCATACAAATTGGAACTTCCTCCGGCTACTCGAATTCATCCAGTCTTCCATGTATCTTGCCTAAAGAAGGTAATTGGATAGATACAATATCAACCCAAACAGTGTTACCAGAGCTTGATGAAGAGGGAAGAATCATCTTGGAACCAGAATGCATCCTTCAGACACGCACTAAGTGATTAAGGACAAGGGTCATCACTGAGTATTTGATCAAGTGGAAAAATCTAGATAATGAAGACGTAACTTGGGAGGATGCAAATTTCTGTAACAACATCCAGATCTTCTCAACATTGGGGACAATGTTGCTTCGAAGGGAGGGCATGCTATTCCCTTAATCATATATCTTATATTGGATGTATATAGCTGACTTGTGGCTATCATAACTTCTTATCATTATGTATCTCTTTCATATATGTTATATTTTCATTAGTGGGTCGGCCTTGGTGTTGGCCATAGCATAGGAATAGTATATATAGAGGTTAGTAGGTAGTAGTTTATCATCATTGGAGCATTTGAGTATTATTGTATGTTTGGAGGTTACCCCCTCGAAGTGGAAAAGCTATTCTAATTGCATATTGAGATCATTATTCGGAATATTGTGTTATTTGGTGTTATATTTCTGCTCATGATTTGAATTATACAAGTAATTTCATTCTGATGGTGGTGTTTATGATCATGGGTTTTTGTCTCCTCACTCTTATCTATATCCTATCCAACAAAATTTAATTAAAAATAGCTTTATTTTCTTATCTTTCTCAACCTTCAATGAATCTTGAGGATGAATTCTTGCATTTGTATAATACTATCACTTAGATTTAACAATTGTTGATCAAATGAAGCCATAAATAAGGACACCAAATTAATCTAATGAATAAACCTGGCTCATTGTATGGGTAAGTGCATGAAATGGAGGACCAAAAGTTTGGGTCAAAAGTGGACACATTTTCTGAAATAAGAAAAACTAGAACCTTATCTAATAATTTGGCATGCATATGCTCAAAATTTGACAAAGTGATAATAATAAGTACTATAGATCTCGGAATCTAGTTTCTAAACTACTATTTTATTTTTTCAAAAATGGTGGAGATTAAGTAAAAGTATGCCTATTTTTGTGTCAAAAAGATAAGAACCTATTGTGTGTGCCCCCTCCCCTCCAGTTTTTTTGAGTTATATGAATTATTTTAAAAATCCCTTTAGTAGAAACTTAGTGCCTTAGGACCATGTGCGAGGTCCCACTAATTTTTCAATTTTTTGGATGAATATTTAAATTTTATTAATTTTCAAAGTGCACATGTCCTAAAAATGAAATATTTGTGTGTACACTTCTAACTTTGAGAAAATTCATTTTTTTAGTGTGTAAAATGAAGTTTTAGAAGAGGCGTTTTTTTTAAAATTTGGATGAAAAAATCATAAATTGTGTATAAAAACATATGCATATGTTTTGACAAGAAAAGAAGGCACTAGTAAAAGAAATTAAGGATGAAAGCCTTAAACTAATCAGATTTTAGAAAGAAGTATATCGTCACCAAGGTAAAACCGAGTTTGACGTCATAATATAATTTTTTTGGAATATTATGTTATAACGCATGAGATATTAGGGTGTACATGTGAGAGTTTTATGTTTTTTTGTAAAACATAGATTTATTCAAAGGATTACATAGTCCAAACCTTAGGTTTGGATATCCAAGAAAATCCAAGCCTATGGTTTGGTAATTTCAAATCCAAATAAGATGAAACACGCTCGTATTATAACGTGAGCGTAAAGCATAACGTGCTCACATTATAATGTGCTCACGTTCTATTCTTTATGTGGTATATGTGGTTGTGGGAGGAAGTATAAGTTTTTCATTTATTAATCTTTATACTTTATTATTTCTTATAATTTAAATTTATTTTAGTAAATATAAGAAATTAGGGTCACTCTGCACCTTATGGAACTAGTCTCACAACTCCATCAGTCATAGTTTAGAAGATGGTTTTTCATATTCTAATCAAGATTTAATACATAGGTAAGGGATTTCAGCTCATCCGGTCTAAAGATTTTAGGGTTTAAATTCTATAATCGATGTCTATTTTGGGAAAGAATATAGTCATTGTTTAGGTTTTGGGGCCTTTTAGATTGTTTATTGACATTTGTAGGAGTGTTAGATGTGTCAAAACTATATTTTATAAATCTCACAACTCCAAAAAGTTAGAATTTCTTGAATAGACACTTGAATCGTACAATTTCTTATAACACATAATAAATCAAAACACATATGTAAGTTTTTATCGATTCAAATAATTAAGGGAATGGTCATCATGAGGTCTGTGAAGGATCTGAAACATCACAAGGACAAAGGGTGGAATTATAAAAATCATGAGGTTTGTGAAAGATCTAAAACATCAAGATCTTCATTGAGATTCAAATCATGAAGGGAATGGTCATCAAGAGCATGATAAGAGAAGCTCACCATGAGTGATGGTGGAAATCATCTTAGGCTCCAACCACTTGATGCATATTTTATGAGAGTGTTTCTAAACACTTAATCAATGCTTGGTAATGAACTCACATCTTATAAGTCACGGAGATGGAATTTGTAATGTTTCACTACGGTGTGAAGGTCAAGTAAAAAATTCATTCTCGGACATTCCTCCATGTTTTATTGAGGGATCAATCCTTCTATCAGGAGGAGGAAACCTATCTCCATGAGGAACAATTGAGAAAGAGGGTGTGCAAACATCATAAGCACACTTCCACTTAGGTGACATCTTGGGTAGGGAGGTGAATTATGAGATTAAGAAGAGACCATCATGTTCAAAGGTGAAAAGTGAGGATTAGTGAGTGAATTGATGATCATCATATCTTGACTCTACCATTGTGTCAAAATCTCTTCGAGAAATAAATCAAAATGACCTAGTCAATAGTGAGGCATCTAGGACCATCATATATGAAGGATCAAGAAGTCACATATTCTCATGAGAGGGATATGAGAAAGAAGTGTATGAAAATCCTAAATCTAATTCCATTCAAGGAGGATTTTGAAGAATGGAAGGGTAAAAGGATTATCTTCATATGGAGATTTTGTCATGTGAATTGACTAAAAAATACAAAACTCAAACCACGAAACCCAAGCCATTAAAAATGTGAAATATTACTCCTAAAGCTTCTTGAATTCCTCTCCAAGCCAACCTACCTCATGTGTAATGATCACATTATCCTTGAAGGTATTCCTAATGTATTAGGTGAACATGTATAAGTTTGCAAAAAGGTTTATCAAGGTCCATTATTCCATTAATGAAGTGGAGTAAAGACTAATTCGTTCTGACAAAGAAAAGACCAATTTTGCCATTTCGGAGCTCATGACGTGCATCCTGGAGGGTTATGAAAAGATATTAAGTATCCAAAGATGGTATTTTAAAGCCTTGAAGGTGTTAGAATCATTTTATGAATATTTAAGAAGTTTTGATCATTTAGGGATAGTCTATTAAAACGGGTTTTTAGGTGCAAGGAATGGCAGTCAAATTGTGAACCTTGAATTCTCAGGTGCTGATTTCGGGAGCTCCATAAGGAGTTAGGAGGAAAAAAGTAGGCACTAGAAATCTTGAATAATACTTTACATTTTGGGAACATCCATTTTGATCAAGGCAACTGCAAAGGTGATGATAGCGAATCATCTCATAATCTCAATCAATACATACCTCCCAAGAGTGTTTCTAAACACTTAATTAGTGCTTAGTAATGAGCTCAATACATTGTGGAGGTCGAGAACATGTGATTCACTTTTAAGTTCTAATTACACGTGGATAAAATTGATCGAAAGGGTGTTCTTTGAATGGTATTGGAGTCTTTTCCACAATGGTATGACTCAAGAAGACTCTAAGTTGTATAACATAATTCTAGGTAGATTTATCTTCTCAGAATCTTTATCAATTTGGGATATTAATATTTTCTTGTTTAAATACCAAAATAGGGTTTTAGATAACCTAATAGAGAGAAAACTCATATTTATTATCATACACACCCTTACCTATTGAATAAGCTTTAGGAGGATTAAATTCAAGTTTCTTATTTTATAACCTAGATTTGTGGATGCTGGTATGCTCCCAACATTAAGCAATTTTAGGTGAGAATAACCATGAGAATTAACAAACCAGTCAAGGTTGGAAGTAAATACTAGATGTCATGAACTACCATTATATATTTATAACTAAATTACTTAGATATATTTGAATATCAACAATAATAGAACACCAAGAACACCAAAATGTAGATAAATGATCACAATATGCAAGTATAAGTTATAATACTAAGGCGTAGAAATACTCAATCCATTCCTCTGATAGACATCAATATGTGCATCCTTCTAGTCACCTGGCATCCTTCCTTTGACTAGCAGCTTTCAACCTTTACCAGGGCTTGTTAGAGGAAATTCCTAACAAGGTTTTAAAGCTTTTTATTGTGCTGAGGATGATTACCCAAGGTGATAAATTAATTTGATAATATTGGTGAAATATGTTTTCCTTCAAAGGCCTAAAAAGGACATTTTTGGCCATTTTGTAGCTAGTAAATACACTCTAGGAATGTTAAGGGAAATTATAAAGAATTTGAGGGTGATTTCAAAGAGAATTGAAGGTGTTTGAAGTAATTTAGGAAATTTTAGGAAAGAAAATATCATTCAGGATCCATCTATTCAACATTGGGTATTCAAGATGTAGGGAATGAGAGCTTCAATGGTGAATGTTGTCTTCTATAGAAGATTCCGGGAGTTCCTGAATGAGTTTAGAGGAAAAACAATATGCATTGAAATGTGTAATAAGCAGTCACTTACAAAACATGTGTAATAAGGTGTAATGAACCGTTACACCAAAACCTCAAGGCATTAGTGAAATCCACACATGAGGATCATAACATCCCACCACGCTTCCATAGAGCCCAACTCGGGTTGGGTTTGCACCCACACTCCCATACGTACTGAGCCTGCTTGCGACATTTAGGTGCCTCACGGGCCCGGCTGACGACATAACCAACCGAGTGGGATTCAAACACGGGTGGTCGCTCTGATACCAAATGTAACAAACCGTTACACCAAAACCTCGAGGCATTAGTGAAATCTGCACATGAGGATCATAACATAAGGATAATCATGAGGTATGTGAAGGATCTCAAATATCAAGAACCTCATTGAAATTCAAGTCATCAAAGGAATGATAATCATGAGCATGATGAGAAAGGATCACCATGAGTGGTGATGGTAGTAATCTCAAGCTCACAAATGGTGCATATATCTTGAGATTATTTCTAAACGATTAATCAATACTTGGTGATGTGTTCACATCTTGTAATTTAGGGAGTGGATTTCACGGTGATTTAATGCGGTTGGATTTCAAGAAGATGGATCTCACCCTCAAAAATTCCTTTAAGTATCATTCAGGGATCAATCCTTCCACATAGAGGAGGAAACCTATTTCCATGAGGAACAATCAAGTGAAGATGTGTCTAGATACTATAAACATGTTTCCACTTATGTGACATCTTGGTTAGGGAAGTGAATTGTGAAATTAAAAAGGGTGTCATCATGTTCAAAGGTGAAATGGGAAGCTCATGGAGTAAGTTGAGGATCATCATATCTTAACTTTGCTATCATGTTAAAACCTCTTCAAGGAACAAGCCAAGATGAGATAGTCAAGCTACCGAGGAATTCATGGACATCATGTGTGAAGGATCAAGGCATCATATAGCTATATGAGAGGTATATGAGCAAAGAGGTGTATGAGTATCTTGAAGTTTATTCCATCTCGAGGAGAATTCTTGAGCTAGGAGGGTAAGATAATGATCTTCATATCGAGCACCATGTATTTAAGATTGAGAAATCATATGAGTTTCACTTGATGTCACTCACTTGGTAGTGTTCTTAAAAACTCATTCAAACCTTGTAGTGTGATCACACTTTAAAGGAGGAAGGACATTATAACCAGCTCATTTCAATCTAACAGGTGACCACATGACAAGAATATCATCCAGTTATAAATCCTTCCATCTACATGGTGAATAACTATTTTAGGAAGTGATAGATAATCAAAAAATGGTTTGAACATCATGGATTTTATTTGTGATCACTAGGGTTAATTGTGGAGGCCTTGACAAGTAAGAGAGTGATCCTCACTCTTGACTTATAATTAGAAGAGAACATCCTATTCCCATCACAATGTATATCTCATAACAATGTTTCTAAACACTCAAGTCATCATTTGAGGTTTTAGAAACATGCTTTCAACTCATGGTAACTCATTTTTACCACTTTTTCAGGTTAGATGTGTCTTCACTAAAAAACACAACATGTGGCGTTAGGAAGGTGTTTTCAACTCACAAACTTTGGCCCCGTCCTCATGAGATCCTCACCCATGGTAAAAAATAGCCCCTTTATGGAAGTACCCATTTTGAGAGGTACTTATCAAAATTTACAAATATTCACCTATCACCATGTGGTGACCGTCTCTCTAGATCTTGCAAATTTAGGGCCATTTTTGTTTGGAACTGAAATGGAAAGCTACACTATTTTGAAATTCTTCATGAAACCTTCAATTCTTAGAGAAAAATAGATGTTACTAGCACGTAATAAGATTCACATATCTTTCCATTGCCTATTTATTTTCCTTTTAACTCCTTACAGAGCTACCAAAATCATCCAAAGAAGTCGATTTCACCATTAGAGTGTTTGATCGCTACACCTAGAAAACTGTTGTTGGCAGATTATCCTTGAATGAGAAAACATTTCCTAAATCTTCCTAAATTTCCTCCAACACTTCTAAAAGGTCCCAAAACCTAAACAATTTCTATATTATTTCATAAAATAGACATCAATTGTAAATTTAAACCCTAAAAGCTTTAGGTGAATCTTTGAAATCCTAAAAATACCTATATACTAACTAAGTTAGAATATGAAAAACCATATTATAAATCACTGTGATTGATGGAGCTGTGAGACTAGTTCCATAAGGTGCAGAGTGACCCTAATTTCTTATATTTACTAAAATAAATTTAAAGTATAAGAAATAATAAAGTATAAAGATTAATAAATGAAAAACTTATACTTTACTAAATATATCCCTCCCTAAAAAACACATATACCACACAACAAACAAGAATGTGAGTGTGTTATAATGTGCTCATGTTTTAGGCTTGGTAATTACCAATCATAATAATTCATAACGTGATTGCACTTTCCCAAAACGTGCTCACATTTCGCTTTAAATAAAAAAATTGGCCACTTTTTTGGTCCCCATCTCCTTGCACTTGCTTGTATCAATCAGTGGGCTAATCCAATCTATGCAAATAATTAAATGATATTGTGATAAAATAAGTCCAGTGCGACTATGATTGCAAAGGAAGAAGACAATTTTTAAAATTTAATTTTAGCCTTAAATAACTTGTTCTCAATTGTTATTACATCATAAATGCTCATCATAGGAGTATTAGGAAGAAAATTGTTCTTAACAATTTTAAAAATCAAATCTATCTTCTTTGTCATATCATTAACCTCCATGAATAATCCATCCAAACCTTCACACCAAAATATTATCTTTATCCTTGGTAGCAGAGATTTCCCTTAAATTAAAAAATAAATATTTGATGATCGGTTTACCTAACACTTCGAAAAGTAAGGGGATTGAAATTTGGAATATATTTTTTCTAGCTTCCTCTCTAGATTCTTGCATAGTCCCCTTTCTATATGGAGAGAGGCCTCCATGATGTTGAATGGGTACATTATAGGCTCACATCCTCTTTCTCTTTTCTTTGATAAACCTATGACATCCTCCTCTGTTATGATCATTACCTCCTCCTTGCCTTCTTGGGTCACTTTCTTGGTAGTTACTATTTTAAAAATGTATCCTTGTTATAATGAAGAGTGACCTCGGGATGTTGGTATATAAGGGCACAGTATCTTCCCATTATTTTTTGATGTTTCCTTTGTTGTTTGGATTTATCCATTTACTCTTTAGGAGCATATAAAATCTGTGCGGTAGTCGAATAAATCATGTTAATAATAGTGGTAGATGATACCATCTCACTAGTAGAATTAGTAGTGGTAGAAGAAGTATTTTGAATTTATTACTAGAAGTAAAATGACTCAATGAAATTTGTAATGTCACATGAGGAGGAATAAACCTAGGTAGGAAAGGAAGGAAGACTTAATACATGGAGTCAAAAATAAAGGAAGGTCCATAGATACGTTTAATATCTCAAAATCATCATATCCATAAAGGATGTGGGCTATTGAAAGGTCATATTTGATACATGCGTAGTGATGGTGAAGTGATCACCTTACACGAGGTTGATGATGTTAGAGTGATAGAAGTGGAAGTGGAAATAATTGATGATGTACAAATAGGAGATGAAGGAGGAAACATGATGACAATGGGAGAAATGGTAGAAACATGAATGTTGGTTGTAGATATGAATAAGTGTCGGTTATGCATGAAGGACTACACATAGGAGGACGTGTGCGGGGTATAAAAAGATTCATACGGTTTTGAAGGACCGCGCATGAGCACACACACAAGGAGAAAAGTGCACGACGGTGTTGTGGGAACCACATAAGAATAGGTCAATGCAGGAAGGGCTCACACACACACATACATATTTGGGACTTAGCCATATTTGGAGCATTGACTAAGAATAAATTGTTGGTGTGTGTTATTTTCCACATCATTAGGTGAGTCATCTCACTTAGGTGAGATCGTAGGTCCATGTGTCATTTAGGGGTCATTATGAGATTCTCTTACACGTCCAGTGTGTCGTGTGTCGGTGCGTCATATGCGTCTTTGAGAGTTACACTTCTATTCTAGGAATGTAACTCCCCCTCTCTACTCGAGTTGTCATGATTGCATCACTGGGGGTTACTGAGCACCTCTTATATGTACACCCCATTTGATCTATGAGATAGAGGAGAGTTTTATGGCTTAACCAGGTTGTGCCTGTGTTTTAAATCTTTGCATGCACATTCAGTTGATGCTCGCTCCTCCCAAGATCTCTTCTACGCTGGCGTTCGCATGTCCTTTTATGTGTATGTGCCGTCCCTCACGATCCTCGCTTGCAGGTTTTAAACCCTCTTTCATGGTATCAGAGTGGATCTTGTGGATCCGTGCACTCATCGGTGTTTTGTGCGTGTTTTTGAAGCCTCGGCATGATATTCCGGATCTCGTTTCTTATGTCGTAATGGAAATTCCGACCATTCTCTTCTTTGATTCGGGCTTTTATACCTCTATTCAATTTTCGGGTTGTTCGTGGTTTCATAACTCATTTTTTTGAGTGTTTGGTGTTCATGTTTTTTTAACCTTGAGGGGTTTCATGTTGTTGGAGTCTACCGTGCATTAGGAGCTTCAACCTATCCATGGTCGAAGACCAATACCCCTGCTCGAGCTCAAATTCTGCAAACTCTTCTATTGGCTCGGTCTGTGTTTTTGTCTTATCAGGTTTTGCATTGGGTTTGCATTTGGAGCCTTGGCCCACGTTTTGGATTATTGGGTGACTCTCGTCGTTGCTGGTTTGTGGATTGTGAGCCTTCAAATCTCTATGTTCGCTGTTTGAATGCTCATCGTGGTTTGAGGAAAACATTTTTTTTTCTTGACTGTGTTCAATGCACAACTCCAACTCCTGCACTTTCTCCTCAACTCCCTGAGCTCCTTTCTTGGTTCGTTTATTACTCATGGCACGTGGTTGCTGGTTCGTTCTTCTAGCTGCCACTCACTTGCATTGGAATCTCACCTGCAACATTGGTTTCTCCTTGCGATAGAAAACACCTTAGCTTCAGCCTGCTCCCACCTACCTTGGAAACTGACTCCTCCAGCTTGAGCTTGCATACCTGCATGGTTGCTACACCCACCATCCTGGCAGATACACGTGGACCTTCCTACGACGCTCCGATGGTCTTTGACCATGTCTGCCGCATGATCCTCTGCCAGCTATTTGGGAACTCTCAACCATTCCACGTGGGCTCTCTTCTCTCCACATTCCAAACGTGGGCCCACACTTCCTTTTAGAAATTGTTTAAAGGTTAAAACAACTTTTTTGATGTTTTTAAGTTAAAGAAAACATTCAAAGCATTGGCATTCAGTAATAATTTAAGGCTGTATTTTGCTTGTTTTCTCTTACCCTTTGCACCCATTTCGTGCACTTTTTAATGCGTTTGCAGCGTTATTGACATTTTCCATCAGTTGCGGGAATCGTTTTAATGCTATAACTTTTGACTCGCTATTCATTTTTGAGCGCTTCTTTAGTCAAAGTTGCATGATTTCTCACACTTTACGTGATGAAATTGTCAGTTTTGTAAACACACTACTTTATAAAGTGCCACATTCTAGGGGGGTTGACTAGCACTCTTGGGTTTTCACACACAGACGCATTATCGGCCGAGTTCGACGTCTTGCTTTTGTGCCTCTTGCATTTTCATCATGGAGAGTGCTCTTTCCGGACTTGAGTGTCGTAGGATTGCTTCTGACCTCTGCCACTTCTCACCGGAGAGGGAACTTTTCAGCTCAGCGTGCTTCCATGGAATGTTACTTCGCCCACGAGGTCTTTTACCCTTCTTGCTTGGGCGATTCTGCGCTCGCACCCCGATCATCGTCATCAGAGGACTTCTTGACACTTGCGACCACATCTTTGGTCACATGATGATGCATGTCTCTCGCTCTCTCTTGTTTCACGTGGCGGACTCGAGATCCACCTCACCGTGTCAGAGCGTTCTTCGATCCCTCTATGGAGACCCTTGAGTACGGCCGCCATTGTTATTTGCTTTGTTGATTCATTGTCTCCTCTTCTTTGTGTGATGACAGTTCCACTGACATAGACTCGCTTGGTTCTACTTCTGATGATGAGGATTGTGCACCCAATTCTGATGTCGAGAGTACTACAGAGGACTCTTCTCCTCCTTCTCTCACTATTCCAGAGAGTGTTGACACTTCCCACATCTCATCAGATATCGAGCAGTCTCCTTCTCAGTCTCATACAATCATCACACCTACCTCCTTTCCACTTCCAGTGTGCGAGGTCCACTTCACTCCTCTACCTTCATTGGATGACTCATACCTATCTGACATCACTCTTCTATTCGTTGAGCCCCTCTTTGGGTCGAGTATCGCCGCTGACCTTTGTTGTCTTTTCATAGAGTACACTTGTGATGCACTACAGGTCCCTCATCCATCTACAGGTGTTTCAAAGGAGTTCATCATCTCTATTGTTGGGAGTGCCCCTTCTGGGAATCATGTCACTTCCACATTTCCAAAGACCTTCATTGATCCACCCTCATCTGTGGATCCCTTTTCTGTTGTGGAGGATGTTTTGTTCCCTTCACATCACTTGGACATCCTTCTGCATCGGGTGTTCCTCTTTTCACTCGCGTTCTACACACGTGGCATTACCTTCAGTTCCTTGGCACTCACTCGCTAGACCTATGTCACACTTCCGTGCACTAGACTCAGAGTTCTTCATGTTACTGCCTTTAGTTTCCTTTGTGGAGTGGGCAGAATTCCAAAGCACGTCATTTCTGTCTTCCTAAGGGTAGGCACATGATTCGGTGCGGTGGCTCTTCTTGACCCGAGGCAGAGGATCTCGTCATCGACATTATTTTGGGAGACCTCCTAGAGTCTGTAGATTTTAGATCCGTCCATGGCATCTTCGCATTCCTCTCGTCTCCCTCTTCTTCTCTTTTCTTGTTCTTTTCGAGAGATTTCCTCTTTATACATGGGTACCTTTTCAGGCTCGCTCATGGCCGGGACCCATTTTTGGCATCTTTCTTAGATTAGGGAGTGTTATTGTTCTCTTGTGGTGGATGTTTTTCCCATTGGGTTTTCCTTCTTCTTGGGACTTCTTTTTGTGCATGGGTACCTCATCGGGCTTTGTCGGGACCAATTTCCCATTTCGACTTTCTCCGCCTCATCCTAAGTTACAATGAAGGGGGGGGGTGTTGGTGTGTGTTATTTTCCACATCATTAGGTGAGTCATCTCACTTAGGTGTGATCATAGGTCCATGTGTCATTTGGGGGTCGTTATGAGATTGTCTTACGCGTCAATGCGTAAGTCGTCATATGCGTCATTGGGAGTTACACTTCTATTCTAGGAATGTAACTCCCCTCTCTACTGAGTTGTCATGATTGCAGACTCGGGGATACTCATCACCTCCTATATGTACACCCCATTTGATCTATTAGATAGAGGAGAGTTTTATGGCTTAACCGGAGTTACGCCCATGTTTCAAATCTTTGCATGCACATTTGGTTGATGCTCGCTCCTCCGAGATCTCTTCACGTTGCCGTTTGTACCTCCATTGATGTGCACGTCATCCCTCGTGATCCTCTCTTACGGGTTTTAAATCCTCTTTCATAAAACAAAAACAAGAAGACTTAATGAACAAGCAAGGGATATAAATAGGAGAAAAACACATGCATATAAAGACAAGGGTAGCACATGGTGACTTCCTAATTATAGGAATTAAAGCATGGTTAAAGCAAGCTATTTATAGCTTGATCTATTGTAAAAAGAGTTAGAAAAACATGCAAGTTATTATTAGAGCACGCCTATATTTAGGAAAGGTGCATGTAAATGGTGAAGGGAATGCCGATCAGGGATCATTTTGAAAGTTACCTAAACATCCCTGAATGGTGTCCAGTGTAGAAGATCATCTCAAGAGCTTTCCACGACCGTGAGAACGTGGCAAACGGACATTGGGAGCTTTAGATATGTTCGGTCGAAGTTCGATAAAATGAGAAAGTCAACTCTGGTCAACTAGTCAATATTGGACCAATGGCACTGCGACACGTGGTGAAAAGGCAAAATGGAGTTGTTTGTTGGTTTTTAATCACCGGTCTTCGACGAGCGTAAAAATGGTGCACGGGAACAAGAGTCTCAACTTTTATTACGGAGGGGAGCCCGATCGCGTGTGGACTATGGTATTATCGCCAATGTGGTGGGTCCACAAGCCACCACGTGGCTTGCCACCACAAGTTTGATTTTCCTATCAAGGGTTGACAAGTGGTATTTATTGCCATATTTCATTTGGAATGTCATTATATTACTTGGGTCGAATATCATATATTACCTTTGTAATTATTTGGCATTTTAACGTCCATGTCATTTTTTATGTGTTTGGGATTTTGGGCTAGTCAACATTGCCACATTATCTCCCAACATATCCACATATTTCCTAGCAACTCGGAGTGTCAACAACAACTCACCACAACCAACGCAAACCGTTTTGGGCCAACCAACAATGCACCGGTTTCCACTTAACTCGGCGGTCAAACCTTACCATATTGCCACCCACGTGGATAAACAACCCTACTGCATAGCTCGGCTTATGCCTTATCAACTCATTGCATATGCAGCTTGCTACATGGTGGTCAAACAAAACAAATATAGGTGTGACCGAAATCACATGTGGTTCGGGCGGTTTGGCCTAGAATAAGCATTAATCCCACCATTCACGCGGTAAATGTGGGATCTTTTACCCACTTTAGAACAAAACCGTGGCAAAATAGTAGGAGGCGGGATTGGAACCCCGACCTCATAGCACCAAGACACATCCACCAACCAACTCGCCTAGAGGCTTGGGCGGATTATAAAATGGGTCGCTGCAACTTATACGGGGCAGGTCTGTGCAAAGCAACATAAGGACCAGTTTTCAGAAAATGCCATTTTTGAAGGCCTTGCACCCAGAATGAGAACTCGAGAGTAAAAAGATAAAATGAAGGAAATTATGAGAAGATTCCAACGATGTAAGATTAGATATTTTTTGTTGAGTTTTAGCCTATTTTTGAAGCTTTGAATGCAGTTTTAACGGATGATCTACAAGACGGCTAGTTGGAAAACACAAATTATAATGCACTGTCCGAATTGTGACTTGGTGTAAACATGAAAAGTGTTCGGAATTCAGAGATGATCTCGGATATATGATTTTTTTCATAGAATGTTTTTAAATCTCCATTTGTAGGTGTTTTTCTAACACAGTTGCAGGGAGATTACATTGTGAAAACATTGTAGGAGCCACGGATCGTTCTTGGGACGGTTTGCTATTTTCGGAGTTCTTGGGACATTGATCAGCTCATTTGCAGGTTGTGATTCATTATTGGTTTTTTTAAGAGTTATTGTACTTACATTTCAATATTATTAATGGATCGGTTCAATCCGAAACTGGGGACGTAGGGAATTTTAAGAACCCCGTAAACAATCTTGTTTGTTATCTGAGTGTTTTCAGTTTTCGATTATTTATTTGCTACAAAAGTTTTCCACACTTCTATGGATGTATAATAATAAGAATTTAATCAATTTTTTGAGTTTAGAATACTTAAAATTGGTTAAGAAAATCACGATCTTTGGAAAAATTTTAAAAGTGAAAAAAATGCAACACACGTTATCGATCAATGCCCCCACCGTGTAAATATAGGTGATGCATCCTTGTAAATAATAGTTAGTTTTGAGCTCCGAGTTCTAGTTCTAGGTTATAAGTCTTTGAGTAGTATGCATATTTTTGAGTATGTATGAGCATTATGTGAGTGCACATGGTCCATTTCCTGGTTGTAAATAGTCTATGATGTAATCAACATACTTATTTTATAATCAATTATGTTTTGCAATATGTAATTGTGTTTACATTGCTAAGGTGACTATGTCTGAACATGGCTTGATGGGTATTCAAATCTTCTTATTCATTTTCTATGAATGATTTCCTTATTATATGTGTTGTCTAATTCTTTATGCTATGATGTATATTTTTTCATGAATGTTTATGATTATGAATATGTATGTCTAACATCTTGATAAGAAAACAAAATAAAGACCTGGAGGTTGTGTGCACTTTGGGTGAGCTTCCAAAATTTTTTGGATGAAGTTCCAGCGATGCCTAACTAATATTGGGTAAATAAAGACTAAATATTGGTTCCATTTTTGAGACTTATTTTTGATCTACTCATTAAAATGTTACATGCACATGGTGTTCCAATTATCTTTGGAGAACATTGATATCTAGGCTTATGACGTCGAGATGCAATTTCTTAGAGGTATAACTCTGGACCTATTTTCAATGCACACAACTGGGTGTAAGAAAATCTATATGATTACCTATATGATACATTATTCAAATTTTTCCCAATAGAATTGTACCATTGGTTGATGGATTATGCGTAGAACATGGGTGTTAGGCTTGGTGAGAAAGTAAATATGGAGACATGAAGACTACAAGCACTCTATGGGATTTGGATGCTCATGTGACTAGAGTGTAGATCATTGGTGGGAAGGTGTGTTATGTAGTTATACCTTGAAGTATGCAATTTCGACATACTCGTGCCTTAAGGAAGTAGAGTTCTAGTTTTTACACAAGCCAAGAGGATCCTATTTGTGCATGACACCTTTAGCTATCAAGATCTTGATGATTGAACTTGAAATGGAGAAATTACGATGTGAGGCTAAAACCCCATTTGCGTAAAAGGCGGAGACAAGATTGCAAAGGATGGTGCTGGTCACAAAGAAAAGAAGAGATGGCTTAGATATAATGATGCATGATAGAGGGTAGTTGAGGAGGCACTGAGATCGAGAAGAATGATGACTGACGGAAGTGATGAAGACCTTGCAGAAGGTGAGGGACCACAAGATCATGTCCTCTCTACATTGGGAAAGCGAAGTAGGAGATACAATTCAAAATATGATGAGAGTGAGTTTAAGGAGAGTTAGAGACCCATTGGTGTGCATTTGACCCACCAAACTCATAGCCCTTATGTATGGTGCTTGTAGTTCATAAGTTGATGCATAATTTCATCATAGTGAAGGTGAGAAGGAAGGTAATCAGGTATCACCACGTTGGGTAGGAGATACAAGTATTGACATATTTTTATCAGCTTAGGAAGTGCAACAGATTAAGGATGTACATATGCCAATAAAACATGTACCCGTCTTAGACATAATTTGTTTGGGACAAATTTGTTAGGTGATTTTAAGGACAAAGCAATGGTGCACTACCAGTTGGAAGTAGTACTCTTGGTAGTGTTATAGGACAAAAAAATTGGCGTGCAATTTAACACAACTACTGGGATGCAAATAAGTTCATCTACACACCCCTAGGTCATGACGGAAGGCTAGGAGGTTCAAGAAAACCACCACATGGAGAAAATCCTAGTAGAGGATCACACACTTCCCGAGACCGCACAAACATAATTAACACATCAAAACATTCCTCTCACTTTAGTTAAGCGATTGGGAATTAAACACCCAACAAACAACGTCTCGGACATCTCCCAATCCAAAACTACTCGAAACCAGACTTAGACTTCTTTAGGCACCTTCATTATCTGTTTTACTTTACATCTGGATAAAATTAATCATGATGATAAAAATATTCTTCTTGATTTGTTTTTCAACAACATACATAAACAAATGTTTCTCTATTTCACACCTATTATTGCTCTCTCTCAAATTAAAATGTCACAACAATCTGCTCCATCCAATGACATTACTACTCCTAATGATCTCACCCAAAAATATTCTAAACTCAAAACCACATTGTTAGTCACCTAACCTCCAGTCTCCATGGTCTCACGTCATGAGAACCATGTCATCCAAAATTGTCCCCACCTTCGACACTAACCCTCATATCCCTCATCAAACCAGTCTTCCGTAAATCAAGTGCAGCCACCATCTCCCATTCCTCAGAGACTTGGGCCTCCTCCTAACCCCATATATGACTTCTTACACAAAAAATATCCTATAATCTCTCAATCCTCCCAATCTCCTAAATTGGTGGATCACATTCCACACCACCACCCATTTTGACAATTCCATTAATAAGCCTGTCTAGCCATCTCAACCTCTTCACACTTACATTCCTGCCTATCATATGCTCCAACCGTCTCAAACTCTTAACACACATATCCCCACTTACCATTTACCACAACAACCTACCCTATTTCAACAAACACATCATGTCCCTAATGTCCAAAGTCAGCCTATGCAACAATCTCAACCCATGACACATGTTAATCCTTACCAAACAGTTCCCTACACACCTACATATCTGCAAATTAATCAACTATCTTATCAAACCATTCGCGAACATCCTATCAAATACTTATCAACCACCTTATGGGACGCTTCCCCAACTACCCACACATCCACAAACACATCATTCACCTTATCAAACTACTTTTCAAGCCACACAACCAATCCAATCTCAACTTTACAACACCTCGAGTGATATAATTAAGAAACCCTTACCTTGGGAAGCTAAAGATACCTTATCTTATGAACACATCTATAACAAACCAATTCACCCATCGATTCCAATCAAACCCTACCCTCCTCATTGGAAAGTTCCCGTGTTTACTAAGTTCAACAATAAGGAAGATCCCCAACAACATCTCCTCGCATTTAAACACACATGTTGTCTTATTGCGCATGATCACGATCTACTTCTTCACACTTTCCCCATGTCTTTGTCTAGTTCCGCATTGGTGAGTGCGGTACAATAGTATCCGTGACATTCCATATTCTCCTTCACCCAACTTGCATTTGTTATTAGAACACTTTTATATAAATATCACATGCAAAAACACTATCGTAGATCTATATACCATTCGACAATTTGAAGACGAACCCATCACCAAATTTGTCACATGATGGCGTGGTGTTATAAACCAACTATCCTTCACTCTCCCGCAAACCGAACTCATCAAATTATTCTCATGTTCTTGTGCAAAACATATATCATCTACTTTGCAAATCCAATCATTCCAAACCTTTGAGGAAGCTTTCACAATGGCTTGCAAACTCGAAACCCGTGCCATTGAGTAGGGTTGTCTCAAACTTAAATCGACTAAACCTAAAGTTGAATCTACCAAACCATTCACACATAACGACAAATTTAAGGGTGCAACCAACACTGTGGTCATTAAACCCTTGTCAACATCTACATCAAGCACATGGTCTCAACAACGATCCCCTTAATCAACAACCAACTACACTTCCTTGGGAGAATCATATAGCTCCGTGTTTGACAAGTTGATGACTGTAAACTCCATCCAACTTCCTCTCATATGACCCGTGGACTACTCATGCAAGCCAAGCCTATTTGGTATCACTATTGTAAATATCATGGTCCAAGGGGCACAACATTGAGAGATGCCATTCCTTCAAAGATCGTGTCCAACAACTCTTAAATCAAGGGGATATCCAAATCGATAGCTCCACTATTCAAACTTTACCTAATCAACCACCAACGAATCAAGCTACACCCTTCGTGCAACTCAATCATCAAATTCTTATACCGTTAACACTGTCAATCAAGATCATATCTCATCAACAAGTTTGCATGTTCCTACAGTGGGTCTTTATACCCACTCTTATGCGGGAACTGCACTTCCACAACTATCACACTTATGAAAACTTTCACCACTTCAAACACACCCCAATCAATCACATTAGATTCATCATTAGCACCTATTTCAGCCCCAATGATATCCACACATATCCCTACATCTATCACATCTATTCCTTCACCCACACCTGCCTCAAACACACTTGTTACTACACCTACATTACTCACAACCATCCCAACTAAACTCAATTCTACAACATGCACCCTTACAGCCCCACCTTCAACATCAATCCCTTTAGCAAACATATCATTCTTACCCCTTAAAACATTTATGAAACAACTTGGTCCCATCTTCTCTGTACGAGAGAATATGCCCGCATTTGTTGCATCACCCATAATGTCTACTACATTGGTTATCACATCACCCACATATCCAAATATCCCAAATATTCCTACATCCTTATCTATGCCAACTACCCCTATATCTAACATACCAAAAAATACACCTATACCTACCTTGACATTTTTACTTATATCTTCGCCGTGGCTACATCACCTAATCTACTCCTAATACATCTTGCCTAATTTGTCTGTCACACCAACCAAATTCTCTCAATATGTAACCCTATCAAAGATACTCTTTGAAACATCTACTGAACCAACACATCTACCTAAATAAAATAAAGATAGTTTACATTCTCCCTCTACAAAGTCAACTCTTTCCATGCTAAAACCGAAACAATCCACATCTCACATAGATATCATTAATCGCATCATACAAACACCTATCTCTCCATTAACATCCTCGTCTTGTTTTAGGACATTTTCTCCATTAATAACCACACCACCACTATCACATCCTTTGGTTGAAATTATTATCATCCATACTATAGGTAAATCTTCTCGGTTGAAGTCTAAGGCTTGGGTAAACATCCACCGATAGTCCCCTACGCATCCTCGAAAACATTCAGGTTTTCCCTCTTCTCAACAATCCAATGCCACATCATCTATTTTAGGATCAGTCTCTTCATCTACAACATCCAAACAATACAATCCTCCAACCAAATTTGAGTTTTCCTCCAAAACACAAAATTCACCCATCCAATCTACATCCATTTTCTCCTAAATCCAAGCTGAGATATCCTATCAAAACCCACAAGAGTTACCTTCCTCACGACACTTCAATGGGGTATTATGCAGATATCTTCGACATTTAACTCAAATATCTACCATCACACTTCCTCCCATTAAATCATTCAATCCCTATGGTACGAAGCCATCATGGTTCAATCATACTTGCGAGTTATGCTTATCATCGTAACTTAGGGCATGACATAAAACATTCTAAGGAATTTCGGACAATCGTCCACAAAATTATTCAAAAGATGATTTCCTCATTCGTGGAAAGTTCCTTCTCCATCTACCTTGAATCCAATTCATATCCAATCTGTCGAGTCTCCATGATTCCTCCATCCACATCATCCCTTAACATCCCTCCTGCACTTACTGAAATTCCTCCTAAGGAAGGTCCTCCATTGTTCATCAATACCACTTATCTTACTAAGCACACTTGTGGTCTTCAATCATTTACCTGTCCAAATCTAAAGCAATCTCATCTAAACTCTTTAGACATCCTTTAAATCCTTCACATTTAACTTATCGGGGGAATAACCTTCCCTCGCCCTTGAGCATCTCATCCATACAACTCCCTTCTTACTAGGGGAATTCGCTCTTTGACATTGTTTTGTATACCTCCTTCACTTTCATCCAATCTAAACTATTTTCGCCAAATTCTCACTCATTTTAAGTCCACCGTTATGGCCATATTTATGCCTCTTTTGGGGCATCATCTTTATCATTCAAGTCCTCTTTTGAGGCCATGTTTTGTATCTCCAATCTGAGGAACGTTTTCTCAAAGTCCACCATTGTTGAGACATATTTGTGTCTCTTTTGGGGCACTATCTATTTCACCAAGTCCCACCATTGTGGCCATATTTGTGTCTCTCTTGGGGCACCGTTTATTTTAATCAAAATCCACCGTTGTGGTCATATGTTTGTTTACTTCAGGGACATAGTTTTATTTCCGCTTGTCTATCATCTCATCTTATTGCAGAATCTTCACACTGTCTTCCCTCTCCGGTGGTAAACCAGACGGAACCTCTTAATGCATTACACTTGTGACTAGTCTATTGTTAGTATATCTACCAATGAGAACTTAGTTACATCCTTAGATTATTCTCGCCATCCTTAGCCCCTTTTAATTTGTCATTGTAATGATTTGAATTATGTGGTATGCCTCCACTATTTTGATGTGACCCCGTAACCATTACATCCGAAATACCTTCTCATTCTCCTATTGTAACCATGTAAAGGGTCTAGGTGTCTCTTATACATTCCTTATCCTCCTAAGTGGTCTACTTCCATTTATCTCCAGCTCTCCCCATGTAAGCTAAAATTCAAGTATGTAAAAGGTGAAATCAAAGTAATAAAAAACAAACCGATCCCTCAAAGGACAACTACTCTTTTAAGAGAAAAAGAAAAAAGCATACAAATAAAAATTAAAAGTAAAATCAAAAGAGATAGAATGATCCTTGAAGGAAGACTATCATATTATTCTTGCCATCCATATTATGTATAAAGTAGACCATACCTTCAAGGATGGCTACTCTAAGTTATTATGGTATCGGAAGTTTTTTTCGCATTGAGTAGCCTTCACTTTATCAACATTTTCTGAAATCTTCCCACTTTGATCAACTTTCGCTATTGTTCTTTCTCTTTCCCAGAGTCAGGCATAGACTTAAGGAACACCACCTTTGGAGAACCTTCTTCCCCGCATAAGTTAATGTTATCCATATTTTCCCAGGTAAAATTGGTTACCACAACCCCACATAGCAAAACCAAAGAAATCACGTTCAAATCCTACATCTGCAATAGAGAGACTTTCAATGGAGTGGCGGGGCACAGGAAAGATCAAATGCCCCGTATAATAAGAAGTTCAATAAATGGCCCCGTGGCCGAATGAGCCCGTGCTTCAAATCCAGTAAAAGCATGTTGCGGTTGCAAAGAGCTCTAAAATGGGCTCAGGGTCGGAAGGAAGGAGGGTGAAAGTGTCAAAGAACCAAAGGCTCAAAGGAGAAGAAACAAGGCTTGAAGTCTTTGGGCCTCTACAAAATGACTCGTAACAAGCCCCAAAAACAACTAAGTATGGAGGAGACAATGGAAGCTACCAAGTGTCCAAACGAAGCACCTCCAAAAGTTAAATCCAAAGGGGAAGACTCAAACTTGTGCCAACCCTCCACGTAGCACATGGTCAATGAGAGGTAAAAAGAAGAGTGGGCCCAAAATGAATAAGTATAGAGTACAAAGTGGAAGGCACCACGTGTCTTAAGGACAGCACTCCTTCAAAGGTAAAATTCGAGTGGTTTTCAAATGAGTGTGGGCCGTCCATGTGTCCTAGAGTCCAAAAGGGACAGTGGGGTTCAATAGTCAAAGCGGTAGGTAGGTGGAGAGTGCAAGTGTTAGCGTGGCACTATTTCAAAGATAAAATTTGGGGCGGGTTTCTAAACAAGTGCCAAGCCACCACATGTCAGGGGTCGAATTTTGGCCCTACCAAGTAAAGAGACTTAGGAAAATACAAAGAAACCTGAGGAGCATGCGGAGGCCGCCACGTGGACCCTATATGGACAAACTCTTTAAATATTGTGTGCCCATGACCCTAATATTCAAATGGCCATATATTTTGACTGGAAACTTAGATTTAGGTGGGAGAAGAATTTTTGGAAACATCTCGACACCCTCCATGCCATGAAACATAAAAATATCATTCTTAAAAGGCTTTGGTGGGTGAAAAATGGGAAAATGTCTATCAAGTCATTAAAGCAGAATCAAATTTCTTCAACCACCAGATCTGATTCGATTCGATCCGCCGTTCTTCCTTCTTCAACACGTGACGGGCAGGAGAACCAAACATGATAGATTTGGGGTGGATTTGAGAGAGGAATTCATTGATAGTGGTTGAGCTTTCAAAGCGAGGATTCAATGCGTCTCGAGGTGGTTGGAGCAGGATTCAAATTTTTCCCTCTTCTCTCTCTTATTCTTCCTATATATTGTAATGAAGGGGCATATTCAAAGGGTTGGTCATTATTTCTCTCCTGCCCCTCTCTCTTTCTTCCTTAGGGTAGAATACGAGTCTAAGCCTCCTCCTATGGCTATGTAATGGAATTTTATTGCCTCTTGCCCATTGATGATGTATTGTGTAACATTTTGGACCAATAAAATCTGCTTTCTTGATGCATCCTGTCCATCCTTGGATTATTTTGTTATATCTTCTTACCTCTCATTGTTGTAAAGGGTATCGATGCATATTCTCGATGTTGTTCAAGATGTGTCCCTGGGAGTGTGTTTAATGGGTTTCAAAGTGCGGTGTCCATGTGATATCTATCTCTCCGTACTGCGTGGTGCATTTTGTCCACCTCTCCTCTCGCTCACCTCTCTCCACTTCAGGTGGTCGTTTGTGATTCAACCACTTCCTTTTCTAGTATATCACCGCTTAGTGTAGTCTCTTTCACCCTCTCTCTCTCTCTCTGTCCCCCTTGGAATGGTTAGATTAGGATGGAATAGGTTACCACTGAAGGCACCGGAGTAGGCTTGTGGTAGAGTAGATTAGGAAGCAAGAACCGACTTTTCCTAGGAGAGTCCATCTAATTTAAGTCCCAGGTTCGTGAGATGATCCCATGCCTTATTGTAATCACACTTTGAATGCCCCACTTCACACTTTGGGCCATTCGGGGTACAAGTGCTATGATTTCACTTCAACAGATTACATCTCAATCCCTTTGGTATCGACATATGGGATTATGAGCATATTTCATCCATTTTCCCTCATGATCATTTTGGTATAACTAAGCTTATCGTTGGTTATGTATTAACACATGTTATGACCAGCTGTAGTGCGATGCCTTGAGTGGAAATATTTCTTGTTTATCTCTAATTTAGTTTTACGAAGCATAGTTTCCTCAGACCTTCTGCTATGACTATGTTTTCATCTCCTTCAGAGGTAATTTTTTTATCAAAATCACATCAAATTCACACCTATCGATCCATAATATCCATGAATGTGCTCACAAATACACTTTTGGTTTGTGAATTCCTACTTGATTGTCGTTATTTTTGCGAATCCTACTTGAGATCCTTCTCAAGAGCAAGTTCGTTATCCTCGTAGCTCCTCTTATCTCTCAACATGTTCAACCAACATCTTTGATCCATTGCTCTTCGCTCCTATTTCCACTCATCACCATTTGTCTCATCATCCTTCTCACCTTCTACATCCCCTGCGTACAATGCCATATATGTTACTTGTCTTTCCTCTTGAGTTTCCCTTTCACTTTGTATTGCTTTCGGTTTTGACAATATTACTTAACCATTCATACTGACCGGAGAATCTTAGTTAAAGGTATATATTCTTCCTTGATAATCCTCCTTCTATATAAGATTCTCTACCATTTCCTCTTTCAGCGATTTGAAAATCACGCCTGTACAAATGTCTTTCCACTCCTCCCGTTTCCACTTGACACTCTTGCATCATCACTCCCACCATGTACGCGGGCATCCCAGTCAAGGACTGCCCTCTACACTCTCATCTATAATGCATATGTTTCTCCATCCACTCATGTCACACTCATTTGTTTCCTTTTTATCACTTTGATATCACCTCCTTTCATCTCTTGTTCCATTTTTGGTATACACTTCTCGATCTTTTCATCATCATCCTTCTTCTTGGTTTGGTGATCCTACTTAACCATCAGCCATCAAGGAAATATTACTTAAGAGTTCCTCTTAAGAATGAAGGTTTTTCAATCCGACCCTTCCTCCCAGCTATATCTTCCTCATCTTCTATCTCTCACCTCTCATCATACTCATCCACCTCCAACCAACCCCTTCCACACATGTATCTAATACAATGCTATCTTCTCCTTCCATATCTTCACTTTGCGACTTGATGATCTTCGCCACAGTCCTTCATGAATGGAGATCTTACTTAAGACTCCCTCAAGCATGATCTATCATCTCATCACTGCACTCACCATACCCCACATTATCTCCATCTACATTATCTGTCATGTTCATCATCACATCCTCTCACCCCTTTTATTTCATTCCCTAGTAAACACCACTTTTCTTTATTGGTCCTGCTTTTTCATCTCCATCATCCACTTGGCTTGACCAGTAATATTACTTAACCATTGATTCTCCATTCATTTCTTAGGTATGTATTTTTTCTTCATTTTTCTCTCATTCATTCTCATTCCTACATCCTCTCCTCGTCTTCATCGTCTTAACACATCATTATCCCTCCTTTCTTTACTCTTTATCACTCCATCTTCTAGAGTTCTCCCACATTATCTACCCCCATACTTATCCGTCTATTATCATTTATCTTCCCCTAAGCATTATTTCATCATCATCTTATATTTACACTAAGTAATTATCAAATGCACTTATCCTAAAATCTACTCCTTCCCATTCACTGACTTAGATCCTTTTCTTTGACCCTCATTCTATCTTCATTAGCAATACATGCTTT
>CM031238.1:36832780-37037121 GCA_018340775.1 Taxus wallichiana var. yunnanensis
ATCTCTCAATTATGTGTGTGCATGTATGTATGTGTGTGTTCATATATATATAGTGGTGGGGGTGGCGTTGGCTCCTTTACTTCCGTATGGCATGGCCGCCCTATTCCTCCCCACCATGCCTCTTCTCGGTCTTCTCACACAACTACCTTAATCTCATAAAACCACATCAAACTCTGTAATTTCTCCCACTCTCTCAATGGAAAACTTTCCTTAGAATCTCCCCAATCATGACCACCCCTACGCATTTAACAATAAGATCTATTTCAAACACCAAAATAACCTATTTTTCTCGATTTTCTCTACCCATGGAATCAACTCCGGGAAGCTTGTAAGAAGAAATGAAACAAATAAAATGTGAGGCATAATACGGGAGAGATGTTTTTAGGGATTCATAAGGAAAATTAGGTTTTCATTTAGAAATCAATGGTGAGGATTATTTTAATCTTTTGGCTCGTATTTATTCCTAAGTTCACCACTGGGTGTGGACCCTTAGTTGACCCCTCCCCCTTCTCACTAAAATTAATAAATGGGATCATGACTTAAAGTTTGGTGTGGGGAAGTCAAGGTAATTTTTAGTGGATGCTTATTTTTTATATTAAGCTTTCATCGAGTGGGTTCTTAGCAAGATACCCTATTTTTAGCTTTGAATATGTCACCTTTATAGGATAATACCCAATTAAGTAACTTAATTTGAGCCTTCTAGCATTTGGAAATATTTGTAGTGCCTTTGAAGTTTTCAGAGTGTAATCGGTTGGGCTCTAATATTGGGAGGAGTAGATATATGAATTTTTTCCCCTAGATCTCATCATCATGAAAATGCAATGGAAGAGTTAATAATATAATATAAACCTTTGCTTTGGTAATGCTAAATATGATTCTTATTGTACGTGGTCATATCGTAACATCTTTCATGATGAAAATTTTAACATGGATTTGTATTGGTGAAATTGGGAATGGGTGGGCATGTGATTCATTTCGTTGGGCCAAATGTAATCCCATGACCATTTTTCACTGTAAATATTTAAAAATAATTATATTCAAACATAATAAAATAATATTATGTTTAAAACATTGAATTAAATAAACCATAGTAGATTTAATAATTCTAGTTAGACACCTTACCACCGCTACATACCGTTGGGACACCCTTAGGTTTTCTTAGTGCAATGACAAGGTATTCTTGACACGACCACTAAAATTTTAATCAAAAAATTTCATGACCCCAGTTGTCATTGCATCTAAATTGTTGGCCACAGTTGTTGGGAAACTTTGGCTACATGTAAAATATATAATGCTATTAACATTTTTTCCATAACTGCATAACATAAAGAATGGTAAGTGAATTTTCTATTGTGTCAAAACATGAGATTTAAACAAAACACACACACATATAAAAATTATGGATTATTTGGATTTATGTATGTCATGACCTGACTTTATTGTGGTAAAGTTGGTGCATTACAATTTGATACTAAAGTAAATGAGTTAGATTTCATTAAGAAACAATATGATTGAAAATAATAGGAAGCATGGAGCCAAATGAAACTTGTAGTATCAAGACAAATATGATAAAGAATGGTATTAGAAGGAAATAAATGATCACATGAAAATCATGGAAGATGTCTCACTAGGTGATTGATTTTAATTAATCATGTATATGTATCCCGTATGGTTCACAATATATGTATGATCTTGAATAACATTCTCATTCATGTGTTCTTAATCATGAGTTTTAGATTGAATATCCATTATTACAATCAAAATATTTCCAATTTCAAAAGTATTTTTAAGATATGTCATGTAGGACATAAGAAATATTGAATTCAATTCAATCCTCTAGAGCAACCTCTTTCCCTTTATTGCATTGTGTTTTGAAAGAAAATGAGGAGCATTAAAAAATCATCCATAGGAGTTAGAGCAATTATGAGGTGAGCTTGAGTCTCATCAAGTGTAAAATTTGATTTTTCATGTAACCCTATAACATGAATCGAATTGTAATTCAACCTATCACTTTTAATTATTATATTCTTGAACCTAATAAACTTGGATAAAATTAAATGTGGATAAAATATTTTAATGTGTAAAGAAAAAATGTGTAACCAGTATTGCACATAAGAGCTATGGCTATAAGGTTGAAAAATAGCATAAATCCTAGGACAATCAACAAGAGGCTTGAGACTAACCCCTAAAATATAAACACCAATATGAATGGGATTTAATAAAAGGGAAACACTATATTCAATTTTTTATTTAAGCGCGGGTTCATCGATCCTATGTTCATTCTCTTGATGTTAGGTTCACCAAAATCTAATGGTAGAAAATGGTTTCGATTGATTATTACACTACAATAACCATAGATAGGGGTTGGAATTAGGTTTAATTTAGGTCAATTATAAATTAGGTTCACTTGATTGTAAATAATAATGGTTTAATCTATATCATACGATAATGCAATATGAAAATAATATGGAATACAAGGTTAGATTAAAATAATTTAGATCATATGAATATGAATATATTTTTCAATGAGAGGTGAAATAGAATGGTTATAGATAACTAGAAAACTAAAACGCATGAAGATAGGACTTAGATAATGTAATTGACCATTTTTGAAAAGGTTGTGATATTGGTTCCTAGAATTGAAACAGATATATGAATATGGCCATTAGAGATAATTTAACTTAAAATTTACTTTATGAATATAATCAATTTGTTCATCGAAAACATTGAGCTCACTTTCTCTAGTTCTCACAAATCACTAGGACAAATCACCTCTTGGTCAAAACCCTAATTCAGCCACAAGTCCTTGGAAAATTTATTAAAATGTGGGATGTTAATAGGGACTTGTTTTATCTCTATGTTATTATTAGGTCATTCCATTAGACATAACATTTATGCATATACCAAAATAATAAGAGCATATTCATCATGCAAGTTCAACTTGTAGTCAACCAAAATTAAACTTGTGACCTCTACACTCCAAGATAAGGTACCGCCACTATGTTGTACGTTTTTTTAATTTTAAAGAAAATTATACTTTATTTTCAATATATAATATAGATTTCATTAAGTATCATCGAAAAAAGAATATTCTATCTATCACTCAAGTTTGTCATGTACTCAACGGAAATTGAACATACAACCTCTATGCTCCAAGATAAGGGACCATCCACTCGCATTGTATATTTTTATAATTTTTTATGGAAAGTTGAATTTATTTCAATGAAAACATATTTTGACATTCGTGCATAGCCCAAAAAATTAATATCATATTCATCATGCAAGTTCATCCTATATTTAACAAAAATTGAACATGTGAGCTTTGTGCTCTAAGATAACCGCATCGCATGTTTTGAGAAAATTTTCAAGGAACGTTGACTTTATTTTCAATGGAAATGTTACACAACATTTATGCGTAATCATAAAAAGAATTTCCTGTTAGGTTCATGGAAAATGTGATTCTTCACAAGCTTCAACACACCTTGATTGTCGCAGTTGAATGATGGGAGGTTTCTCTTCAGAATCCCTATATCTGCAAGAATGCGACGTAACCAAATTGCTTCGCACACGCCTCCTCGTGCAACATGCGCGTATTCAAATTTCAAGGATGGATGAGAGAGCAACAAATTTTGCTTCTTGATCCATGAGATAGGTCCAGATCCGAGATGAAAAACATATCCCGAAGTGGATTTCCATCAACGGATCCTCATAGTCCGAGTCTCAGATATCCTCGTGAAGAAGAACCGAGTGTTCTTCCGATACTCTAGACCAAAGTCAACTGCACTTGGACATATCTCAACACATGCTTTGCTGCTATCCAATGACATTTCTTCGGCTCCCGTAAAACCGCGAGATAGCTCACAACAAAGCAAAGATCCGGTCCGTATAAGTCAAGTAAATGAGACTCCCCACAAGCCGCCTATAGTGAGTGCCATCTACCTCGTGGTGAATCCTGGAATCTAGATAGTTGCAAACCTTTTTCCATAGGTGTGACATTGGTTTACAATCTGACATCCCATACTTTTCAGGAGTGTCTTGGCATATTTCATCCGGGAGACGAAGATATGATTCTTCTTCCGCCATATCTCTAAGCCAAGACAATAGTGAAGTAGCCCCAAATCACTCATGTCAAGGATTTCTTCGTATCATTCTTTATATCATCTACAAGATTGTCGTAACTTCCTATGATCACAAGATCATCTACGTACAAAACCGTAATGACAATCTCTGCTCCTACCTTCGATATACAAATTTGTATCCGAGGGGTTATGAGTGAATCCATGCTGCAATAGGTGATCATCAATTTTTATATACCATGCCCTAGGTGCTTGTTTTAGTCCATAAAGAGACTTTATCGATTTACATACCTTTTGTGGTTGATGCTCATCTACAAACCCTTCAGTCAGTGGGCCATGTACACTTCTTCTTGAGATCACCATTTAGAAAAGCACTCTTGACATCCATCTCAATTGAAGTTTCCATCCATTTTGTGCCGCCAAGCACATACAACTCGATGGTTTTGATCTTCGTGGGTGCAAAGGTCTCGCCATAGTCAATTCCTTCTTCTGAGCATAACCCTTTGCAACAAGTCGTGCTTTGTGTTTGTCAATCGAACCATCTCATTTATATTTTTGTTTTGAAAATCCATTTGCAACCAATGGATTTCTTACTTGGAGGCAGATCGACAAGTTCCCACGCCTCGATTCTCGAATCGGAATCATATTCAAGATCCATAGCCTGCTTTCCACCGTGGGTTGGTCTAATGCCTCACGAACAATTGTCGTTTGGTGCTCTCAACAACTAAAACTCATGAGTGCAAAATTTACCTCATGTCTAGCTTGACTTTGTGTTCTAACTCCCGTAGAAGTACCAGGAAGTGAGTTGTGTGTGCATCCTTGATAGTACTGACCCATTTTGACGTTGGTCCATTGCTTGATGTGAAGATGTGTTTTCCAAAGGTGCAAAGATCAACGAACAAGTCTCACTCACTCTTCTTCTCTCTCGAGAAGAATCATCTTGCTCATCATCTGGATGTGTGAGCAATCTATGGACGAGGTCGACGATCTCCATTGTGTGGCGTGTAGAGTCAAAGGACGACTCATCACATACCACATCTCGACTCGTAGATCTTCTTCGCCTCGTGATCCATGAGACGATATGCCTTTGAGGTAGTACTATACCCCAAGAAAAGACATGGCAAAGTTGTCTTTGGATCGATCTTCTTCCTTCTCTTATCCGGAACATGCATATATGCAAAGACAACCAAAACTCTCAAATGATGAATAGAAGGTTTATGACTACCCATACCTCTTCCTGTCTTGTTCTACAAGATCTTCATGGGTGCCCGCTTGAGTAAATACACTACTGCCCATGACGCTTTAAAACTGATCCTCCAACTTGGCGGTCAAGAGCATACAACGAGCCATCTCCATGACCCTCCTGTCAGGGCGCTGAAATCCTGCTCTTGGGGCATGTAGGAGTGCAAACAAAATGTTGCTTTGAATGCCATGCCGTTTCCAGTATGCTAAGAACTTCTTTTCGACACAAATTCCCCCTCGATCTCGAGCGAGGAGAAGAAGAGGCTTCCCAGGGCCCTGGTGGCTTTGCTTTGGTAGAAGGTTTGGAAATTTGCAAGTGCCTCACTCTTCTTCCGAAGGAAATATACCCACATTTTCCGTGAGTAATCATCAATGATGAGCTGAAAGTACGCAAAACCTTGGAAGCTAGCTGGCAGGGGTCCGCACAGATCGGTGTGAATGACCTGAAGATGCTCTGTAGAATGATAAGAGCTCTGTTTGAATGGACCTCTATGTTGTTTGCCCGCAAGACATCCCGAGCAAACAGGTAAGGAATGGGAGAGTGGAGGAAGCCCTCTTACCATTTCCTTCAGACCGAGTGAGTTGATAGAGAGCCCCTGCAGAAAGATGACCATATCGAAAGTGCCAAAGTGCGAAGTGGACTCATTGTTGATGCAGAGAGAGCAACACTAGATGAAGTGACCGCATCCAAGGTGTAAATAGACGGCCCTTCGAAATGCTTGAGCAATGACTCGACTTCTCCTTAGGAAATGATGCAGACTTGACCCCTTTTTCAACAAAGAATTCAACCCGCATTCTATGGTTAAGAAGTTGACTTACGCACAAAAGATTTGAAGTCAAACCTGGAACATATAGCACCTTTTTGAGTGTACATCTTCGTGTTCCAAGAGGAATGATGACATCACCAAGCCCTGCTGCAATATACTCTTGATTGTCTGCAATGGTGATCCGATCTCCAGTGGGCGGTCACTCGCAGTATGGAACAACTTCTTATTGCTAGTCATGTGTTTGCATTGTGCTCAATCAATCAACCGTGACATCTTCTCGACGGCCGCGAATTCTGTGGGAGACTAGAACAATGTCGAATGAGTCGTATCTGGTTCCTCTTCATCGGAGGTGGCATCCTGCTAAGCAGCAATGTGCATGGCCCTTCGCCTTTGATTACGAGCATGCCATCGATTTCTTGGAATATCCTCACTGTATGCTCTCTTCGCTGTAATTTCCATACTTGCGACCGTTGTAATAACAAAGGATTCGCAAGGTGTGCGTATCCGTGGAGCAAATGTGGCACCACCGATCCGCCTTGTGATTATGTCTTATGCCTGGGTGGCCGTGATGGCCATGGCTGTGAAGATGGCCGTTGAGCATGCCGCTTCAATTTGGGGGCAGATACCCTTCCGAGGCTTATGTTTTTGCCTCGTGATAAGAGCCTTGTCTTCGAAGGCTTCTTGTACATTTTGCATGGCTTCTTCCTGCTGGAGATAATTCACTAGGGTTACAAAACTCACCTCCTGTTGAGTGATTTTCAATGTGGTGATCAGTGTCCGAAACCGTGAAGGAAGAGCTCGCAGGGTGAGCGGGACTAGCAACTTGTCGTCCACTGGTTCACCGAGTGCAGAGAGTTCTGCACGTAACTCAGCTACACGCCGCAAGAAGGCTTCTACTGACTCACCATCATGCATACTCATCGTATGAAGCTTTGTCTGAAGTTGCAACTTTGTCGTCAGATTCTTAGCTTCGTAGATGGTACACAATGCGCTCCATGCCTGAGAAGAAGCAGTTGCTTCCCAAATGTATGGCTGCACCTCATCGTAAAGACTCGGGTGATGAGCATTAGCGCTTTCGATCAGCCTTTTCATATTTTTCCAACAGATCATCGTCTCATGTGGAGGGGCGTCTTTGCACAGAGACAATCCCCCAAAGATCTTCGAATTGAAGAATCGTCTGCATTTTGGTTTTCCATGCGGCGAAATTTGGCCCTTTCAAGAGTTGGGCATCGATAGCAATATTTTTGGAGCATATTTTCAAAACTCAAAAATGTATTTTATTTATTTATTTATTTTCCAAAAATGGCTACAATGCTTATCAAGGAATCTATCCCAAGATGGGCTCTATAGGCTCGTGGTGAGACGCTGAAACTCTGTGGGCGTTCTATTTCACGTCATTATCTAGCATCATAACCACGTTCAAGTTCTACACGAATCCGCGTGCTTGACATCGAACGTTGAACCAAAAGTATTCCAACAAATTCTCGCACAATCTCATCAAAGAGAATGTTCCCAGAGTGTTTGTGGTAGCTCGTTGATCAAGGAAAAGAACAGCCCAAGGTGGTGTCTTCATTGTCATTCAATGCCCAAATATTTGGTGCATTGCTCGCGGTGCTTTGTGCATCGAAATTTGAGACATACGCGCACACACCGCTTTGCAATTTCCGGCTTTGCTTACACATGTCCCAATATTCACGGGGGTTTGGATGGTCTTTCACGTGGTTTTACAGAAGTATGATTCTTCTTGTCTTCCACGCTCCAAGGATTAAAGACACGCCTTGCTCGCAGCAGTGAGTTCACGCGGACGGGATCTGATTCTCCACGCACAACAAGCAACTTCCTTGTAGGCAGAGGTCACGCATGGGTTCTGAATCTTCACTCACAGCAAGCAAAGATCTTTCACGCCTGGCCGCTCCTTCAACCGTCCTCCACGACTGACAACGCACAATACGCCGTGAGAAAAAAATAGTTTTCTTCTCTCCACGCACCGACCTCCTCCTTCAAATAGCCACGCACAAAGACAAACGCTGGGATAGTCTTCCTGTTCTTTCTCGAGTCTCCACGCACAATGGATCTTTATAGTCTTCTCTCCTCCTTCACGCACGCACAACAAAAAAATGCCTCGCTTCTTAGCAAAATCCGCTCTGGTACTATGTTAGAGTTAGCGCTCCAAGAAGATTGTATGTATTGCTATGAAAAAAGATACAGACATCATGCCTTTATATAGGCCGTGGAAGAGCAGAGGGAGGAACAAATCCGAGGAACAGTTATATAACTGTTCACTAATCATTTACTAATCACTAACAACTAACAAAATGTATTAATTTGCTAACATATCCTATCCAAAGATGTAGTTTCATTATACATACCAATCAATCACAATCAACTTGCACTCTATGTTTCCAAGACAAGAGACCTATCAATATATCAGGTGATTTTTTTGAATTTTTAATTTAAAACTGATTTTAATGTTATTGTTGATAATATGTAAAATAAAAAAATAAAAAAATATCATCCATTAAATACAGATTCTTTGTGCATGATCAAATTGTAATCAACTAATGACCTTTGGGATCTAAGACAAAGGGAGGGCCTACCACTATACTTTGCATTTTTAAAAAGGAAAAGTTTACTTAAATAGTTGAATTTTTTTAATAGTGAATGTACTTAATCAGTATCAATAGTTTAAAAGAGACTGGATTTTAGACAAAGAAAGAAAAGTGTAAAAGTCAATTTGTGTGACCATAGTAAAAAAATATAATGTTAATAATGGAAAGAACAAAGTGTGTTGCGCACATGTCTATAAATATTTCAAATCTATCAAATGTAATATACAATATAAAAATATATTTAAATGAAAACCTTGGACACGAATGGGTATTATTTTGTCAAAGGGATTTTATAATGGGAAAGGTTTCCCCCTCGGCTTGTTACGCAGAGGTGTTCTTGGAGTGGAGTTGAACTCCTGTTTGTCCGACACATTATAGTATAATAGAGGGGAAGATTTACTTTTTCGCCGCCGATGTACGGAGCTGCTACAACCGTCGATTGCCTATTGTGCATAGGTCGTCCTAACCCTTCTGATGGAGACACGAAATATGCTGGGACATCCACGTGGCTTAAGCTGGTGAGAAAATAGTTTGGATCTGCACTAAAACCGATCTAGAGTCGGTTTTGTTTGCCCTTTTCATTGAGTTTGACCACTTTTTTTCATTTTTCTTTACTAGTCGACGCCTTTGGTATGGAAAATGCCCAGATTGGTGTAGGGCTCACTTTTTTGGATTTTTAAACTCATCCTTTGATTTGTGAAGGTTGCATTTGGACAATTTTATGTGGAAACGTTTGTTGTCATTGTTTTCTTATTTTGGTTGGATGGCTCGATTTTCTGAGATATGTGCATGACTTGAGCTTAGGAAGGGTTTGACTCTTGCGGGCTTGTTATGAAATGTCAGGGTGTTTGTTTCTTGGCACAAGCTAAACCTGTGTTTTCTTCTCGCTGGAAATTTACCTATGCTATTTTATGGAATGCTCGCCTTTGTCCTGAGATTTGGGTTTGTTGTTGGCTACTTGACCACGCATTTATAAAACTTGATGTGGGTTTTCGTGTTTTATGCTACTTTGCTCTGGTTTTACACTTTTGAATCGGCCGTAGTTGGATTATACTTTAGCTGATCAAAGGCACTAGCCCGAAAAGTATTTGTACAAAACTAAAATTGGGTTCCCTCCATGAGCTGATTTGAAAGGATCTACACGAGCTGGGTTGCTTCGTTTGGAACTAGCCATTTGACTACCAACTGGCTTGAGTGCATTTATTTCGTGAAATAGAGCTATGTGTATAATATTGATGGGTTATTTTGTGGCATTCATGGCCGCTGCTCTATTTATATTGAATTTTGTTTTCATGCCCTTTAGTTGGGCGAAGTTTGAAGTTCGTAATCTAAACTTGTTGCTCAAACTTTCCATTACTTAGCTCGGTCTGATTCACTGGAATAGCTGTAGATTAACATTCTTTGATTTCTGAAAATATCCTTTCAATCATTCTTGCTTGAATGTTAAATTTATCTTATTCTGCAATCTGAAAAATATATGTTTTGAAGAAAGTTGAAACTATGCCTGAAATATGATCCACTCTTGATCATTTAGAGTCTGAAAAAGCCTCCTGATTTGAGTAACTCATTGTATATTTAGTTGAGGTTGGCCTCACCATAACTTGGCTTGAAAACTATTATTGTGGGATTCAGACAATGTTTGTGTTTGATTCCAGATGAGCACTTATAAACTATAGAATCTAAACATATAACTCCACAATAATCTTAAATCAATATATTCTCAATTAAGTTTTGGATAACGAGTTTATCAATTATATAATAAAATTTAGCACTGAAGTGTTGACGTTAAAATGATTTCTATTCTTAACGTAATCTGAAATATATAAATTAATTAATTAAATTTGAATATAAAGTTTATTAATATAATAATCTCTATTCTAAATATAATATTAACAAAATAAAAAATCAATTAAATTTGGATAATGAGTTTACAAATATTAATATCATAATATTTAATGAGATGATGAGGTTCATCAAACTTTCTCCCCACAAAAAAATTATTTAGCTATGTAATTATAAGAACATTTATTTCAAAATGTGTTATCTTTGTGATCTTTTTGGATAATTGTAATATTTTTACAATGTTATGTGGAATTTTAACACTTGGTATTCCAATTTTGTAGCATGCAACATACAAAATGCGCACATCTTTTAGTACCTCATGCAATTTAATGGACACATTTTCCTCTTTTCGTGTATTCTTTAGATGTAAACGTCCCTTTGTAGGCTTCGTATTTTGTATGCTCTATTTACTTTATTTATTTTTACATGGTATGAAATTTGCATTTGAGCCTTCCATTCAAAGAAATCATGGATAAACAAAGACACCATATTATTTCTTACCTTGTAGAGTAAAAATCGTTCTATAATTTACAAGGAAATTTTTTTACTAATAAAATCATCAAAGTGTATCGTATAATGTTTAGATGTGAAAAGGATTCCTCCTTTTCTTAATTGAAGATCTAGGTTAAGAATTCAATTTCATGTTGATCCTAGACATGTAATTTGTGAAGAAAATAATTAGAACCCATATATAAATAGCAAGGTTTTGAATTTTAAGCATCTCGGGTCTACACATGTTCACAGGGAGAGATAAGAGAAAAATGATGGCTTGTTTTAATTGTGAGTAGGAAATGTCTGAGCAGTTTTTGCGATGTCGACGAGGCATTAATAGATGAGGATAATTGGTGACTACGAATTTTGGCATTAATGTCTAGATGGATATTATTCATCCACATTGAAATGCGTGTTCGTGGTTCTATACGGAGCGCGTAACTAGCTAACAAATTTTTCATAATCATGCTTTGTATTTTTTAGTTTCAACAAGTAATTTCATAGTTCAATAATATTCTTATTAAAACCTTACCTATTTTATTTAAATCCATCCAAGAAAGATTCAAGAATAGCCCTTTATCCTATGACATACAAAGTGCTAGATGAAGTAAGCATTGTGGCAGGATTTTGAACTTAAAACATATTGGAAATCCCCATTTTTTATTTGGGACCCTTTAAGCTCACATGAATAGTTCAAGTGATATCAAAACTATAAATTCCTCAACTATCAAAATCCTCAATGACCTGCACATGTCCCTTTTTTCCCGTGATTCTAGGTGTGGGCCATACAAGTGACACCCGTCCCTTTTTTCAGTGATTTTTTAATGACATCAACATCATAGTTTTTAATGAAGATAACTATGCATGAAATCACCACCTTCGGATGCTACATCCACTACACATCTTCTTGTCTCTAACATGTCCCATGATACATGCATTTGAATTTCCCTTACTTATATGTGTATTCTAACTACCCAATAAATGCAAGGGCTGAAAATCCAAAAAAATTTCCACTTTATAAATATAATGCAACCACTCGTTACATTCACGAATATCTTAATAAATTGTTTCCAAATCACCCTACACATGACCCCTTTTCTTTTTCAAATGATTGACATAAATATCATGTGCTTGTTGGAGGATTGAGTTCCCCATTGTTTCTCCATTCTGTTCTTGCCACCCTAACACTTCTCCACCCTCATACCCCATCTTCTTCACCCCTCTTCCTCTCCCATTGTTTCTCTCCCTCCATTTTGACTCCTTCAAAATATCCCCTTCGGCATTTCCATCGTACAATTCAAGTGTGATTGCTAGTACTAAAAATATAGTTCATAGATGTGGATGATCATATCAACGTCTTCCGATAAATATGAACCATCAATTGAAATTTCCATTTTATAAAATTTCCATTTAATTGATTTTCTAGTTATGCCATAAGGCATTACCAAACTAGAAAAGGGGTTGTAGAAGTTTACATAGGGTAGAGGATGGGCGGCCGTATGGGAGTACAATGGGCGTTGATGCATGATGATGTTGGGACCAAGGATTTTGAGAGACCGTGGGATATCGGTAGCTTTGTTTGAATGAATTTTAGGTTAGGTCAAAAGTACCACATGCAAGCGAGCCTATAAAGTTGTGCAGAGGGTGAAAATATTTTGGGTAGGTTTTTATTGTATCATACATGAAGTGATTGTGTAGAAGCGAATATCAGCTAGCATGTTAGAGTATGTAGAGGAAGAGAAAAAATTGAATGATTTGAATGATGAAGTGTTTTTGATGTGGCATGAAATAGTTGTTATGAAAGTGTGTAGTTCTATGAAATATGGTTTTTATTGTTGTCCTGACAAAGGGGTTTTCACCGCCATCTATGTGGTGTTCTAGGAAATATAAGATTTTTTTGTTACAAAGAGTGGTGGTGGTGTCTCATAGCATTGGAAATTCATGTTGGGAAGAAAGTATCTACTCTCATCCGGAAAGGTCTTCGCCCAAAACATTTTTTTCTACATTTATTATTTTTTGTTTTGTATGGACGTCTTAATGTGTGATGCATTTTGTCTTCAATAAATTTTATTTGAAATTATCAATAATATTATTTTTTGTGTAATTCCATGGTTTGTTTTGTGCATAGAATATTCATAGATGTGTCATTTTTTTGCATAAAATACTTTTGAATTACAAAACATTATTTGTAAGATCCTTGAATCGTTGCCACCTAATCCATAGTATAAATAACCAAAACGTGATCCCCTTTCATGGAAAGATAAAATCGGCCTACTAAATCACTTGAGTGTTTGACTTGGAAACATGGTGTCACTAGGTAGTTGAAACTTTGCTAGATGGTGCAAAACGAGGTTATTAACAAGACAACGTTTTCATTATCTAGCATTGTAACAATAGTGAAGTTTTCATAAGGGGAAGTGGACCATTGTGGATTTCTTTTAGCATCGTTAAAATTAATCCCGCTTTCATTGAGTCAGGGGTAGACCCATCTTGAAAGGTAATTCCCCTCTTGTCTTTCATAGCCATCTAGGTGAGAGTTTTAGGAGGGATACTCTCGAACCATACACCTAATACATGTACATATGGAGATATAAGATAAAACCCAAAGGAAAATTTTCCATTAGATGAAACCCATTTGGGATTTTTGGAAGTGGTAATACTGGAGCCAAGAGTGATATTGTTTTTCCGAGCCAACATGCATATGGTAGTACTTATGAACATCAGAAGATTGTTTATGTGAGTAACATCCATTGATGGAAGGAGGATTATTCACATGAAAGGAAAATAGATGCATACTATATGGATAATGAGAGTCTAAATAGATTAGTACCGACATTTGACTAGGTTGAGGTAGAATCCTAAACTAAATATAGATTGTCAATTTTCTCAATCTATTGATAAAAAACACTAAAAATATTATAAATTTTCCATGTTGGTAGAAAAAGAAAATTTACCATCTTCTGGACTGTTCTAAACCATTTTGTGAACAGTTTTAGATATATTTTTGGGTCACCACATTGAAAGATAAAGAAACCACCAACTATATTGTAGCATGTTGTAAATATTTTCCTAACTAATTTAATGTAAATGTAGTCAAATCTCAATTTTAGAGTAACTTTACTATACTAATGATATGTATGTGATAAACTACAGTAAGACAAGCAATAAGCATGCAATAATATGAAACCTAGTCAAGAGAGAGAGAGAGGGTGGCTTAACTAATTTCACACAATATAGGGATGATATGGGTAGGAGAACCTATTGAAACAAACTATAAGTATTTTTTTCTATCAAGGCTCATTGGAAGTTCTGAGACTTAGATATATGTAAGAAAGATGCGCACACCAAAGGATAGGAGCATTTAGGTGCTAGCGACTAACCCGAGCACTAGTGTCAAGTCAGTGATCAAGTTATGTCCTTTTCTATGAATGAAGAGCTTCGATGTTAGTTTCCTTATTTCACTCTAGTTTCACTCCTAGATAGTCAATTACACTCATGAATGGATGATAGGATCCATGTGCCCCCGAGTGAATGGATGTGTATGTAGTGAGGTTCATTTGTTTTTTCTCCTCAACGCAAGAATGAGATGTAAATGAGAGTGCATCATCGGAAATGGTTGAAACTATGTGTAAAGTGTAGTACGCTGTGGTGAATGTGTATGTGTGGTGATGATATGTGACCTAGAGATGATGTATGAAAACACGTGATGATTTATCCTAAAGCTTCACCAAAATGATTACTCTAAATATGAAAATAAATGTCTAATATGATGTTATAGAGACATTAAATAAATGACGATAAAATGTAGTAAATATACCCAAAAAATAAGAAAGATAAATATAAAACCCTAATATGTAAAGAGGGTTAGGAAATGCCATAACTAATTCAAAGATATATCGAGAATGTGTCATTATGGAGACTCGATGAGAAGGAGGAGGAAACCGTCACACACGAGCTGAAAATGTAGATATGAGTTGTCTCACCAAATTGGGGCACATGGAAAAGGTTGAGGGCACCTAGGGCAACCTGGTCCGAGATATGGGTTCCCTAGTCTACAGAAATGACCAGGTTATCACCTTTAAAGTGTCGCTAATTATTTGCCTATTTTTTCTTGTTATCACATGAATGTCACTATGTTATTTCCGAAGTATTGGTAAAACTGAAATATAAGAATCACTGCAAAACCCTGCATAAATCATTAAAACTCAAAAATCAAATATGCATATAAAGGGGTTGGACTATCCTCAATGACCAAAATGGTGGACTTACTAATCGAGAATTGCACTACATCTAAGACCCAATGTAGTTTCAGGTGTGTGTGTGTGTGTGTGTGTGCGTGCGCGCGCACATGTGTAGATATCTTTCCTTAGGCACTCTTGTCTTAGTCACACTTTGTGAGTAGTGAGAAATAACTAGATGTAGGATGTAAATAGATGATGCATGGAATAGATAAACTCCCCTTCTATGAAGTGTGATGTAGATGAACTAGCTGATGTGTCCTTGTGATGGAGCTAGATGGATGCAAATGGAGCAATAAAAGTATTTTGATGGGAGCAACCTTAGGTGGTGATAGAAGTGTTTAGTGCTTGGTCCTCATTATCAGTATCATAAATTTATATTTATATGGTTCTTTTGTTCTAATTTCATAATTAACCTTGAAAAGGATGACCACTAAAAATATAGAAAGCTCAAATAGATAGAAAGTTCCGAAAAGGTGAGAGTAAAGTGTAAAGAGGATTAGGGCACCCAAAGGGGACCGGGCGTTTGGGGTGCCCCAATCAGAAATGGGGAAAACATAGTATGCATATATAGACTAGGCAAGTGTGAGTGTAAGATCAAAAATAACACTAGAAGACACAACAAAATGGCCAAAGACATGGGTTAATTAGTATTGTTTTTCACTCAAGAACCATATGAATAATAGTGTGAGACAAGGACTAATTAATTACCCAAAAATCTTGATTTAGTGTCTACATGGGGTCACCGCCTACTAGTTGAAAATATATAGTGTCTTAATACATCAATTGGGAATGGATTCAAAATCCTAGAACAAAACTTTCTTTAAAACAAAAACTTCTACCTTTCCGAGCAAAGAAAATAGGAAAATATCTAGGAAGAAACCAGATCTTATGCATGAAGTGCACTTATTGAAAATGAAAATTGTTGCAAGCATGCACAAGCACTTTATTGAAATGAAATCCTAACTACCCTACTCTAATTAGCTAAAAGTGAAGCTAAAAAAATCCTAATATAGTCTCGGAAAAGTAGCTTCCTTATATGATAAAATGAGGTGATGAGATCAACGTGAGAATCGATCACATGAAAAAACTAGGAACAAGATTTATACCTTTAATTTGTTCGAAAGACCAATCCAAAAATGAAGAATACCGCTATCGATCTACAATTTGTTCTGGGGAGGTTTTGAGCTGACTTTTGAGAATGTGAAGCTCATATTTATGATCTAAAATAAGCATAAGTGGTGGTACTACTAAAATTTGCTCCAAACCAACCAAGTATCAAATTGGAAATGGCCTAATAAAATCGATAAACTTATTTTCTGATCTGATCTGCTTCCTTGATTTCCTTTCCATCTATGAGCATGTTCTGAAACTGATTTGAAATCTTTTCTACCTCTTCAATCATTTGTATGTCATCTATCATGATCAATTTTTCATCTTCCTCATTCTGAACCAAATTTTTCTTTAAAATTGCTAGTGTTCCTTGGTTGGTTGCGTGTGTCTTCCTCGATGACCTTTGTGAATCATAACAACTTTCCAAAAGTGCAACAATTTCTAAGAATGTGCACATTAAGGATCTATGAATTCTATTGTGTCATCTTGAAAAAGTTTTAAATGTTTTTCTTCTTTCATATCCTCATCCTCATCTAACAAGAAGTCTCTGAGGATGAAAAATATGTTGTTCATGACTATGTGGGAGTGATAAATCTATTGATTGATTTTCAGATTTGGATCTGAAATCCTCTTCTTTCAAATTTTTTCCATGATAACATATAGGAATTTTTGCATGCAAGGTTAGAATATTTTTTATCCTCTAAATCAGCAATGTTTAAATTAACAACACGTAAGTCAACATTTGTAGGTGAACCGTTTACTATACTAGAAGATGGTACAATCTCCGATTGTTGATCTCTACTTGTTGACCATGATCTAATTGTTGCTTGCTATGAAACCTCCCCTATTACATGCACTCTTTCTCCAACTGTGGATCCATTTGAACTCAAACTTTGAAACCAATTCCTGCATATTTTTCATAAATTTCCGCTTGTTATTTTCTTGAATTGGATGTTTCTCCTAATTTATTTTTTGATTATCACCTTCTTGAATTGGGCTTGAGGATGAAGGAGGAGGGGTGGGATGGATCTTAACTTGATTATACAATTTTTGGACAAAGGGTTGGGGTTAAAAATATGCATGTGAGAAAAGGGGAGTGGGAACAACAACATGAAAGATCTTGGAATCTGAAAATTGGGCTTAGATGGCTATTAAAGAAGGTATTTGGGAATCACATTTTGATGGGGAAGGTCAGTGGGAAAATCCCATTGATAGTTTTCCTCAACTTGATGCCTTTCATCCTCTAATGCTTTAATTATTTAAGTCATTCCTTGAGAGCTATATATGTCTACTCTATTCTCTGAATTTTTATTTTAAGATCTTCATCCTTTGTATAACCTACATAACTTGCATATTCCTATGTATAACCTTGTTCTGAACAACATAATGATTTTAATGACCATCATACTAATAATTAAAGTTTGGGTCATGGGGATATTCATTTTGATAAGGGTTATAATACTGATATGGAGGAGGATATTGGTAGAAAGGAGGTGGATTGGGATGGTTCAGCTCTTGGAGAAAGGAATTCCAATGAGGAACCAACATCATGAATGCATGACCTCATAAATGAGTCAAAATTTGAAAAACAAGTCTTCTCAAAATGAGAAAAAATGTTTAAACCAACACAATAACCTTGATCTATTTTGATAAATAACTCCAAAAGGCTCTAAAATGTGGTATTGGTATAAAATCAGTTTTTCGAGTCACTAGATGTTTTCTTATTTGAATATTTAATTTCCAAACAATAATCAATATAGTCTTGGTCGCATCACCACACCAAAAACCTGTTATCTAGCAAAAGTGCACCCTAGTGAGGATTAACATATTTGTTCTTTCTCTCTTCTCATTTTTGTGGATAGGAAAAGGAAACACTTCGATGGGATGTGGGTATCCCAAAAGAGAGATGAATCACTAGATTTAACAGTTGGTTCCCTTTTAGTGTATCCCTAACTAAAACAGTGGGGGTAAGGGTTAGAATGAAAGCTTAAAAACGGGGTGATACACCATGGATTTTTGGAGATTTGTGATATGGGAATTTACACAAACTAATAAAGATAAATACTAAATTTACACAATCCAGATGGTTTGGCCAAATTTCAAGGAAAATAATGTAACCTATGAAGGGATGACTCATAATATATTGCTTCCAATATGCATGCACACTAAAATTAACACACAACACCTAATTTTGTAGTGAGGGAAGGTAATATAAGTAGATAATTTAATGAATTCAATGAAAAATAAAATAATAAACTACATTGAAAGAACAACCCTATAAATATTTATAGAAAGGAAAAACACTTCTTATTAATGGGCACTTGCTGGAGAAAAATCCGCATCACCTTGTTACATAAAAAAACCCATGCTTGCAAAAGCATTGGAATATATAAGAAAAATCATCTCCTAACCTCTCCAAAAATAGCCTTTCCAAGTCATCCTAATAATTGGTTAACATGGAGATAAATCCACTGTTAACTTTTACATTTGCAATTCGTTGGAAGAATACAAATACAATAAGAAAGGATAAAAATAGCCTACATGAAGCTCGAATCTCTTTTTCAAACTGTAATTGACTACTTCTACACATATTTTTCAAAAATTAAGGAAAGGGTACGTGCATCTTAGCATGAATTAAGGTAAATTTTAGCAAAACATTAAGGTAACAAACACCATGTCTTAAATGGAAAAGCCTATTTTTTCCACATGTGTAAAAGCTACTCAATTTTATTTGGCTTTTCTTACTTTTGAAAAACATGCATGGAAAATTTTCATTATTTGTCTTTCGGTGACATGAAAAAATTATAACTCTTTTCACCTATGAAAGATTGGTAACTTCTTGACCATGGCTAATAATAACACCTTTAGCATGTTTGAGCTAATTATTGCTTTTCTACCATTTCGGTGATCATGCAAAATATAACTTTGAAACTTTGACCATGCAAAAATGTGTAACCATTCCCATCTTATCATGCAAATGATTAATTATCGACTAATCAAAGAGTTTCCCTTTTACGTGGACATGGCATGATATATTAACTTGACCACAGTCAAGATGACCCAATTCGGGTCAGGGTAAGAGATTAGGGCATTTGAACCCTAAAACGTCTTTTCATTTGGCTTGTTGTTTGAAAAGCCTCTAGTGACTAAACTATATAAAAAAATTCTCCAACTGCCATTATTGGTACTTTTGAGCTCACTTTTTTGCTTCAATGGCCGTCTTTTCAAAACTAGGAACTTGAATTTTATTATTCTGTGGAGTCATTGATGCCTTGGCTATTCTTCTTCACGTACAACGGCCATATGAGCTTATGGATCTCCTCTTCCTTGGTTTTTCACTGGTTCTCTATGGCTATGTTGTGTGCAATTTTAAATCTCGTGCTTTTCCCAGATTTATCAAGCATGTTATTTAACAACTTATGGCCTTACATTTTCATTCCATCCACCATTTTCGTAAATATTGAGATCTTCTTCTACATTTAGCTTCATTGATTCGAGCTATTATTAATGATATTGTGGTCCTTTAGACCCCTGGGAGGTTGTCATTAGTCTTTTATTAGAGTTTTGGGGGCATTGTATCTCGTGTGAGATATGATTTGAGATGGGTTCCATCATTAATATTTTCCACTCATTGTTGAAGAAGGAAACTCTGGTTTTTGTACTGAAATACCCAACTCTAGCCTACTATAGTCACCATTAAAGGGTAAGATTTGTATTTACTGTAGTTCTATGTTTTGTGTTTGACCCAGATTTTGGGTTTTTTGCATACGAATATCCATTTTAAAATATAGGTTGGCTTTGTCGTTGTATTTTTAGCTCTTATCTTCTACTGTTGGTGATTTTATTTTTTCACCCTTACTAGATCTCTGTGCGTATGTTCTATTTTTTTTTACTTTTGGGTAAATCAAAAATTGCCAAATTCTTCCATTTTTAGCTCGGATTTAGAGTTTCTGGTTTTTATGTAACTCGACCACTAGAGAAAAAACATTTTTCTTATCAGCCTCCTAATGTGCTCAATCACGAAGAAGTAGGAAAGGAAACAAGGAATATCAGAAAAAAATAGTTTCTCAGTTGTTAGAAGACCATGCCCAATCAAATACTTGGTTGGTTTGGAGCCAGTTTCAACAGTACCAGTAGTCATTCTTGATTTAGAGCACAAACATGAGCTTCACATTCTCAAATGTCAGCCCCAATACCTCCCAAAACAGATTACAGATCCGATAGAGGTATTTTTCATCTTTTGGACTGATATTTTGAGTGAATTAAAGGTATAGATCATGTTTTCAATATTACCATGTGACCTAATTTTTAACTTGAGCTTGTGATCTCATTTTTAGAAAAGGGAGATACTTCTCTTGACATGTATCAACATTTGTAGGATTTCATTTCAATAAATTACTTGCACACACTGGCAGCACTTTTGTTTTCAAGAAGTGTATTTCATGCACAAGATCTTGTTTCTTTCCAAATATGTTCTTTTTTGTTGGGGAAAGGAAGAATTTTGTTTTATAGAAAAGGTTGTTCTAGGCTTTGAATCCATGCCCAATGGATGCATTAAGGCACTAGATCATTTCAACTAGTAGGTAGCTGACCCCAAAGAATCACCATAAATGTTGATATTTATCACACATCTGCCATGATGTACGAGAGAGGCCAACTCGAATTTTTTTATATCTTGGATCGGAGGGGTTATGTTTTTAACCATTTTGGGTTAGTCATCGAAAGGGGTATAAAAATATCATTGTTTCTCAATTTTGAAAAGTTTTGGGAATGAAATGCAAGCAAACCACTAGCTTTATGTGTTGTTCCAGGATGCAATGCCTCGCATATGCAGCCCTCTAACAATTCATCTTCAGAAAAACATAAAACAACCACTCAAGACTACCGTATGGCCTTGATGAAGGTAGGAAGGATAACATATACAACAAATTACATCCTGTAGCAATAGATTGAGTTGCTGATTTGCAGAATTGGGATTAGATTAGTTTGTATCAATTGTGATTACTTGTGTTTAGGATGATTAGATAAGGTATAATTAATTCATTCCATTCCTTTATGATTAATTGAAATTGAATTAGTGTGCTGATATTTTTAGGTTCATTCCATATCGTTTTACTTTGAACAGAATGTAAAAGAAACAAGTATAACTAATTACACAAATATAATTTTCATTTATGAATAATGAATGATTGTACACATTTCTCACACAAGCCGTGAGAAATAACTAAAGAAAAAATCATGCATAAAAATGAAAAGATGAGAATATATTGGAGAGAAGGGACCCATAATTTCCTAATGACTGGATCTCCTCTCAATCAATTGTTCTTTCTTAAATCGTCGTTTCCTCATACCGAAAAGAAGACAATGAAAGAAGATATTAGAGCTCTGGTTCTTGCACTCTATTTTATTTTTAGATTTTAATGTATATGCATTTAGAGCTCAAATTAAAGAGCCAAAAATGCCTCATTCTAAGTTCTAGACATGAAAGCGTTCCCATGTACAAGAAATAAATGACACAAATTGCAACCATGCAATTAGGATCAAGAGGAACAAATAGTTGTAACATTTTTACATTCAAGAGTTGAAGGGTATAGAAAATCAAAGCATGTTCAAGGCATGATTGAAGAGTCAATGTCATATTGAAAAGTCAACAAGGAGTCCACATAGGCCAAAATATACTTTTTTTGGTTTATTTTTGTCTTATCATCTCATGCATGCCAATATTGGCTCGCAATTTTGAGGATTGTATTTCTAAGAGATAAAGTATTCATGCAATTTATTAAAACTAAGGTTGTTATAAATAAGGGTATTGAGCACTTCAGCTCCACCTCATTTTCCTATATATTCAAATGCTTTGCAAGCATAAGGAGGGAGATTTTTTTATGTAACAAGGTGTTGCAGAATTTTCTCCAACTGCCCATTAATGAAAAGAAGTTTTTAGCTTTCCATAAATATTTGTAGTATTGTGATTTCAAGGTAGTTTATTCTTGTGATTTTTTCCATGAATTCATTAAGCTATCTTCCATCATTGAAAATAGGTGTTATCTGTTAATTTTAGTGTGCATGGATATTGAAAGCTATGAATTGTGAGTCATCCCTTCACAGTTTTCATTACCTTGCCTTGAAATTCACCCAAGCCCCTCTAGATTGTGCAAATTTAATAATTCTTTTTATCAATTTGTGCACATTTCCATATTATAAATCCCCAACAATCTATGGTGTATCACCCCCTTTTATCATTTTCAAGATTGTCTTTTAATGCTTACCCATATTTGAGTCTAGTTAGAGATACATTGAAGGGAACCAACCCTTCAAATTTGGATATTCACCTCACTCTCGGGATACCCACAACCCGTGAGGTGTTTCCATTATCTATCCACATAAGTGAGGAGAGAGAAAGAATAAATCTGCCAATCCTCACATAGGTGCACTTCTTCTAGATAACATGAAAAATAGTCCCATCGAAGGCCACCCAAAGTTCATTTTTTCAAATTTATATCTTTTATGGGGTGGCATCTCTATTATATCTTGGCATTAATGTGAAATTATATCCACAAAACCTTTTATAATAAAGTCTAATGAAATCATTTACTTTCCTAACAATTAATAACACTCACCTTACATACTCAAGTATAAATCACTCAAAAGATAAGAAAATATCTCTTAAACATCTCTAAAGGAGTAGAAGACATTAGAAGTAGCCCCCATATAGGTCTGAAGCACTAAAAACTTGGTTAAAGAGTCAATCTTCCAAAATAAAGAGCACTCAAAGATAAGTAATTACAAATCATTATCAAGTGATTTAGTTATGAAATATAGATTCATACATATAGTATTATTCCACATCTCTAGGTGGATAAATACATGTGGTTTGATGCCTCTTCATATTAGTACCAATAATGGTGGTGTACAAATTACACTTCAATACAAACACTAACATTTTGTGGGGTTTTACCCTGTTTATAATTTTTGGTCAAGTTGAATAATTTAAGAGGGTTTCATACATTTGTGAGAACTAATATTTCATAGTAAAGCACATACAAATTATTCATAAAGGGTTTTGATAGTTACAAAGAACAATCTTCTTTATAAACCAAACCATCTAAAAGGATAAAACTACCAATGGTTTGGTGTTAACAAAACTAGTTTCATCCTATATGCAATTTAGTTTTATAATCATAGATGAAACATACGTAGGATTTTTCCATCTAGTTCATCCCTCTCTCACGCCTAGATCAACTTCCAAACCAATCAAATATCTAAGTGTACTTATTTTCATATTTTTAGCTATATTTAGCATGTGCCCTAATTGAATGAAAATTATTTATATCATTTAATATGTACTTTTATAATTGAATATTAGAGTATTTATTTAATAATATGATTTTACATTCATTAGAACCTAGTAACATTTTAAAAAAATTATATATAGGAATCAACACCATTTTATTCCAACTTGTGTTAAATTGACTTCAACACATAATGATAGGATTCCTCTACCAAATAAAATTGTATCATATCAAATTCATATTGAATAGATAGATGGAGTCCATTTTCATATATTGATACTTTCTTAGAGCCATTTTCCATGTGACGAGATCAAATAGTGAATCTATAGAACTCTTTTGTGTAGTCTTCCACTCATATTTTTTTTCATAGGTTATGCAACTTATTGAAAATATTCATCTAGAAATATGCAAGAAATTTCTTTCCTTTATTTTTGTGACCATCATATTCGAATATTTTATTTTATTTTTTAGATTCCTTAGCCTATTTGACAATTAATGGAAACTATTAAAAAAATTGGGATCTTTCATTTAATCTATAAAAATTCCCTCTTGTTCCTTCCTTGTGTTCTCATTGAAAATTACTTTGGATATTTTTTTCATAATTCAATTAGGAGATGTAGCCCACGGGGTTGTCTTGAGTGAATGAGACAACCAACTTAGGTCACCCATGTAAAATTCATGATTAAATTGTGGTATACGATGTACAATCTTTGTGCATTGACCAATTTTATATACAAATCGACTGTGGTTTAGAATCAATAGTTGTAGTTTTTCCCTAAAATTTATACTTCATGTCATTGGATTGTCGATTCCTTAGCTATAAAAAGTTGTGTTGGGAGGTGTCTCATTAGGGGAAATTTTCTCATGATTAGTTTACACAATTGATCATTAATTCATTTTCTCGATGACTCATTTCTCACATTTCTAAATAGGATTACTATTTTAAAGAAGCTCTTCATTTCTTAGATATATTATACAAATTGTTTTTTTAAAATTTGTAATGGATTTTTTTGTATATTACTTGTCTCGTTATCACTTGAAATATTTTCCACATCATGTGGTTAGTAATCTCACTTAGTGATAATATGTCAATAGGGCTAGTTAGGGTTGTGTACATGTGTCATGCATAGGAGTTACATAGCACTCCTATATATACCTCTTATTTTTGATCTATGATAATGCCGTAAACCCTATGACTTTCTCTACTCAATTTTCCTTGTGATTTGTTCTCTTTGTGATTACATGAATTGTTCTCATCACCATTGGAAGTGAAACCCTCTTTTATGTGCATGAGGTTCTATATTGATCCTTACGTAGAACAATTTGATATGGTATCGAGAGATATTGTTCAAGAAATGTGCACTCGATTAATCTGTTATTGATTACTTCATTTTGGTTTTCGTGTTTCTCATGAATGTTTTTTATTATATTTCAGAATCTTATCAACAAGTTTAACAATATCATTTTTTGGAGTTTGTGCTAGTTTTCTAGTTGTGAATGTGCAAGTTTCGTGTATTTGAAATCCAGATCTAGCAAGATGCGCTTAAGTTTGGAGGAACCGCTAAATTTTGAGGTAGGTTTTACATCTCTGGTTTTAATGAATACTTTCTAATTGGAAATGATTTTTTAAAAATTTCTATGTCTAAGACCTATTATGGCCTCCTTTTCTATTAGGTTACATTTCTATTGGCCTGACCACTGCTTCTCCTTCCTTTTCCTTAGACGATCTCTGTAATGAGATCCATGGGAGAGTTGTTTCATTATGGGTGATTTTTTTAACTCATACTTTGCTTTACCACTTACCATCACGATCTTGAGCTTCGTCTTGTTTTCCTTTTTACCTTGGTCATTGCATGTTTGGTGATTTATCCTCTATTGCATGTTGAATTTGGGTTTTCCTTTAGGGTTATTTTTTTCTTGATCGTAGGTCAAGTTGTTGCCATGCTCGTTTTTAGCATTTGGTGTTTCTTTTGTTTTTCCTATTCCTGAGTTCTCCTTTGTTTTCTAAGCTCTTTTTCATTTAGGTGCTTTACACTGATTTAATTTGATATTTTTCATTGTTGAGCCCTCTATTTTTTGCGTTCCATGCATTTGAGTCACATCTCTCATCCCTTAGTGTCGAGTCATGTTTTTTCCTTGTGTTAGCTCTGTTGTGTGTTTGTTACGTGTTGATACTTGTTCTCATCAAGTTGTTTGGGTGTTGAGAGATGTTTTTTTATGCTTTGATTTTCTACGTGTCGAGTCGTGTTCTATGCCCCTTAGAAGTTTCTCAAGCTAGGTTCCTTTTTCTTACCTCGACATTGGATCATTCACTCGGAGGGACCACCACCTACATTTTGTGTCAACATCCCCTGTTGTTTGGTTCCAAATCTCTTTGTTCTCTTTGTTCGACTCAGGGATCTTTTGTTTCCTCTTGCATGTTTTTCATCCCAACCGGGTCTACTTCTTTGTTGCCCATCCTTTTTCCTTTTTCATCTTAGTCAACCTCCCCATGCCTTAATTGAGTCACTTGACCTCTTCCTCTCCTCAAGTCCCCCACATCCCACTTTGACTATATCTCGTTTTTTAAACAACCAACCCACTTTTTTATTTTTTAAACAAGGTTTTTATAAAATTTTAAGTGGAGTTTATATCATTAAGTGGGTGTGCTATTTGAGGTTAGTGGTAATTTTTTAAAAAGAGGCATTTTTTAAATAAAAGGTGGTTGGTATTAGTATAGTGGGGTGGTTAATATAATTGAAGTGGCGAATGTTAAATATTAAGGCAGGTTTTTATAATATTAGTTAGGTCTTTTTAAAATTTAAAATATAATTTTTATTTTAAAGGCATTTAGTATTTTTGTTATATTTTAATTAAAAATTTAGAATATAATAAAATATTTTAAATGGTAATTATTTAATTTTAATTTCTTAAGAGCTTTTTTAATCAAATTATGCATCTAAATTAAAAATTAAGCTCTTTTATTTCAATTAGTATTTAAAATTTAATTGTTTTTTATCACTTATTTGTTAGCATTAGTTTAATACATTTGTTTGTTAGTGGACAGTTATAATTGTCCATCACCTCCCGTAGCTTATATATGGCTCTTCTCTTTTGTTTGATACACACATTGAATACATTCGAATATTTCTTTATTTGATCTTTGATCTATCATTGGTATCATAGTAGGCATGAGTGGAGGACCATGTTAGCATCACGAGGACCTGTCTTATCTTTTAGCCTCAGCGCCTGCGTGAAGACCTGTTTTGGCTACCAGCAGCCAAGGAGAACTTTACCTCTGTGCAAGAAAATTCAATGATCAAGAGTTTGAGGGAGGTTAAAAACCATGTTGGCAAAGAAATTTGGTTACCACATTGGGAAAGCACATACTAGAAATTGATTATCACTCCATTCGAACATTGGTATCACCCAAACTGAGCAAAGCGATCTGGAGGAAACTTGCTGCGTGGAAAAGTAGTTTGACATTTTACTGTTATTTGAACTACGTGGATTACCCTTCTCGTGCCCTATGTTGGCATTTTAAATCCTATGTTTGACACATATATTTGTGCATACTGGAAATTGGAATGACCTGCTTAGTGGCATTTTTGACAAAACGTGAAACATTTTGCAAATATGTTGCTCTTTGCAATCTGTTTGGACTTTTGAAGGACCTGCAATGTTGGCATAAGAAGTAAGTCTTCTCCCCTATGTTTCTCTTCTATTTAATACACAAAGTATATGAGCAGCAATAGAAACTAGAGACAAAGGAAGTTCGAATAGAGAGAATATTGTTGGAAAGGAGTGCCTTCACAAGCCTATTGAGTTCATATGTGTGCCACATTAAAGTAGACAATGGAGAAGTGCGGAACATATGACAGAGAGTCCTGATTGGTAATTTACTTCCTACTTCACCATTTTTTTTCTTTAGTAGTTATTATGGACATTCACTTGGAAAAATACTTGGGTTAAACTTTCAAACATGGAAGGTGAAGATCCAAATGACACTTATGCATAAAAACTTACGGGGCATAGTAGATGGGAAAAAGAAAAGGCCCACCGACACCGCCAAATTAGCGGAATGGCGATGCAAATATGATAAAGAAAAAAGCCATTATTGGCCTTGCTCTCTCCGATTCGAACTCCATCATGTTGATCTCAATAAATCTTCCAAGGACATGTGGGATAATTTAAATCAATTATTTGAGAGAAAGTAGTGAACATGAAGTTTTCCTAAAACTTCATTATATAGATTCAAAATGGAAGAAATCATTTCTATGTCTAGCCAAATTAATAATCTTCGAGTCTACGATCCGAAAACTAGCAAAGTCAAAGCTGTGATAGAAGACGAGGATGCCAAATCTATCCTATTAAACGATCTATCTTCCAAATACAACAATGTTGTTTTTACTCTCGACCAAATACAGTCTAAATATTTAGATGACATGATCATGACTCTTCTTGCGAGGAAAAACACATAACGATCTTGCGAAGGTGATACTCAACAAGTAAGTGCACTTTATTCCACAAACAGAAAATTTCACAGGAGATCAGATAAAAATAAACAAGGGCCTAAACAAGAGATTGAATGCCACTATTGTCAGAAGAAAGGTCATACAATGTGGAACTATCATAGCCAAGCAAGAGATGTTCTACAAGGAAATATAAAACAAAATGGAGCTAATACTGCTCATATAGAAGATCCACAAGATTCTAACAAGAGTGAGGAAGTTGTTGATGAGATTGGCTTCACATCATCTCTAGTATTGTAAGCAACAACATAGGAGGATGGAGGAAAATGGAGGCTGGAGGAAATCCAGCGACCTCTTGCAAGCCACAAGCGATGAGGCCGCTGAAAGATATTATGGTGAATAAGGTATTGAGGACAAAATTCCTCAATTTTGGTTTGTTTATTTCAGTTTTGTGTTGGTTGTTTTGTTGTTTTTCAATAAAGTGTAGATGTTGCATAGTTTCCTGTTTGGGACCTCCTAAATTGAAAAGCGTCATGGGGAACAGAAAAGCACTGAAAGTAGTGCATGGTACTCACACTAGGTTCATGGTAAACCTGTAAAACCACCGAGGTAAAATCCTCTTGGTTCATGGTAAGCTTGTAAAACCACCGAGGTATCATCCTCTTGGTTCGTGGTACTCCTGTAAAACCACCGAGGTGAACATTCGGAAAGTGCTCCTGTCCCTCTAGGTTTCTGGTCAACCTTAGAAAAACCATGTGAATCTAGACCATGTGGGCACATGCTCATGTGAAGACCCTCTTTACGGTGTTCTCATTAAGGGGGGCCTATCATCAGGAAATGTATCTTTGTACGAACAATGTAATAAGGGGGGGAATGTTAGCATTAGTTTAATACATTTGTTTGTTAGTGGACAGTTATAACTGTCCATCACCTCCCACAGCCTATATATGGCTCTTCTCTTTTGTTTGATACACACATTGAATACATTCAAATATTTCTTTATTTGATCTCTGATCTATCATTATTTTCAATCTTTTAGTTCTTTTAGATTTTAAAATTTGTCTTAGTGGACATCCTAAAAAAGTAAAATTTTAAGCATTATTGTGTTTTTCTATTAATCTTTGTTGGAGTGTGTTGTATAATTTCTATATTTTTTTCCTTCGGAAGTGTTTTTGGCATCCTAGAGGTCCCTGTGACTCATCTTGAGCCTTTTTTTTGCTTTGTAATATCATTTATTATTACTTACAAGTGAGCTAGTGAGCAAATTCTTACAACAAGGGGTTTCCTACCAAAGTCTTTTTTTATCTTTTACCCCTTCTCTTGTTTTTATCTTGCCAATTTATTGTGATCAAATAAAATTGATTATGGTCTTCTCTCTTATGATTTATTATGTTGATTGTAAGGTGAGTGACCAATTGTTTCATGGCACACATTCACACTTAATTGTATCCAATGTACTAAACCATAAAGTGTCAAAATTAGGGGTTATAATATTGTCTTGGGTGGTTGTGTTGCTTGTTTTTCTTTTCTGCATTCCTTCTTTCTCTCTCTTCGCTATGGATGCACTTTCAATTCCGTTACTTATTTAATTCAAATTCTTCAAATGGAGATAAAAATGGTAGTGAAACTATGGGTTAAAGGGTTATTGTGCATCACCATGGGAGCTAATAATGAACCTAACAATGATCCCAAAAATTCTAAGTGGCTGAAATGAAGTGATAAAGACTTACATATTATTTGTATGTATGTTTCTCCTAACTTGTTTTCCACATTGATTCATCTAAAAACCCAAGTATACGTGGAAAATTTTAGATGATATGTTTAGACAGAAAGATGACATGAGAGCACATGATTTGGGAAAAAAGCTACTAGGATTAAATCCTAGTGAATTTGAAAATGTACATGAATTATTCTCAAATGTTTTCCACACTAAATTGTTGAGTACAGGGAATGTAAAGTGGAGATGAAATATTACCGAGTTTATATTGTCAATTTTTTCTAAGTTAGGTCTCGAATACTCCGTTTTCATGTCAAATTTTGATGCTACGAAAGCCTCTTTGGGAAGTGCTTGGAATATGCCCTCATTTTATATTTTTCATCCTAACTCATTCGAGAAAATATAAACTCATTCAAATGGGGTCTCTCAAGGAAAAATCACATGACCTTGTAGTAAGTAATAGTAAGGGAAAGAAGAATGAAAATAAGAAAGAGAAAATTACCAACCTAAGAAGGAAACAAAGACCAACTATTGAAAACCAAACCTAACAAAAATGCTTCCACTTGAGCCTAATGAAAAGAAATAAAAATGTATTTTTGCTATAACAAGATGAATGGTCATGAAGAGAATTAATGTATGAGAAAAAAATTGATCTCTTAACTTGTTTACTTGAGAAGAATCATATAGGTGTAGTATATTAAAAAATGCTTTGAAAGCCAATTCTTCCATTGCAAGAGAGTTGAAATCTGATAAGAAGAAAGGAAATGTCATTTTATCTATAGTTACTCCTTCATTGATGTGGATTATAGATTTTAGTGCCTCACACCAAATTGATTCTCTACATGTGGATATCTCCAACATTGAGCCATGTGGCATGTCCCAAATCAAGTTGGGTGATGACACTACATTGTCAGGCTTATGATAGTGGATCAATAGAGATGGATAGAGATCATTTAACCAATTTTTAAGTCTTCTTGATCTCTTTACCAATCTCATATTGGTTTACCAAATCACTCACCTTGGTGAAGGAATGTGAGTGGATTTTTTTCCTAACTCGATGCTTATTCGTGAGCTTCACTCCAACACTATTGTGGTTGAGGGAAAGGTAGATCACCATTCACGATTATATACCTTCTCCCACTTTAATTCAAATTTGAAACCTACATCCTTTCTCATTCATGTATATGAGGTTAATAAGCTATGACATTAGCATTTTGGCCATCTAAAATTTCATTACCTTGAACAATTTAGCCAAAATGAAATTCTCAATGGGTTACCCCACATTATATTTTCTAAGATCCTTTGTGAGGGTTGTGCCTTTAGGAAGCACCCTAAAAATATTTTTGACAAAAGAAAAGTATGGAGAGATACTTTTATTTTGGATCTTGTTCATAGTGACATCTCTATCCCTTTCCCATCTCCTTAATTTACTATATCTCTTTATATACTAACCTTCATTGATGACTTTTTGAGTTGCACTTGTGTGTATTTTCTTAAGCTTAAGTCTGAAGATTTCAACCATTTTCAAGACTTTAAGGCTCTTGCCAAGAAACAAGTGGAATGCTATATTAAGGTTATGTAAATTGACAATGGAGGTCAAGATGTGAGAAATAAGTTTGAGAATTCATGTACTTCTAAAGGGATTTATTTGTAGCATATAATTTTTATAGTTATTTGAAAAATGGAGTTCTAGAAAGAAAGAATTGAATGCTTAAGGAGATGGCCACTTATATGGTTTAATCTAAGTCCCTTCCTCTCGTGGTATTGGCCCGAAGCGGTGAATTTTGATTTTAACAATCAAAACCATGTTTCACACAAGGCGAAAGAGGGATGAAACCCTTTGAAGCTTGGTTTAGAAATAAGCCTGATGTTGAGCACTTTCGATTCTTCGAGATCCAATAGTATGGCCCAAATTCCAAAAATAAATGTAATGATTTAGAACCACGCTTTAAACTTTGTATATTTGTAAGGTATCATTATGGCATGAAGCAATATCAATTATTGAATCCTACTACTCATGAGGTTTATATTGAGAAAATTTTGTAATTCGAGAGTCTTCTTCAAATATTCTACTTCTCTACCTTTTGAATCTGAGCATGATCCTCCTAGTCCTCATTAGGACACGAAAAATTTGTAAAGTGTTGGAGAGTGTATGGGAGATCCTTCGGAAAGAGGTATACTTGACATAGTTTGTTTAACCTCACTCCTTATTTTCCTCCATTTTTGACCCTCATTATTTTCGGGAGGCTTTTGGTATTCTGAGTGGGTTCTTCCATTGATGAGGAGTATTCTGACTCATGAAGAATGATACTTGGGATCTCACCCCTCTTCCAAAATTAAAACAATCATTCGGTGTAAGTGGGTGTTTCAAAAATGTATGTTATTGATGGCGACATTGATAAGTTTAAAGCACAACTAGTAGCTAAGGGTTTCACCTAGGTGGCTAGTGTTGATTACTCAAAATTCTTTTCTCCGGTTATGAAGATGACTTCTATTAAACTAACCCTCAACATCACTGCTGCAAACATATGGGAAGTCCATCAGAATAATTTTAAGAGTGTATTCCTTCATGGGGACTTGGATTCTAATATATCTATATCGAAAAACCTCGAGTTATTTCTATGATCCCTCTCTTGTTTATAAGTTAAATAAGTCTCTCTGTGGTCTTAAACAAGCCCCTTGGGATCAGTAAGCCATGGTGGAATCCTTTTTAATTACATTACATGGTTCAATCGGTGTCACTCTGACCCAAATGTTTACATTTTTTTGTAGGATTGCTCGATACTCATCCTTGTTCTATATGTTGATGAATTATTGATCACGAGCAACTCTTCTTCTATCATCTATTTTGTGAGGATTTCCTTGTCCAAAAGTTTTTATGTCCGACTTAGGATTTCTTCTTTACTTTCTTGGGATTCATATTTTGTAATTTGACTTGGGAATTGTGATTTCACAACCTAAGTACTCCCTTGGTTTTCTGTCTCTGGCCACATGTCTCATTATAAGCCTTCTTATAATCCTTTCATTTCCAGGGTTAAGTTGGTTTTGATCACTCTCCTCCCTTGGTTAATGGTACCTTTATCGATAGTTAGTGGGGAGTTTAATTTATCTTACTCACACTCATCTAAATGTGTCGTATGTTGTTGGGGTCATGTCCGATTCATGCAAGAGCCTTATGAGTTGCATTTAAAAGCAACAAATAAAATCCTTCACTATGTACGTGGAACTTACACAAATGGCATTCACTATCTAGGAGGAGTAGATATTGACTTAGTTGGATATAATGACTCTGATTAGGATAGTGATCTAGATCATCATAAATATACCTTAAGCTATAGTTTTTCTCTTGGTTTAGGTCTTATTAGTTGTTCTAAAAAGAAGCAAAAATCATTTTTGATATCTTCTAAAGAGGTAGAGGACAAAGGAGTACTTAATTTTGCCACGGAATTTGTTTGGTTACAGGGTATCTTGACAAATTTTGGTATTCACTATCAATGAATTACTATTATCTACTACAAAAACATGATCACCATCTCAATTTTCCAAATTCCATATAAGAATCAATGGATGAAGCACATTTAGATACATATGCACTTCATTCGGGATCTTATTCACGATGACATCCTTGACTTGTAGTATTTTAAAACTTATAATATGGTTATGAGACATGTTCATGAAGCCCTTCACCGATGCGAGTATTATCACTTGTGGTCTCTTCTTGGGTGAGGTTTACCGCAACTCCCCAATTCTTCGGGCTTTCTAGTAATTTTTTCCTCTTCTTATTTTCCGGATAGATGTTGTTTTTACATGGGTACCTCATTAAGCCTAGTTTTCAAGACCCATTCTTCTCCTCTTCCTCTTTTCCATAGATTTATTGTTTGTAGTACCTTATCGGGCCTTTAGTTACTTTGGGCCCCATTGAAACATATTTCTTAGTTGTCTAGGGAGTTTCTATTTCAGTTCTGAATTTCCATGACCTCTACCTTAACTTCAATGAAGGGTGATTATTAGTGTATATGTCTTGTCTCATCGTCACTCAATGTCTTTTTCACTTTATGTGATTAGTCATCTCACTCAATGATAATAGGTCAATTGTGTTAGTTAGGCTTGTGTACATGTGTCATGCACAAAAGTTACACAACACTCCTATATATCCCTTTTATTTTTAATCTATGAGCATACTTTGTAAATGGCGTGTCTTTTTCTACTTGATTTTCCTTGTGATTTTTGTTCTTGATGATTATGTGAAGCATTCTCATCACCATTGGAAGTGTAACCTATTCAATGTGCATGAGGTTATGTATTGATCCTTTTAGAATAATTTGATAGGAATATGATCTAATGCTACAAGAAAAGTATAATTCCTATGCTAACTTGACTTAACAAATTTCAATGGATATGAATCCAAAGAGGGAAATAATTATAATTCCATGGTATTCCTTTGGATTTTTATTTTCTCCCTCTAATTAAAAAAATATGGTTGAAAGTGTTCAAAAAATATCCTTTTGGATTACCACACCACTTTCCTTTTATGAAAACTTCATTTTGCAATGAAATTATTTCCTCTACCCGTGTTCATTATTCATCATGTTGGGATCTCTTTGAGGATTCATATGATAAATTCTCTAAAATTTTAATTATTTTTATGGGTTAATTTTAAATAGGCTTGAGGATTTCAATATTTGTTTGGGATATTTGGGCATGGTAATCATTAAAGTCCATTTCCAAAGCATTATTTTCTATGGTAAATGGGTGGTCAAAGATGTGGAGGGAAATGAAGCTTGGAAAATGTAGTTGAGATATTATATATGAACAGTCAAACAATATTGGAAAAATAATATTCCAAAATTTTTATCACCACATTGACGATTAAAATCACGGGGTATTTTGTGGACAAAAGATCATGGAAATCCTTTGAATTCGTAAATTCAATCTTAAGTGGGTGGGGGATGGTTTCAAAATTATCTTACTTTTAATACCCACAATTTTTGTGCTCTTTCATTATGAAATTTAATATTTTTCCTCTTTCTAAGAAACCTATTACAAAATCCCTTATATTTTTTAGAAAAGGTGTCATTTTTATATTAAGGACATTGTATCATTTAGAGAATGAATCTCTTGAACTAATCCACAAAACAATTTCCATATTTTTACATCATACTTGCCTTATTTCGTTGATATTAAGGATATGTTTCGATGTCATGCTTTAGAAGCTCGGGCTGCAACCTCTTTTGGCTTAATGTAAGATTCGGCAAGTCATATTTTGTACTACCTATAATAGCACCTATCATGGATTTCTTTGTGCATGCATCACCTATCATGGGATGTGTGTGTGTGTGTGTGTGTGTGTGTGTGTGTGTGTGTGTGTGTGTGTGTGTGTGTGTGTGTGTGTGTGTGTGTGTGTGTGTGTGTGTGTAACGCCCGCTAAAAATGCTTGCTAAAAATGCCTGCATGAGACCCAAGAACAACCTAGGGTTAGCTAGAAAAATTATGGAATATTTTTTTGAAAAGCATGCCCACATATAAAGCTTTGAAACTGCAGATTGTCACATTAAAGCTCAAATTTAATTTATAAAATTTTCCCGTTATAATAAATTATTAAACTTGCATTAAAACTAATGGGTATAATTAGTCCAAGCATGTTAAATTCTCTCTAAGTGTTAATTTAATAAACAAATAATTCCCACTATAGTTAAATATTCCATAATTAAATCTAGAGGGTTAAAGGGGGCCAAATTAATTAAATACCCAAGGTATCTAATTCCACAAGGTTTAAACAATTAACAAGGTTCCCATTTTCCATGGGGTTAGAATAATAAACATTTCATTACCCCATAAAGTAACCCCTTAAAAAGTCAACTCATGTTTTAAAATTAAGACATTTAAATTAAAAAGGTAATTTCCACTCACCCACTCTCCACCTACTTTTTGTAGGGATGAATCTCATCCCTTGGATGGATTAAATTTGGACCCTTGATTAGGAAATAGGAAATCTAACCCTAAAGCATGCTTATGAAGTCTTCTTTCTCATTTCATTTGATTCATTTTCTTTCTTTGGTTTTGCAGGTTATTGGAGGAGGAAGGGAAGCCATTGGAGGTCACTCTAAGCTTTTGGAAAGGATTTCAAGTTGTATTATTTTCTATTTTTTGTTCACACCCTCTCCTAGGGTTTCAAAATGTGTATATATATTTTATTTAGCTTGGATTCATTTGATTTTCCCAAATGGACTTGTGGGTTCTTGCCCATTCTATTTAAATAGCGAAATTGGGTAAATACTTTTATTTTGAGAGAGTATATATACTTTTATATACTTGTTTATATAAAAAAATCTAAGTAATAATTTATTATACATGTTTCCTTTTAAAACAAAGGATGGGCTGAAAAACCTGAATCTACAATGTGTGTGTGTGTGTGTGTGTGTGTGTATCCATGGTCACGGTTTGAACTCACAAACAGCAAAGATTATGAAACTACGAAGGATTAAGAAATAGTTGAAGGCTAGATGCAATATACATAGGGTGGTTTTCAAATATGTGGGATTATTTATGTTTGGGGGCGTGGGGAGGGGTCGGAAACCCAACACCCACACCTTTTAATATTAAATGGGGTGGGGTTGGGGTCACCGACCCCTCCCAACCCCAATATATATATTAATCACTAAAACTACTAGCACATGCCGCGGCCTTTGGGAGTTGAAACCCACACACTTTTTTAAAGTCTTTTTTTTTTTTGAAATTCGGTATAATTATACCTATACCTATAATACACAATACACACACACACACACACACACACACACACACACACACACACACACACATGTATATATATATATATATATACACACACATACATACATACATACATATGTATGTATGTGTATGTATGTATGTATGTATGTATGTATATATTGTATATATATCATTATTATTAATATTACTTTAAAATTAAGGTATTATCAAATAATCATTTCTCCTTAATGTGTAACTATTTTATTATTAACAATAATTTGGGAGTATTGATATTTCTAGCAAGGTGTGGATAAAACAAAAGGTAGTAGTTTTGGTAAATTTATTATTTTTCTATCCCTTGTTCTCTTAACAATTTAAAAACCATACTAATGTAGAAATTAAGAGGGGTACAATTCCTTTCCATTGACGATTTGCAATAAGGCTTACAATAACTTCTAAATGAAAATAACATACTAGAATAGCAATAAGACTACTTCAATTGACCAAATGAAAGACAATTTTAATATGAGCTCTTTTTCATCAACAATACAAAAGTAAGTATAATTAGCCTAACTTTTCCAATACATGCTTTCCAAGTAACACAATGATATGTAACATTTTTTTTAATACAAATTTCCAACTCACTTAATGAAGGTTGTCATTCCACTAAAAGAGTAACAAGCTATTTTCCAAATCACCCTTTTATTACATCAACTAGCTTCACTAAAAGAGCCTTTCATTTCCACATACATTACAACAAAACTAACTTTACAAAGAAAAACTTTCTTTCCCCTTTTCACATACAATACAATTTTAATGTCCAAGAATCAACACAAATTTTCATTACAATTACTAATACAATGTCCTCCACTTTAAGTGGGAAAAACTATACAAGAATGTAGCTAAAATGGAATGCAATATTACAATTTCTCCACTCTAAGTGGGCATAACAAAAAAATATTTTCACAATAACTAATTTCTTAAGTATTCCAACAAAATCTCCAAGCTTCACAACACCAACAAGAGAGATCCTTCATGTTTCACTTGATCCACAACAAAATGGGGGAGAGGCAACACTTTCCACCCAACCAAAATATCCAATGAGGGAGAGAATCCATCCTCCTCATTGGCCCCTGAGCCCCAACCACATTACAATGAGAGATGATTCAAACACATGGAAACAAAAAGCTTTCACATCACAAACCAAGTATTTCACAACCATTAAAAATGCACATTCAACTCAACTACAACACAAAAAGGAATATCAACAAAATAAACAAGGGTTAGAAATGAAAGCCAAAGGAGCAAGAACCTATGGGGAGGCCACTTATGCCTCCCAATGGGAAATGGGTGCCGACCTTAAAACCTCCATTTCATATCTCAAATCCCCTACATACTCTTATGCCTCCCTCAAGTACCTCTTATGCCTCCCACATACTCTTAGGCCTCACTCATTCTCTTATGCCTCCCTCATATAAAAGCAAGTAATAAATGCAAGCATTTCTTGTCCAAGGTGGGGCACCCAACCCAAAATCCCTACTAACATGAAAAGAATCCTATGCATCCCTACATGAATTCTCCCCATAGTCCCCTCCTACATCACAGTTAGAAAATCTACCCAAGCACCCAACAAGCATTCCAAACACTTAACAAAAACAAGCACACAACCACAAAAAAAAGGAATAACATAAAGAAAAGTAAGGTTCATACCTTTCCATAGTAGAGCTTGTTCTAAGAGTCCAACTCCAAGATCCTTCAAACCTAAAAATCACCAACAAACTCCCACAAGACTACAATCTCTTCAAAATCCTCTAACTCCAAGAAATGCAAAAGCACAAAAGAATGAAGTAACCCCAAACAAGCAAAAGAACTTGAATAAATAGAAAAGGGAGAGAGGAGGGTGAGGTGGCTCCATGTAGGATGCCACATCACTCATCCTTAACTCCACCTCACAATTCAAACTTCAAAATCCAAAGAAAAATTAATAAGTGGTCGAGCAAATGACATTTTATTTATACACACACCATGTCCACACCCCTTAAGGACCAAAAGTAATTACATGTAAGAAGGTGCAATAAAGAATTACAATTTTTCCTCCCAAAACACATAATGGGGTCTAATTTTGACCCCCAATCCATAGGTAGCATTGACATGGCAATTTAAGAGGTGTCGACAAGTTTAACTTGTTGCACAAGCCTTTAAAATTGGCCCTTCAAGCTGAATTCGAATTTCCATGAGGGGTAGAGTGTACAAAACTCAAGGTCACAAACACTTAATCTTACAACAAAAAAACCAAGAGCTATCTTGTCTAATAAATGAAGACTTTTTGTCACATCCACACTTTGTTAATAACAAGATTAATTAACTTAAATAGGACACTAAAACCCATTTAAGATAAAGTGGAAGAATAGATCATTTTCTAAATAAATAAATTAGGAAATTATATCACTAAAAATCACATACTACATTAAGTAAAGGAAACTAAACAAACTACAACACATAACCCCTTGGTCACAATTTCCCCCTAACAATAATTCAACACACAAACATAATCACATGTTTCCATGGTGACCCTTGTTGAATTTACCTAAAATTCCAAGTGGTTGGTCTCCAATCCCCCAATGATTGTTATGACATGTTTACCTACAAAACACATAACACCTCCTTCGGTCTCATGGCCACATCAAAAACATCTAGGATAAAATATACAATATAAATCCACAATCATCTATATACGAATCAAATATCATCTAGGAAAATGTGATATCATTTACAATTTATAGCAACATTTCTATTCTACATCCCATCCATGTCAAAATGATTACAACATTTGTTCAATCATCAAAGGTATACTCAATATGAAATATCACATGTCCGAAATATCACATATATATAATATATATATATATATATATATAATATATAACCATGTTGATAGTATATCAACATTAATATAAAATGTTCCTAATAATCCACATGCATCATATATGAATCGAAATCAACAATAGTCCTCGATCTCTAACATCTAACATCATGCCAAATCAAAAACTACAATAATATCCATAAGTATAGTTTGATCGTATCATAAGTAATAACAAAAAAGGTGTCGAAGGGAAGTGGGCACTACTCTATATGTGTGTGTGTGTGTGTGTGTGTGTGTGTGTGTGTGTGTGTGTGTGTGTGTGTTTATATATATGTACATATATGTATGTGCATTTTTAGGAGTTATTTTCCTCAAATTTGGACAATATCAAGAGGAAATATAATTTAAATGATTCCCGTCGCACATTGCTTACTAGAATCAATAGAATTTGTAATGTTGAGACAAAGCTCAAATAACTTTTTTCTTTTATTTTTGGTCTACTTCAGATTGCCTCTTAATTAAATCCCTTAAGATTATTTTGCTAATTTTCTTTCTTGAATTATGTGGAGACAAATCTTGTCATTTTAGTCTTGTAGAGGCAAAACCACCCTCAAAAGATTGATCAGGGTTTTGAGGAGCCTCTCTAGGGAATTACTTATGGTTTTGAGGAGCTTTTGTAGGAAAACCATCCTCGAAGATTCTCTAGGGTTTTGAGGTGCCTCTGTAGGGGATTATCTCATTGATGTTTGAGATGATGCAATGAAGCTTCATCGTCAGGGGTTTTTGGGTCTCTTTTCAATGTCAAAAAGGTACACATCATATACTTTCTATGATTTTGGAATGTGCTAAGAATTCTAGAAATCTCATTTCACCTAGGTATATGCAGTACAAAATTCTTCATGGTTGAGATATAATCACTAGTTAAAATTTTGGGTTAACCTGTTTACGGCGTAGATACATATAGATAGTCTTAAAACTCCTTTCAACAAAGTTTTGATTGAAAATTGAAATTAATTTGAATATGAAGCTTTGGTGAAGAAGGATTTAAATATATTGTGCTCATTCCAGGTTATAAGATACATAAGATTCATGTCTCGATATGATGTGCTTATGAATCATAGCTATCTATATTATCAAAACTTTATAATATTTTCTTGTTTGAAAGACTGTAAGCACAGGCTGTAACTTAGGTAAAATATGCGATCAAAATTTCTGGGAAAAATGTATTGAAAGAGTTTTTTTCGGTATGTTACATTTTAATTAACGATATTTTTGACATGTGCAAGGAGATATAGATTTTCACAGGACCTCCACTCTATAACAAACAACCACACAGAGGCAATTTCTCTGTACAAATCATTGCAATTGGAAAAGAATAAAAACACTATAGAAATTAAGTGCTATGGTCACTTTACATTATTTTTTAGGGTCACTCTGCATTAGTAATAAAAATTATGAATGTTTTAGAAATTATTTCAAATGTTGTATTTTGAAGTAATCATACAACAGATAAAATTAAGTTTAGAAAGATTCAATAAGATTTCCTAATCATGTTTATGCATGATGTATTCTGAAGCTTATTATATAATAAGCTAATCAACGAGCTTCTCTAATTTCTAGATAATTTCAATACACCCATGACTCTACACATATCCCACATTTAGAACTACATTAATAAGTATCGGGTTAATAATTTAAGATGATCCAAATATATGGATATAGTTTTATGAAGCTTTTATTTTTTGGAACAGATGTGTTAGCAACTCGTTTAAGAGAAGAGATGTTCATCTCACCCATGTTGATATCATTGATGTATTGTGTATGGAGTATCTCTAAATTGTCTTGCACACCACAAAATAAAATTTGTTAGGATCGAAATACATATGAGAAATAAAATCTAAATTAAAATAGAAATAAAAGAAGCATGCAATCACAAGATAAACCCAAGATTTAACATGGTTCACCCAATTTTGGCTACATCCACCAAAAAATCCAACCTTCTCCTTTATTTAGTCCTAAGGAATACAATACAATTCTCTCTTTTTCACACTATAAAGAGTAAATCCATGCACAAATATAACTTGTGCACCTCTTTGTAAAAGCTTGCTTCAACCACAAGTAACCTAAATATAACATGCTTATAAATAAGAGATGCATATAAATAAGATAAACATAAAAATAAAAACTCTCATATATTAATAAGAAAATGCTATTTTTATCCATGGCCATGCATTCCTCCCAAAAATAGGAAAAAACAAACTACCGCTTTAATTTGCACTCACTCTCCACAAATTCAACAACCTCCCACTTAAAGATTGACTGCTGCAACCCACTATTACAGCTCATCCTCGACTTCTCTGACTTGTTTCTCTTCTTCAATATCAATCTTGAAGACCTACTGAATCTGAACAACCTTCCAGTTTCTCTTTTTTCACTTCCTTTGTCAACATATAAACATGATTCTGACTTGTATGGATCTTCTCCAACTTCATTTGTCCATCCTCTAAAACTGATCTAATAAAGTGATACACGAGTTATATATGTTTGGTTCTCAAAAAGAATGTTGAGTTCTTTGTAAGATGAATTACACTTTGGCTATCACTGAATAACATGCTATCCTCCTGCTTCTTTCCCAATTCTTCCATGAACCCCTACATCTATATCATATCCTTTCTTTCTTTTGTAGTAGCAACATACTCTGCCTCTATACTATACAAGGAAAGAATATTCTACAGTTTAGAAATCCAACTAACTATCATGCCACCAATACTGAATACATAACATGTGGTTCTCCTCCTACCATCCAAATCTCAAACCATTTGTGCATGAACATATTCATGTAAGGAAATCTTTGACCCTCCATAGCATAACTATCTACTATTGATCCCTCTCAAGTATTTGAGAATCCCCCGGACTGCATTCCAATGCCCCTTTCCAAGATTACTCATGTATCTACTGATTACTCCCACTGCATGGGAAATGTATGGTCTTCTACATACCATAGCATACATAAAAATTCCAAATGATGAAGCATATGGAACTCTGAACATATATTCAATATCTTCATGTGTTTTAGGACACTGTTTCTTACTCAACTTGAAGTGTTCTGCCAATGGTGTACTCATTGATTTTACATCCTACATCCTAAAATTTTCCAACACCTTGTTCACAAACTCTTCTTGAGACAATAAATAATCTACTCTTTCTATCTCTATTGATTCTCATGCCAAGAATTTTCTTTACTGCACCTAAATCTTTCATGGCAAATGTATTATCTAATTGTATCTTTAGCTTATTTATGTCCTACATGTTTGACCCTAGACACAAACATGTCATCCACATACAACAAAAATATAATGTAGGTGTCATGATCTAGTCTCTTAAAATAAACACAGTGATCATAATGACATCTAGAGTAACCTTGTTCTATCACGAACCTATCAAATCTTAAATACCATTGTCTTGCATCTTGCTTAAGGCCATAAGATCTCTTCTGTGTTGTGTGTAGCGCGTTGTGGTGAATGTGTATGTGTGGTGATGATATAGGACCTAGAGATGGTGTATGAAAGCACGTGATTATTTAGCCTAAAGCTTCAACAAAATGATTAAGCTGATCCTTGTTCCCATTAAGTTGTTTTGGGTGTTGAGTGAAGTTTTTTGTTTCTTTGCTTTGCTATGTGTCTCTTCCCCCTGAAAGCTGCTTGAGTTGGGTTCCTTTTTCTTACCTCGACATTGGATTGATCACTCAGATGGACCACCCACTGCATCCTTTTCCATTACATACCTTGTTGTTTGGTTCCAACTCTCTCGTTGTTCTCTTCGTTTGACTTGGGATCCTTGATTTCCTCTGGCATGTTTTGCATACCAACCAGGTCTCCTACTCCTGCACCCATCCTTTTTCTCAGTTTCATCTTTGTCAACCTCCCCATGAATCAACCGAGTCACTCGACCTCTTCCTCTCCTCAAGCCCCCCATATCCCACTTTAACTGTATCTCTTTTATAAAAAAAAAAACCACTTTTTTTAATTTTTAAACAACGTTTTTATTAAATTTTAAGTGGTGTTTATATCATTAAGTTGGTGTGCTATTTGAGGGGTCGGTGGTAATATTTTAAAAAGATTCATTTTTTAAATAAAAGGTGATTTGTCTAAGTATAGTAGGGTGGTTAATCTAATTCAAGTGATGGGTGTTAAATATTAAGGTAGGATTTTATAATATTAGTTATGTCTTTTTAAAATGTAAAATCTAATTTTTATTTTGAAGGCTTTTGTTATTTTTGTTGGATTTTAATTAAAAATTTAGGATATAATTTAATATTTTAAATGGTAATTAACTAATTTTAATTTCTTAAGAGATTTTTTATCAAATTAGGAATCTAAATTAAAATTAAGCTCTTTTATTTCAATTAGTAGTTAAAATTTAATTATTTTTAGCACTTATTGTCAATCTTTTAGTTCTTTTAGATTTTAAAATTTCTCTTTGCGAACATCCTAAAAGGGAAATTTTTTAAGCGTTATTGGCATTTTTGCTAATCCTTGTTGGAGTGTGTTGTACCATTTCTATCTATTTTTGCCTTCCAAAAGTGTTTTTTGCATCTTTGAGGTCCCCGGGACTCATCTTGAGCCTTTTTTTGCATTGTAATAGCCTTTATTATTGCTTGCAAACTAGTGAGTTCTTCCACCACAATCTTACATCAAGGGGGTTTTTACTGCGATGTGAGACATTTTTTTCACAACATGACTTGATTTCACCCCTTCTCTTGGTTTTTATCTCGTTGTGCTTGTTTACGGTGTCAATTTGTTGTGATCAAATAAAATTGATTATGGTCTTCTCTCTTATGAGTTATTATGTTGATTGAAGGTGAGTGACGAATCGTTTCATACACGTATTCACACTTGATTTTATACAACACACTAAACATAAAGTGACAAAATTAGGGGGGTTATAATATTGTACTAGGTGGTTATGTTGCTTGGTTTTCTTTTCTGCATTCCTTCTTTCTCTCTCTTCTCTATAGATGCGCTTTCAATTCCTTTACTTATTTCGTTCAACTTCTTTGAATGGAGATAAAAATGGTAATGAAACTAAGGAGTAAAGGGTTATTGCACATCAACATGGGAGTTGAGACTAAACCTAACGATGATCCCAAAAATTATAAGTGGTTTAATTGAAGTGATGAAGCCTTAGGTCTTCTTTGTATGTATGTTTATCTTGATTTGTTTTTCCACATTGATTCATTTGAAACATCCAATTATACATGGAAAATTTTAGATGATATGTTTAGACAACAAGATGACATAAGAGTGCATCATTTAGGAAAAAAAGTACTATGATTAAATCCTAACGACTTTGAAACCTATAGGAATTATTCTCAAAAAATTTCCACACTAGATTGTTGTTAAAGGAATGTAAAGTGGAGAAGAAAGATTACCATTTGATATTTTCAATTTTTCTAAGTTAGGTCCCAAATACTCCATTTTCGTGTCAAATTTTCATGCTACAAAAGCCTCTCTGGGCAGTGCTTGGAATATGCCCTCATTTTATATTTTTTCATCTCAACTCATTCAAGAATAAGATAAACTCATTCAAATTGGGTCCCTAAAGTAAAATTCACATGCCCTCATAGTAAGTACTAGTAAGGGAAATAATAATGAAAAGAAGAAAGAGAAAAGTACCAACCTAAGAAGGAAACAAAGACCAACCAAGAAAAAACCAAACCTAACAGGAACACTTCAACTTCTGAGCCTAAAGAAAAGAAATAAAAGTGTAAGTGTTCCTATTGCAATATGAATGTTCATGAAGAGCATAAATGTATGAGAAAAAATTGATCACCTAACTCGTTTACTTGAGAAGAATCATATAGTTGTAGTATATAAAAAATGCTCTGAAAGCCGAGTCTTCCACTGCAAGAGAGTCAAAATCTAATAAGAAGAAAGGAAATTCTATTTTACCTATAGTTACTCCTTCATTAACATGGATTATAGATTATAGTGCCTCACACCACATTGCTTCTTCACATGTTGAGTTCTCCAACATTGAGCCATGTGGCATGTCCTAAATGAAGCTAGGCAATGACACTACATTGTCGGTTTCACAGGTATTTTATCGGTAGAGATGGATGGGGGATCACTTAACCAAGTTTTGAGTGTTCTTGATCTCTCTACCAACCTCTTATCGGTTTACCAAATCACTCATCTTGGTGAAGGAATGCGAGTGGAATGTTTTCCTAACTCCATGATTATTCGTGAGCTTTACTCTAACACTATTGTGGCTAAGGGAAAGGTAGATCACCATTCATGGTTTTATACCTTCTCCCACTTTAATTAAAATTTGACACTCACTCATGTATATGAGGTTAATAAGCTATGACATTAGCATTTTGGCCATCTGAAATTTCATTACCTTGAACAATTGAGCCGAAATGAACTGGTCAATGGGTCGCCACGTTATATTTTCTAGGAGGCTTTCTGAGGGTTGTGCCCTCGGGAAGTACTGAAAAGAGATTTGACAAAGGAAAAGTCTAGAGAGCTACTTGTATTTTGGATCTTGTTCATAGTGACATCTCTAGCCCTTTCCCATCTCCTTAATTTACTATATCTTTTTATATACTAACCTTCATTCATGAATTTTCGAGTTGCAATTGGGTGTATTTTATCAAGCTTAAGTCTAAAGTTTTCAATAATTTTCAATACTTTAAATATCTTTCTCGAGAAATAAGTGGAATGATATATTAAGGTTCTTTAAATTAAAAATAGAAGTTAGTATGTGGAAATAGGTTTGAGGATTCATGTACTTCAAGGGATTTATTTCCGATATAATTTCTTATAGTTATTTGAAAAATGGAGTTACGGAAAGAAAGAACCAAATGCTTAAGGAGATGGCCACTTATATGGTTCAATCGAAGTCCCTTTCCATGTAGTATTGGGCAAGCGTGAATTGTGATTTTTAAATTCAAACCCATATTTCACACAAGGCGAAGAAGAGGGATGACACCCTTTAAATCCTAGTTTGGACGTAATCCTAATGTTGAGAAATTTTGATTCTTCGGATCCAATGTTATGGCCTGGATTCCCAAAAAAAAGTAATGATTTAGAAATTAGTCTAAACCTTGTATCTTGGTAAGGTATAATTATGGAATGAAGGAAAATCGATTATTGAATCCTACTACTCATGAGATTTATATTGAGAGAAGTGTGAAATTTGATGAGTCTTCTTTGAATATTGTACTTCTCTACTTTCTAACTCGAGCCATATCATCCATGGCCTCGTTAGGATAGGAAAAATTTGTAAAGTGTTGGAGAGTGGATGGGAGATCCTTTGGAAAAGAGGTATACTTTCTCATTTTTTTACCTCACTCCTTCTTCGCCTCACCTTTTTACCCTCAGTATTTTCAGGAGGCTTCCAATATTCCTGAGTGGGATTCTACCATGGATGAGGAGTATTCCTGACTAATGAATAGCAATATTTGGGATCTCACCCCTTTTCCAAAAGGAAGAAAAATCGTTTGGTGTAAGTGGGTGTTCCAAAAAAAGTATGGTGTGTATCGTGACATTGATAAGTTTAAAGCACAACTAGTAGCTAAGGGTTTCTCCTAGGTAGCTAGGGTTGATAACTTGAAATCCTTTTCTCCGGTTACGAAGATCACTTCTATTAAACTAACCCTCACCATCGCTGCTACAAACATATGGGAAGTCCATCAGAAGGGTGTTAAGAGTGCCTTCCTTCATGGGGACATAGAGGAATATATCTACATTGAACAACCTTTGAGTTATGTCCATGATCCCTCCCTCATTTATAAGTTAAAGAAGTCTCTATATGGTTTTAAACAAGCTCGGGATTGGTATGCCAAGGTGGACTCCTTTTTACTTACATCAGGGTTCACTCGGTGTCACTCTGACCCAAATGTTTACATTTTGTGGTAGGATGAATCCATACTCATCCTTTTTCTGTATGGTGATGACTTATTGATCTTGAGAAGCTCTTCCTCTATCATCTATTTTGTGAAGATTTCCTTATCCAATTTTTTTTTTTATGTCTGACTTAGGATTACTTCTTTACTTTTTTATTCATATTTCGTAATATGACTCGGGAATTGTGATTTCATAGCCTAATTCTCATTGTAAGCACTGAGTGTATAAAATAATGTTTGAATGAATATATTGGATGCATGAGGGGGAAATAAATACACAGGGAATGCGGTTAGGAGATGTAACCGCCTGTCCCAATAAACAATGTATTAGTTTGCTAACATTCCCCCCCTTAATATATTGTTTTTACAAATGTACCCCAGATTCATCATCTTGTTACGTCACGACATGTCCTATTTGCTTCTTGCAACAAGGACTGTGCCTGGATTTTCTTGAATCTCTATGACAGATGTGCTCTCGTTTGTAGAAAAATAGATGAAGAAGTGAGCTCGAAAGCTCGTGTGGTGCGCCACAGATGTGCCTGAGGGCATTTAATCTCGCATTTGTCATCTGGATCGACACAACTCTTCTCCGTCTATATGTCGAACAAGACTCAGTCCATTATGTCCTCGGATTGCAAGTTTTGGAGACTGGCTAAGAGTAGATACCGATGCTCTTCGGTTCTCTCAAATGCGGCATGTCTCTATGGTTGCTTGCAATGTTGCTAACATCTCTGGGCATGACTTTCATGCTCTCAGACTGTTGCATGGGATCATAGGCTGGTTGTTCGCGTCCATCTTTGATAGCAAATTTGATGAATGAATGAAGGGGCTTAATCTCGTTTTGTTCCGATTTGATTCAAACAAATTCCACATGTCTCCTGATCTTTTGTACGATGCGCTTGCTAATGTATCGCTTGGTCTGTGAACAACAGTTGAGAAGATGTTGGGGGAAGGAGTCTACCAACGCACACCTGGGTTTTTGGTGGTCGATGCCACTCATGTCAAACTCCACACAGTGCTGATAAGTTGGTCAGTGGTCATTGCCACATTCTCTCTTCTCCCTCTTTGGCTCAATGAGACTACTTCTTCCTCCACGGTTGTGCTGCGACTCTTCAAAGTTACGTAGACCTCTTTCTACATCAATAGTAATGAGTTGAAAGGTAAATCATAACTGTCATAACCGTTCTGTTCCTTCCACTTCCATTTCGTCATCAATTTCCAGCCACGTCCAAACAAAATAACAACGGCTCCAATGAAAGGAAATGGAAGCAGGTCGTTTGGATCTCCACGCAGGCTTATGCTCCTTCCGCGGCAGCCTCTCACGCACTACAATCCATGCGGGTCTCCACGCTCAGCACAGCAAATGGGAACTCACGCACCTCCAGCGCCACGCACAGCACAAACGGACAGTCCTCTCTCCTCTTCACGCATTCACGTCCGAGAAATGGCGAAAATAAAATGAAAACGGACAGGCACTCCTTGCTCCCTCCTCACGCGGCACCAGTCTCCTCCACGCGGGAACAGGCAACTTTGCGGCACCAGTCTCCTCACGCACACACAGCTCTTCCTTCACGCTCAACCAGGCACGCACAGCAAAAGCTTACTCCAAAAACGGGACAGGGAACTCACGCGGGAGTCTGCTCTTCTTCTCTTCCTCCACGCATGACCTCGACCTGCTCTGATACCAATGTTAGCACAGGAGCTGTATAAAATAATGTTTGAATGAATATATTGGATGCATGAGGGGGAAATAAATACACAGGGAATGCGGTTAGGAGATGTAACCGCCTGTCCCAATAAACAATGTATTAGTTTGCTAACAATTACTCCCTTGATTTTATTTCTCGAGTTTCATATGTCTGATTGTAAGCCTTCTCTTGCTCCTTTCCTTTTCGGGGTTATGTTGGTTTCGATTACTCTACTCCGTTGGTTGATGGTACCCTTTATCAACAGTTAGTGGGGAGCTTGATCTACCTTACTCACACTTATCCGAATGTATCGTATGTTTATGGGATCATGTCTAGATTCATGCAGGAGCTTTATAAGTTGTATTTGAAAGCAAAAAGAATATCCCTCATTATGTGCGTGGAACTTATACAAGATGGAATTCACTATCTATGAGGATTAGATATTGATTTAGTTAGATATACTTGACTGACGATTGGGTCGAGTGACCTAGCTCATTGGAGATCCACCTTAGGATATAGTTTTCTCTTATTTCATGTGTTGTTAGTTGGTCTAACAAGAAGCAAACATCATTTTTGATATCTTCTACAGAGGTAGAGTACAAAGGAGTAGTTAATGTTGCCACGAAAGTTGTTTGGTTATAGGGTATCTTGACAGAGTTTGGTATTCACTATCGGCGACCTACTATTATCTACTACAAAAACATGATCACCATCTCATTTCCAAAATCTAGATCAACATCAATGGATGAAGCACATATAGGTACATATGCACTTCATTCAGGATTTGATTCACGATGACATCCTTGACTTGTAGTATGTTTCAGACTTATAATATGGTTATAGACATTTTCACCAAGTCCTTTACTAAGGCAAAGTATCTTCACTTGCGGTCTCTTCTTGGGGTGAGGTTTTTTGCAGCTCCCCATCTTCTTCGAGATTTCTAGTCCTCTTTTCCTCTTCTTATTTTCCAAATAGATGTTGTTTGTACATGGGCACCTCATCAGGCCTAGTTTCTAGGACCCATATGATGCATCTTTAATAGGATGTTTAGGGGAGTATTTTATCTCTTGTAAGTGGATATTTTCCCTTAGTTTTTCCTCCATTACTTGAAATCCTTACTGTATATGGGTACCTCATTGGCACTAGTTGTCAGGACCCATTCTTTTCCTCTTCCTCTTTTCCATATATTTATTGTTTTTACATGGGTACCGTATCAAGCCTTTAGTTACCGGGACCCATTGAAACATATTTCTTAGTTGTCTATGGAATTTCTCTTTCAGTTCAGACTTTCCATGACCTCTCCCTCAGCTTCAATGAAGGGGGATTATTAGTGTATATGACTTATCTCATCGTTACTCAGTGTCTTTTCTGCCTTATGTGATTAGTCATCTCACTTAGAGATAATAGTATAATATTTTTATTTAGGGTTATGTACATGTGTCATGCACATGATTTACACATCACTCCTATACATACCTCTTATTTTTAATCTATGAGCATGCTACAAATGGTGTGTCTTTCTCTACTTGATTTTCCTTGTGATTTGTGCTCTTGCTGATTATGTGAAGCATTCTTATCACCATTGGAAGTGTAACCTTCTTAAATGTGCAAAAGGTTCTATATTGATCCTTTCAAAACAATCTAATATGAATATGATGTAATGCTACAAGAAAATTATTATTCCTATGCTGACTTGACTTAACAAATTTCGATGGATATGAATCTAAAGAGGAAAATAGTTCGATTATATGGTATTCGTTTGGTTTTTTATTTTTCCCTCTAAGTTAAAAAAATATGTGGTTGAAAGTGTTTGAAAAAACATCCTTTTGGATTACCACACCCCTTTCCTTTTATGAAAACTTCTTTTTACAATGAAAGTATTTCCTCTACTAGTTTTTATTACTCATCATGTTGGGATCTCTTTGAGGATTCATATGAAAAATTATCTAAAATTTTAATTATTTTTTATGGGTTAATTTTAAATATGCTTGAGGATTTCACATATTTGTTTGGGATATTTGGGCATGGTAATCGTTAATGTCCATTGCCAAAGAATAATTCTCTATGGTAAGTATAAGGTGGTGAGATCCAAAGAGGGAAATGGAGATTGGAAAATCTAGTTGAGATATTATATATGAAAATGTTAAACGATGTTGGAAAACTAATATTCCAAACTTTTGATCACCACAATGCAAATTAAAATCATGGGGTCTTTTGTGGACAAAAGATCATGGAAATCCTTTGAATTGGTAAAATACAATCTTAAGTGGGTGGGGATGGTTTCAAAAATTATCTTGCTTTTAATACCCATAAATTTTTGTGCTCTTTCATTATGAAATTTAATATTTTTCCTCTTTCTAAGAAAACTATTATAAAATCCCTTATATTTTTTAGAAAAGGTGTCATTTTTATATGGGACATTGTATCATTTAGAGAATGAATCTCTTGGAATAATCCACAAATAAATTTCCATATTTTTACATCATACTTGCCTTATTTCTTTGATATTAAGGATATGTTTCCTAATCTCATGATTTAGAAGCTTGGGATGCAACCTCTTTTGGCTTGATGTAAGGTTTGGCAGTGATATTATTGTACTAGCTTTATAATAACACCTATTATGGGATTTGTGTGTGTGTGTGTGTGTGTGTGTGTGTGTGTGTGTGTGTGTGTGTGTGTGTGTGTGTGTGTGTGTGTGTGTCATTTTCCTCAAATTTGGACAATATCAAGAGGCAATTTAATTAAATGATTCCCCTCGCACATGGCTTACTAGAATCAATAGAATTTGGAATGTCGAGATGGAGCTCAAACAACTTGATTTCTTTGATTTTTGGTCTACTTGAGATTGCCTCTCAAAGAAAGTATGAAATGAATTTCTATCTTTAATGCTAAATTTCCTACTTATTTTCACCCTAATTAAATTTTTAATCATTTGTTCTAGCTTTTCTTTAGAGCCGAGTCTTCTTAGAATTGCAATCATACCATTTTTCAACCCTTCCATCTAGATTTTTTCAATTGGTGTATGATGTTTTTATGGATTAAGATAACTAACCTGCACACATTACTCTTTGGAATTTTATCATATTAGTTATTTTATTTCAAGAATAGCTATAGAAATCAATAAATTCTAATATTTTTCAATAAAGATGAAATGGTTCCTCAATTTTCTTTAAATGAAAAAGTTCTTCTAACAACTTTAGTGTGCGTCTTGATCCAAGCCTGAGATGTGAAGGTGACAATTGAATTTTAGCACTTATAGAATTTGTCACGTTCCAAAATACCAACATAAATGAAACTCGAAATATAAAGTAGAAATAACTAATAAATAATAGGAATGGAAGCACATGCAAACCAAAATTTGGAGTTCAATTACAATTCCGAATGAAACAAATGAGATATCTCACAATGGTCACTATCTATTTGTATTGATATACTGTAATTTTTAAACTAAAAAAGGTTCATTCATTAGGAATTTACCCACATTGTATTCCAATAATATGAATCCCTAATCAACCCATACCTAAATCATCATCAAGTCTTCAATAACTCTAATCACCCAAAATACAACATGATAATAGTAATGTTAAAAATAACTTGTATAAATATATCTATTATGCTTAGGTACACGAAATGTCATCTCCCTTAAATATCTTCAACCTCAAAGAGCTAATAAAACTCTATACGTATAAAATTGTACACTGTAAGAATGGAACTCACAATCTCTGCCTACTATCCCTTCTAGAGGATATATTTTACCAACATATCATTTAAAAATACTTGAAAAAACACGTGAATAAGAATGAGTGATTCCTTTATTTTACTCCTAAGCTTCCCTAACATTTTGGGCACATTTTCCAAAGCTCCTCAACCCTTACATTCAAATTGGCCATTTTCCCCACACTAGGAATGTTTTACCCTATCTCCTTTGTTGCTTACCCATGTTATGCTACAATTTTAGAATTTCTATTTTTTCTTCCATAATATGTATCACATGTTACTATAATGGTCATTTGGTACCCAAAATAACACAAACTATAGCTCTCCCTGACATCTTACATCTATTTGTATTCCATGCTTTCATCCAATACTAACACATGACCTTGATCCAAAACCATCTTACGATTTCAAATGGTTCTTTCTCAGCCATATCAAATGTATCCCTTTACATTTTATTTACACAACCAAATCTTCTTCATTTTCAAACTCAAGTGAAAGAGGGGCTTCTCTTACCTTCCTTTATTTCAATTTTATGCCTTCACTTTTTTTCATACATTTTATTTTCTTTACAAAATATATTTCTTTCTTTTATAAATATATCTTCCTCCTATTCTAAAATAGGTTATTCCTATCGTTCATCAAGATATTCATCCCATACCATTTTAGTTGATCCTCATTTTCCTCTATTATAGAGGTTGATTCTCTTCATCCTCTCCTTCCTCAATATACAAATTTCCCCAAAGGTTCATACCCTTCTCTTCAAATAACCAATTCGACTTCCTTTGAAATAAACAAATATCCCTTATAACCTTCTTACAAAAACCATCAAATATCCCCTTCATCTCCTCTTTGGTCATGAAATTTGAGATTCATCTTCAATAAAATCCCCTCGAAAATAATCATGGCCACGAAAATTGACTGTCCTTTGGGTACCACTTGTAGCATTATAGAATATCAACATAAACAAAAACTATAAATATAAACTTCAAATAACTGATAAAAAATATAAATGAATGTACCTACACACCTAGGGTTGGATTGTACATGAAAATCCAAATGAAATAAAAGAGCTCTCACACAATGAAGGCTATTGCTTTGTATTGAATTTGATATGTTGTAAAATTGTTTAAAAAGATACATTCTTAAGGGGTTTCCTCTTTTTTGTATTCCAACCAAGTTAGAAACCTTAATTAACCCATCATTAACGCATGACCTAACTCTTCTCTAATTGAAATCACCTAAAATATTAAAAAAACAACAACAATAATAATATTAAAATTAAAGGTATAATGTAATTGTTTTGTTTTACTTTGTCATTAGGGGAGTGCTCCTTACACTATGTTATCCTTCTCAAGATCAGCATTTATTGGGTTATTTGCCACCAACACCCAAACATTGGCGTAGTCCTCTCCTCCATAATCGAAGGGTTACACCTTGCCACCATGATACAAGTCTTTGACATGACCATCTTTGTGGTCCTCTTTGGTGCAAAGCAATGTTGAAATAGTCGCATCCACGCCACCTAAATAGAAGTTATTATTTCATTGGCTCCTTTTGGTGGCATTCTGGATAGAAATGTGTGGGTGGTACTTAATCTACCTTTGGATGAACCCCCTACTTGAGGTCTGCGTCTCAAAGATGATCCACACCACCTCCCCCCAATGTTATTGTTGTATATGTTTGATATGTCACACAAAGTATTTTGATATACTAAATATGTGTTTTTTTGCTTTTGGAATCATGTATATCAACAAACCAAATTTTATTGTAATTTATTGTAAGCTTATAACATAATAAATCGACAAGTTCCAATAAAACATGGATGACAAAATGAGCAAATAATATGTCCATCTTTAGTCTACAACAATCCACTCTGGTTTTGCAATGGTTGTCACATTCTAAATCCTTAATCTTTAGTCTACAATAATTAAAATAATAATATTGGAAAGAAAAAAACATGGTGCGCACACCTAAATAAAAACCATAAAAATATACCATATAAAATTAAAAAACCTTTGTCAACGCTCCGAATGTCAAATTTGACATTGCAAAAACAAGAAAACATGGACGTGCTAAATTGGCAATAATAAATATAAGACATGACTAGGTAGTTCAAAAGCAATATTGATTTATTATGACTCGCTCAATATGCTTTCAAAATATTTATTTATTTATGTTAACAAATCCTACATTAGTAGCTACTGCATTATATGTGCTGTCATCTACAGCTGGTTAAGCAACACATATATATATCAGAATATAATTTACAGACTTTATAAGCAATACAAATATTAGCAACACACATATATATATATATATATCAAAATATAATTTACAGACTTCATAAGCAATACAAATATTAGAACAGTTGACTAACTCTGCTATAAATATCTTGCCCAACATATGTATTTCTCATGGTTGGTTGTAAGGAAATAGTGCATTATATAAATTTATTCTGGGTTTAGTATAACACTTTCTGCTGAAATGGCCAAGTCATGCAGTATTATATCAGTAGAGTACCTCCTGAAGGCTGCATTGGTTTATGCCTTCGCTGCCGCTGCTGTGTCCACTGTAACAGCTCAGATTAGCATAAATCTCAATCTTGGAATCGGCGTGAAACTGGATTTCTACAGAGATTTAAACTGTCCGCAAGCAGAATCCGTAGTGTTTAATGCTGTGAAATCAGCATTTGAGAAGAATAAAGGAGTGGCTGCTGGGCTCATAAGAATGCACTTCCACGACTGCTTCGTTAGGGTATTATTACCATCAAAATCCTAATCTCAACATTATAGTTATGTTACATATATATTATAATGAATACACCAAAATAATTGAAATGAATTGCAGGGGTGTGACGCGTCTGTGCTTATCGATTCCACTCCAGGGAATATAGCAGAAAAAGATGCCCCTGCAAACAATCCGAGCCTTCGTGGATTCGAGGTCATTGCGGCGGCAAAAGCCCAACTGGAGGCGGAGTGTCCTGCAACAGTGTCTTGCGCCGATATTCTTGCGTTTGCTGCAAGAGATAGTGCAAAGCTGGTAATTAACATCATATTTCTTAACGAGTCTTTCAAATACCAGCTTAGAATTCGCAGAGTATGTGATTGGCATAAGTAATGGAGATGTTGTAATTTGATCCATATTTATTGTCAACTTTTCGAGCCATCTGTTTGGCTCTTGTCGTTTCCACCTTAAATAATGGAGATGCTACAATCGGATCCATAATTGCCATCAACATTTTGATCATAATTATGGATTAGATTGCAACATCTCCATTATTTAATGCCAAATCCTTAAATATAACTAATTATTTTATTTGCAGGCCTCTCCATTAGGATTGGCAAACTGGGCTGTAAAGGGCGGACGAAGAGATGGAAAGATTTCACTGGTTACAGACATTAATAACGGAAAGAATTTACCCTCCCCTGCTGCGAATGTGAGCGAACTAACACAATTATTTGTTGCCAAAGGACTGTCCCAAGAAGACATGGTGCTTTTGTCAGGTATTATAACGAAATTCGTGTGAATTGGTTTATATAGATTTCTTCTCATTTATATTTCCCATCTCTCATTTATATTAATGTGATGCAGGTGCTCATACAATCGGAGTTTCCCACTGCAATTTCTTTCTACTACAGAGGCTCTACAACTTCAACAGCACACATCCCACAGACCCGTCTCTTGATCCCAATTATGCTGCCCAGCTCAAGGCAAAGTGTCCATCTGACACTTCCAACAACAGCACTACATTGCCCATGGAAACCCAAACCCCTGATATTCTTGATAATAACTACTACAAAGATGTTCAAACTAAGCGTGGTTTATTCATCTCTGACGCAACATTGGTAACAGATCCCAACACCGCCAATACTGTCCGACAGTGCGCCTCCTCAAACCTGCTTGTCTTTTGGCCAAAATTCTCTGCTGCAATGGCCAGACTGGCAAATGTTGGTATCCTCACAGGGCAGGATGGAGAAATCCGCCTCAATTGCAGCAAGATTAACTAGGTAGTTTATATAAGTTCAACACAAAGAACACAAATCTATATGCTTTTATTCCAAGCAAATGGTATTACAAGCATGTCACCATGGTAGGATATGTAAATGAGTTTATGAATTCTATGACCAATTTAGTGTGGATCAGTAGTATGGCTATTTGAATATGTAAAATTATTTATGCAGAATTCTAATGACCCATTTATTGTGGATTTAGACTAATGGCTATTTGATGCCCATGTTGGCCATTGCTTCGAAATTTGGGATAGACAATTTTCTTATTGAATTGAATTCAATGGTTGTTATTATGGAATAAATTTAAAAATTGGGTTATTAAATGTATTTATTATTTGTAATATGTGTTATATGTTGCTTACAATTTGATAAAGTGTAATTAGAGGCATGTCATGGAAAAAAACTACCATAATACATAGAGAAGGTAAGACGCCGTATTCAAATTATGTATAAAAGTAGAACAAACAATTGTCAAGGTACAACAATGAATAAAGAATGCTTAGTATTACACACAAATGGATAGTTTAAAGAATTATTAATATAAACACATCTAATAAAATCATAAACGTAATTTGTATCTTGATAAATGTATGTACCATTAACAAGTACCAAATTGAAATGAATAAGTTACAATGATTCTAAAAAATATTAATCGTTATTATCATCATCGTTGTTTATATCACCCCCAATGTTCTTTTATACCTATATGCAAAATAATATGATCCCTTTTCTAATAGTGGCTGTAAACACATGATCATTTAAAAGTATTCTATGTTATTTTGCATTGGGAGGTTGTTGCCAACATACTCATGAAAGTTTAACATACACTAAATTAGAATTTTTTATCACAAGCGTCAACTTTATTAGCATATTTTTGCATTTTTATTTATTTATGTATGACCTTAGCCTGAACGTGTTGTGGGATAGTAGGAGGGTCTCAGTGTTTATTGATCACTTTATTCTCATGCATGAATTTGAGAGATTGGTGTAAAGTAGATGGTATTTATTTCATTTCATGAATCCAAATATGTCTGAGAAACACATCGTATGACCCTCGTCAATGACTACATTAAAAATTATATGAAAATATTGGGTCCCATCATCATAAATAAGCATGTACAACTAAGATATTTCCATATAATTCAATCGTGTCCCGTAATAGTGTAGTTTGTATTTGCATCGTAACTCTTAGGAAAAGGCCCTCATGGACCCAACTCTCAAACCAGAGGTAAAATACTAATTAGGTTGCATTCAAAAAATCATCATAGCAACTCTTAATTAAATGTATAAAGTTTTTGCGTTGTTTTTGTTGCAATAGTAATACTAGTATGTTGTTGGTTGGTTGTTTTACTTTGTTGACCATACTTTTGGCTTCCATATTTAGTTTGAAAGTATTATCACTACTTTTATCCTTGAAGATAGCATTTGTTTGATATATTTATCAACCATATATAGGGGAATTAACCCCATATTTGACCATGTTAACCTATAAAATTTTGACCTCTAATTTCTCATTTGTGCGATAAATTCCATCAAATGATTATTAAGAGTTGATTATTACTTTTTCATTGATAGGAGTTGTAAATAGTTAGAGAAAATAGATATATGGGTTCAATTTTAGGAAACTTGTGGGCCACATTCGTGAGTATATACTTGTATCTTAAAACATACTTACTAATTAGCTCATCTACACCTTATCTTAAAGTTTAGAAATTGTTGTAAGGGTGACCTTCATGCTAGTGTTTGCAAAAAAATTGTAAGAAAATAATTGACTTTTGAGATAAAGGTATATATGGAAACATATAACCAATTAAGAGAATTTTTTTAGCATATTATGAAATATAAAGGTCAATAATTGAAAAAAAGAAACATAAAATAATGACCTATAGTGGTAAAATGGGTATCATTTCCTGTTATATTTCTATGACCTATTTAGTGTGGATCAGTAGTATGGCTATTTGAATATGTAAAATTATTAAGTGTTGATTATTACTTTTTCATTGATAAGAGTTCGAAATAGTTGAACAAATAGATATATGAGTTCAATTTTAGGAAACTTGTGGGTCATGTTGGTGAACATATTCTTGAATCTTAATACATACTCACTGATAGGTTCATAAACACCTTGTCTTAAAGTTTAGAAATCATTTTAAGGGTGACCTTCATGCTAGTTTTTGGCAAAAAATAATAATAAAATAATTGACTAATGAGATAAAAGTATAAATGGATACTTGTGCGGTAGCACATATAACCAATCAAGAGAAACATATTTAGGCTATTACGAAATATATTGGTCAATAAATGATCATCGTGTACTAATTGAAAACAAGAAACATAAGATAATGACATATAGTAGTGAAATGGGTATCCTTTCCTATTAGAAAAAATAAATTTTGGAACAATGAAATTCATTGAAAAAGGGTAAGAAAGCACATCATAAGCCAATTTGAAGGTTATGTACTATTTCTTTAAAAGTTACAATTTTGCATAAATTTAAAGGCCTTTGATTTAATTATTCAATTTTATTTTTCCATTTGTGTATGGTGTTCATCATAGTGGTCACCTCAAAGGGGAGGAAAGTAATGGTGGAATATGTTGGAATATATGTAAGAGGAAAGGAAACAAATTGTGAATTGTTTGGAACAAAGGATTGAATTTGATACTAAAGCAAATGAATTAGATTACATCAAGAAACAATATGATTGTAAATAATAGAAAGCATGAGCCAAATGAAAATTTTAGTATCAAGATAAACATGAGAAAGAATGGTGTTAGAAGAAATATAACAAATGATCACATGAGAAATCATGGAATATGTCTCACTAGTTGGTTGATTATAATAAGTAAGTGTGTATACATGTATCCTGAATGGTTCACAATATATGTATGAACTTGAATAATAATCCCATTGATATGTCCTTAATATTGAGTTTTATATTGAATATCCATTATTACAATTAGGGTTCATTTTAGGGGCGATTATTCGTACATGTACGAAGATTAGGATTTTAGAAGTTTGAAATTGGATATTTTTTACTACCATACAGTAGCAAGTTCGCAAAAATTTTATGGGTCAAAAATAAATTTAACCCTAATTTTTCCTTTCTGTTTCCACTAAGGGTCGACCAATGTTGGTATATTTTCCATTATGTTATAATATACTATTACATATATGATTAATCCACCTTTATGTAGAAATACAATATAATTCCAAAATTAATTAATTTTGAGATTAAAAGTTGAAGCCGAAGGTAAAAGAGATTAAGCTTGTGAAAAAACCAAAAGTAAAAGCCAAAAATCCAAAGGCATAAGCGAAAAGGTAACGTCTGGTAGTGTAATGACCCAAAAATTCACACACGCTAACAACACAGTAAAATACAGGATAACTTTTTTTTTACTTGATTGACACATAACATGACACAACATGTCGCCACCAAGGTTACAACTAACTCTGTGAACAACTCGATACAAGGATGACCACAAAGGTAACACGGAAATGTTCACACCCATCAAGGATAATTCACTTTTCTTTTTGACAAGACAACATAGGAAACCACCACATAACACACTTACAGATAGGGCAAGCCATAGTGAGAAATTATTGAAGGTTATTTATTTTGATAAGACATCTTTCAATCTTTAACTTAAGTTTTCTAGGACTCTAGATATGATTCGTACAATTCCTCTTACAACGCTAAGTTTCTTACTTTTATTCTCAAGAGAAATTTGCTTTAAGCCTTACGTATTATGACCTTTATTTGCTTAGTTAATTTATTTAGTAAAAGGGTAATTTAATTCCACAAGGCCATCTATTCACACTCACGTTACTAGAACTTGTTCATACCCTTACAACAACATGGGTTCACGTTCAACAAACTTAAAAGAATAAATATAGAGCACCTTGAGAAACAAAGGTTAGAGGAAGAAGGTCGAGTTGAATTCATCTTTATGACCTCATTAGTTATTAACCAGGATTTTATTGAAGCTTGAGAAATTATCCTATCTTATTAAAGATTTTACTTAGGCTTTACTGGATGATTTTTACAAAGGAAAACAATTTACCTTTCAAATGGTTGAGAGATAGATTGTGTGGTTTCTAAACTGTTTCCTCCTACTTATTAAATCTTATTGTTTTCTAACAACTAACAATTTATTTCACCTTAGGATCATTTTAAGATTTCACCATAAAAAGGATAATGTTCGCTAGTGCAGCTAGGGCTATCAAGTTATATAATTTTACTTAGCAAAGGATAGTTTCATCTTTGATCACTTATGTAATTACGTGCTCTCAAGTTGGTCACCTCTACATTAATTTATTTGCACAAGTATTACCTTGGGTCAGTTCACAAGAACCCAGCATGTTAAGGCTACACATTGCAACAGTAAGCTAACGTTTAACAATAGCATGAAAGGAATGTTCTAGTTCAAGAATTGATCAAAGCACAACCCACTAATCAAAATATCTTCACATGAGAAAGAGATTTATACAGCCAGTAAGGAGGAAGCCAAAATTTCTAGTAAGAATGATAACTCTAAAATCAAGGCAAGACCTTATTGGTTAGGAACATAAAGGTCAAGAGTATTAAGATTCCAATCATGTAATCCTAGGGATTACATGATTGAAATCTACTACCGCATCCACCCATCCCAAAAGCAAGGAAACTAGGGAAGTCAAATACATATTAATTATGATCAAGACGCGAAACAAAAAAGGTTATCCAATCCTTCCAGGGAGGAAGGAGTCATATCAAAAGGGAGCGTAACCCCAAAAAAACAATAAATAGTTTCAATTTTAAGCAAGGAGTTTATCACCTCCTCCCGACAGATTCCTAAAAAAAAGTAATGAATGCTAACATAATCAAAGCCACTCTTCGATACACTGCTTGAGCAGTCCACAAACATCCATTAATCTAACAACAAACTTCATCCTAGTCATCAACTTTTCTAAACATTATAAGGGAAGGGTAACCCCAAAATTCATTAACAATTTACCAAAATTCGACAACATCATACATACTAAAAGCTGATTATATTAAATGAAGCCACAAAGCGAAACATTGAACAACCAAGTATGATAATATAGGATAATTGAGTTTTCATTCAAAGGATTAAATACACGATGGATAATACACCATCGATACCCCATTCTCTAATAAGGCCTTACCACGAGTGCAAGCACAAACAAAACAACACACATATCCATCCGGTGGTTTACCAGTGTAATCGGGAATTGAAAAATTTCAAGAGCTTTGTGTCAATGGTGAAGTGAATAAACTATTAACAACTCCACATGGCCCTTCGAAACAGGTCAACCATTTTCTAGATAATTGATACCATGAGCCACGAGAGGAAAATATTAGTATAGAATCTCATGGGACTCCCCTTTCTTCCAATACTACGAAGAGCATCTCTTTGCTCTAATACATTGACAACACACAAAAAGGAATACTCTCGAACACAAAAGTACAAAAACCCTGAACTTTTCCTCTTATTCTGATGATATAGAGAATGATATTCCATACTAAGGCATTATAGATATTCATCATTATAAGGTAAACGAAAAATATGTTTCCTCAATAACACCATAAATCTTAGACACACACCCATTCACATAAAGGAAATACCACAAGCAAACCATACATATTCCAAGATTTTTATTTTATTTTAATTTTAATTTTTTAAATTTTATTTTCCTTCATTAATTATTAAAGCAACTACCATTTACCCGGAAGACACAATTACTTAATCATTGGGGGTTAACCCATGTACCAATATCGTTTCCAACCCATAGTGACAACCCCCACTTCAATATCAGATAAACATTGGGCAAGGGCTAACGTTCTCAATTCTAAGAGCCCGTAAATACAAAATGGGGTTAAATCCCAAGATTAGCAATACCAAGGGCTCGATAAGGGGCCATCATAGGTCATGACATCGAATCCCCAAGCATTGTTTTCACCCAACAAAAAAACCAAGAGTCTACCCATTGTTATAACAGGTTACAACACAACCATACAACAGAAAAGCCACAGTGTTATAGGTCAAACCTCTGGGTATGGCCCAGCTTAAATTCAATATTCCTCATACATAATAATAGAAACCAAATCGACCAAAACATACTACACAAGCTTTACCAGTCATATAGTAAACCATCAAATACCCACATGTCATCGCAGTTTCTAAAAGAGTAAGTTAAACAAATAAACTCAATAATGTTTCCTTTACTGCTAACTTGTTTGAATCACACAAAAATGCAAAAGCCCATTTATACACTTATGAAATGGAGTAAGCCATAAGGAGGAAAAGGGAGCATCTCATTCAAAGCCAGTGATTTTAGAAGGATATTACAGGAACAACCAGCACACTTAGGCAGCAATAAAACAACCATGAAAACTTATCTAGGTGTCATTCAAGAGGAAAGAATATTCATTTCAAGATACTTGAAAGAAGGTAGAAAACTATTACAAGGAGTAGATTTAACATGCCTGTAACGCAATATTTTCCCCAAGTCGCACCCCAAGAAGAGCCACGAGTTCCTATAACAGAAACCTTTCCTTTTTCTCCATTTTCGAGCTCCTATCCTCCATTTTCCTTCATGTTTGGAACAGGAAAGGAGCAACAGCAAGGAAGGGGATCAAACCCACGAATGGCATTTCTGGAAGTCAAAGGATTGACACCCACAACCCATACACTCTTCCTCCAACTCCAAGTGGCCTGCAATGTTTGAGAGAGAGAACATGAAGAGTAAGAGTAGTACTGGAGTAGGTTCATCTGATGAGAGAACTTTTACCAGTTGAGCGGCCACCAAAAGAAGAATTGTAAGAGCAGAACAAGGAAGCGGCCAAAACTAAAAATGTGGTCTACTTTTCCCTAGCCGCACAGACCCAAGAACGAGCCAAGCGCCTCCCAACCATACACATTCCCAACAGAATCAACGCCCCCTTCAAAACACAACACAAAACTGCATAAAACAAGAGCACTACAGTCCTTGTGGAAACATACTATCAGGATTTCGTTTTGCAGAAGAGAATCCAATGCGTGTGTTTCAACAAAAACATTTAAGGAAAAGACAGGAGTCCATAACTTCCCACCAACCGCCAGCTAACAACCCAGTTTAATTGCAAAGTTAGGCAAGGGAGTAGGAATGACGCATAGGCTAGGAGAAGAGTAAGATAAATGTTTTCTTCATTCAGTTGGGAGGAACACATTAACTGCACAAGACTAGCCACAATGACCTCTCCTTCCATCTGTCCAAAGAAGTGTGAAGCAACACGCCCTTAAAAACATTATTACATGTGGAAGCAGATTTCTTAAGGAAACTACGGTTTCAGGAAGAATTATACATGTTGTAGAAGGTGCAAAATTCTACCATAAGTTTAATGTCAAAGCTACTTGATTTCTTTTACCCTTTATTTTATATGATGTTATCTAGTTTGAAAAGAAATGGAACAAGACAACCCAAGAAGATAGGATCACACACAAATGACCAAGCAAGAACGAGCAAGAATTAATTCCTCCATTACTCTAAATGATAAAACAACATGATCGCAAGCTACAACGACCGACGGGAGAACTAGAGATTGTCATTATGATGGCAACACAAGGCAACAAATGACTATGGCACATGCAACGGAAAAAATATTCCTTTACACAAAATGAGGTTCACGTTACATGAAAATGTCAATAATAAAATAGAACATCTTAAAGGTAATTAATAATAGTATTGATAAAAATTGACACTAAAATCAAATAATCGCCAATCAAAAATAACTTTTGTAATACTATTATTACCATTATTATATATATTCTATTATTTTTAGGATTAAAATAAGAATAATGATAATAATTAATTATATTAATAACAATCAACAGGAAGATTGAGAAAGCAAGAACAATATTTTCTTTTAATATGATAATCACAAGGCGTTGCACGGGCCAACAATAGAAACATCGACCCCAACACAAGCAAGAATGATGAAGAGGAAGAATTTTAATTGTTCTCTAAGATAAGGATGAAGCCAATAAAATATCAACAGAGCCCAACAAAGTTAAACGCTTAGCATCACTTGTCATCGAAGAAGAAAAAGAGCAATGATGAATGGGGCATTACATTCTCCTCCCCTTAAGAAAGCATCATCCTCGATGCGACATGACATTGAAGGAATCAAAGGTGGTAAGCAACAAGGAAAAAATAATGGCAAACATGCACTCTATGGTTAAAAATTCAGTTGATTAAAGCATGGCCACAAGGTGGCCTTAGGAACATTTGGCAGAAATTTTAACTTTCAAGGTTCTGTGAAGATTGGTTGTTCTCTCTTATTCGTTATTTCATTAATTTGTTTCCATTAACATTATTATTAATTCAAGTCCTTTAGAATTTCATTGTTGTAGAATTTTAGTTTATTCATTCTTGTGGATGCCCAATCATGAACTACAGTCACAACACTACCACTGGGTCATACACAACATTGATGATTCACAAGCATACAAGTACATAGTTAATGAAGGAGGTACCACACCATAAGAGATTAGTCGGTTTATGGAAGGGAAGAAGCATGGTCCACATAACATAGTACACGTCACACATCCATGACTGAAAAATAGAATACTTGAACAAAGTGTACTATGACATCCAGACATTTCCTCAATTCCACAGATGAAGATTTTACATGACTCGAGAAAAATAGCTACATGCACATAGGGTCAATAAGGGCATTAATGACATATCCAAAACATCACAAAATATGTCCAACTGAAATGAGTAACACATATATCATAACACCATAACCAAAACATCATAACACATCAGCATACCTCCTGAAGCATCAGTCACACATACATGTAAATATCTTATGCCTCCCTCAAGCCCTTATGCCTCCCTCAAACTCTTATTCCTCCCTCAAGTCTCTTATGCCTCCCTTAAGCTCTTATTCCTCCCTCAAGGAGGCCGGTTGTCCCCATGGCCGAAGACACATAGGGTTTGGACACTCCTAACCCAAGTGACATAATAACGCGTGGTTTAACAACCTACTAGTTATCTGTAACTCCTTGGGGCATACCCACATAAAACGAAGCGGGTCCATAGGTCCAACCATTCCTTGGTGCATCCCATGACCCTATTCCACACATCACGATAATAGAACCAGCATAAAAATCCAATCCAATGCCAAGTGGCAAGGTACAAGCCTTGGGCAAGGTGGTAAAATCTTAAAATTTAAAAGAAAATAAAAAAATAAGAAAATAAATGGCCAAATAGCCATAGTTAGTGTCAAAATCCGCATGCTAGTGCCACAAACCAAGGAAATGCCCAAAACTATAAAGCATGACAATCAAGAAAATTACTAGTCCTTGCAAAATAAAGTAAAAAGCTCAATTTACAAATAAAATACACTTATAATAATGTCACATTACGATAACCTGTGTGGCCTTATTTGGCCACCAAGGGGTACTCTATGAGTTGCTTATCACTCGGAACATAGAGCCTCAACTTGTAAAAATACATATCAATAATACAACTGTCTAATCATCCCGCCACCTCTTCAATAAGGTTAAACACAGTCATAGTTGCACTAAGGTTGTATCCATAAAAACAACCACATAAAGAGAGAGAGATGAGCATAGGCCACCATCTACGGAGCCTAAGGTTGGCTCTAGTGAATGGTCAAGCATACACCTTTCCTCACTCTAGACATACACTTTTACTAGTTCCCTTTTTAGGGTCGGTTAGCGTAAGGTTCACAACATAACATGCAACAAAATCACTAACATAATGGTGGTACACACATAACTACAATAACATCTTACGTATGGTACATATATAGGGTAGATCACAATCATACATTCACCGGGTGCATTATATCACTTTACCACATTCTTCACCCAAAGTCAATCACTATACAATAGCGTTCATATGCTCACCATATGCCCCTAAATCAAAACATGAATCATTAGGTATTACACAAATCATACATATCATGAACATAGTAACATCACAACCATAACATTAATTACTACATTACAAGGTGGTACACACATTTCTTCAAAACATGGTAAAAAAACATCCTCATATAACTCATTTCACTTTACATCAATCTAGTCATACAACACATCGAAACACCCACATATCACAATATGCCACCATGCTCTAACACTCCATCATCCACATTAGAATTTTTTTCAAACATCACAAGCAGTAATTCACACATGAACTCTTCATAGAATCCACAAGAATGAGAGAGAATACTCCCATCCTCAAAAAATCAACATGATAACAAATACGCACTAAGTGACATACACATCATGTGCATTCACAATGTCACAATTACGACATCAATCACATCATGCTTATACCACATTACTCTTCCAATGTCAACCTCAATCATGCAACACCATCATCATCATGTAACACCATCACAACTCCAATCTGGCCCAGAGGTTCGAGAGCATGAACCTCTGCTCTGATACCAAGTGTAATGACCCAAAAATTCACACACGCTAACAACACAGTGGAATACAGGATAACTTTTTTTTTTACTTGATTGACACATAACACGACACAACATGTCACCACCAAGGTTACAACTAACTCTATGAACAACTCAATACAAGGATGACCACAAAGGTAACACGGAAATGTTCACACCCATCAAGGATAATTCACTTTTCTTTTCACAAGACAACATAGGAAACCACCACATAACAAACTTACAATTAGGGCAAGCCATAGTGAGAAATTATTGAAGGTTATTTATTTTGATAAAAATCCTTCAATCCTTATCTTAAGTTCTCCAGGACTCTGGGTATGATTCGAACAATTCCCTTTACAACGCTAAGTTTCTTACTTTTATTCTAAAGAGAATTTTTCTTTAAGTCTTCTCTATTATGACCTTTATTTGCTTAATTTGTTTATTTAGTAAAAGGGGTAATTTAATTCCACAAGGCCATCTATTCACACTTACGCTACTAGAACTTGTTCATACCCTTACAACAACATGGGTTCATGTTCAACACACTTAAGAGAATAAATATAGATCACCTTGAGAAAAAAATGTTAGAGGAAGAAGGTCGAGTTGAATTCATCTTTAAGACCTCATTAGTTATTAACTAGGATTTTATTGAAGCTTGAGAATTTATCCTATATTATTAAAGATTTTACTTAGGCTTTACTGGATGATTTTTACAAAGGAAAACAATTTACCTTTCAAATGGTTGAGAGATAGATTGTGTGGTTTCTAAACTGTTTCCTCCTACTTATTAAATCTTATTATTTTCTAACAATCTGTTAATTTATTTCACCTTAGGATCATTTTAAGATTTCACCATAAAAGGATAATGTTCGCTAGTGCAGCTAGGGATATCAAGTTATATATAATTTTACTTAGCAAAGGATAGTTTCATCTTTGATCACTTATGGAATTACGTGCTCTCAAGTTGGTCACCTCTACATTAATTTATTTGCACAAGTATTAAATTGGGTCAGTTTGCAAGAACTGAGCATGTTAGGGCTACACATTGCAACAAGAAGCTAAAATTTAACAATATCATGAAAGGAATGTTCTAGTTCAAGAATTGATCAAAGCAAAACCCACTAATCAAAATTTCTTCACATGAGAAAGATATTTATATAGCCAAAGAAGGAGGAAGCCAAAATTTCTAGTAAGAATGATAACTCCAAAATCAAGGCAAGACCTTATTGGTTAGGAACATAAAGGTCAAGAGTATTAAGATTCCAATCATGTAATCCTAGGGATTACGTGATTGAAATCTACTACCGCATCCACCCATCCCAAAAGCAAGGAAACTAGGGAAGTCAAAGACATATTAATTCCGATTATAGATGCGAAACAAAACAAGGTTATCCAATCCTTCCAAGAGGAAGGTGTCATATCAAAAGGGAGTGTAACCCCAAAGAAAAACAATATATAGTTTCAGTTTTAAGCAAGGAGTTTATCACCTCCTCTTGACAGGATTCCTAAAAAGAAGTAATGACTGCTAACATAATCAAAGAAACTCTTCAGATACATTGAATAGTCACAAACATCCATTAATCTAACAACAAACTTCATCCTAGTCGTCAACTTTTCTAAACATTATAAGGGAAGGGTAACCCCAAAATTCATTAACAATTTACCAAAATTCCGACAACATCATACATACTAAAAGCTGATTATATTAAATGAAGCCACAAAACGGAACATTCAACAACCAAGTTTGATAATATAGGATAATCGAGTTTGCATTCAAAGGGTTAAATACACAATGGGTAATACACCATCGATACCCCATTTTCTAATAAGGCCTTACCATGAGTGCAAGCACAAAGAAGACAACACACATATCCATCTGGGGTGGTTTACCAGTGTAATCAGGAATTGAAAAATTTCAAGAGCTTTGTGTCAATGGTGAAGTGAATAAACTATTAACAACTCCACATGGCCCTTCGATCAGGTCAACCATTTTCCATATAATTGATACCATTAGCCACGAGAGGAAAATATTAGTATAGAATCTCATGGTTCTCCCCTTTCTTCCAATACTACAGAGAGCATCTCTTTTCTCTAATATGTTGACAAGGCACATAAAGGAATACTCTCAAACACAAAAGTACAGAAACCCTGATCTTTTCCTCTTATTCTAACGATATAGAGAATGATATTCCATACTAAGGCATTATAGATATTCATCATTATAAGGTAAATGAAAAATATGTTTCCTCAATAACACCATAAATCATAGATACACACCCATTCACATAAGGGAATTACCACAAGCAAACTGTACATATTCCAAGAGTTTTATTTTATTTTTATTTTTATTTCTTTAGTTTTATTTTCCTTCATTAATTATTAAGGCAACTACCATTTTCCTGGAAGACACAATTACTTAATCAATGGGGTTAACCCATGTACCAATATCGCTTCCAACGCATAGTGACAACCCCCACTTTAATATTAGACAAACATTGGGCAAGGGCTAATGTTCTCAATTCTAAGAGACAGAGAAATAAACATGGGGTTAAATCCCAAGATTATCAATACCAAGGGCTCGATAAGGGGCCATCATAGGTCATGACATTGAATTCCCAAGAGTTGTTTTCACCCAACAAAAAAAAGAAAGAGTCTACCCATTTTTATAACAGTTACAACACAACCATACAACAAAAAAATCCGAATGTTATAGGTAAAACGTACTACACAAGCTTTACCAAATTGACCAATACAAATAATAGAAACCAAATTGACCAAAACGTACTACACAAGCTTTACCAGTCATATAGTAAACAATCGAATACCCACATGTCATCGAAGTTTATAAAAGAGTAAATTAAACAAATAAACTAAATAATGTTTCCTTTATTTAACTAACTTGTTTGAATCACACAAAAATACAAAAGCCCATTTATACATGTATGAAATGGAGTAAGCCATAAGGAGGAAAAGGGAGGAACATTTATACATGTTGTAGAAGGTGTAAAATTCCACATAAGTTTAATGTCAAAGCTACTTGATTTCTTTTATCCTATTTTTTTATACAATGTTATCTAGTTTGAAAAGAACTGGAACAAGACAACCCGAGAAGATAGGATAGCACACACATGGCCAAGCAAGAACAAGCAAGAATTAATTTCTCCATTACTCTAAATGATAAAACAACATGATCACAAGCTATAACGACCGACGGGAGAACTAGAGATTGTCATTACGATGGCAACACAAGGAAATGACTGACTATGGCACCGCAACGGAAAAAATCTTCCTTTACGTGAAACGAGGTTCACGCTACATGAAAATATCAATAATAAAATAGAACATCTTAAAGGTAATTAATAATAGTATTGATAAAAATTGACACTAAAATCAAATAATCGCCAATCGAAAATTACTTTTGTAATACTATTATTACCATTATTTATTATATATATATTCTATTATTTTTAGGATTAAAATAAGAATAATGATAATAATTAATCATATTAATAACAATCAATAGGAAGATCAAGAAATCAAGAACAGGATATTATTTTAATAGGATAATCACAAGAACCGTTGCATGGGCCAACAACGAAACATCGACACCAACACAAGCAAGAATGATGAAGAGGGAGAATCGCAATGTTCTCTCGCGACAAAGACGAAGACAATAAAATATCAACAGGATCCCAACAATGTTAAACGCTTAGCAACATGGTCATCAAAGAAGAAATAGAGCAATGATGAACGGGCATTACGGTAACATGGGAAAAATACCAAGTGGAAACAAAAATGGGGCACTATGCAGCAACACAATAATGTGTCATTCGGTATCACCAGTGTGATGTCAGCTAGGAACATCCATGAGGGTGTAACACCCACTATTTCAGACACACAAGGCAACATAGAAAAAAATACAGGATAATTTTTTTACTTGTTTGAAGGATAGAACGACCTTACAGGAGGACACAAAGGTTACAACTAAATTTTTGAACAACCTGACACAACTATGACCACATAGGCAACATGGAAAAACCAACACCCATCAAGGATAGTTCACATTTCTCTTTGACAAGAAACCCAACTATAGTACATAGTTATAGTTCTGGAAAACCCACTGTGAACATCTTCTTAAGGTTATTTATTTTACTGAAACACACCCTTCAAACTTTATCTTATGTTCTAGGAGATTCATGTTTGATTTGAGAAAATTCTTCTTACAAGGGTTAAAATTCCTTTCTTTTATACTTAGAGACATTAAGCAAAAGGATTAAAATTCTTCTTACGTATCACAAAAAGGGGATTAAGTTTAATCAGAGTTAAGGATAACGAGGGTAGGTTTCTTTACACTTTGTAAAAACTCATTTCTTTCTAAGTTAAGATTCTTAAGTTTATCAATGAGAAACCCAAATTTCATTTTTATTTTACTTCTTGATTCATCTATGAATTCATTTTACTTTCTTTTGTTTAACATTAGAGGAAGGATTGCCACTCACTAAAATGTAAAAAGAATTTCACTAGTGCCAAGACCATGGTGGGTGGGGAATTATTAAACGTGAAAATTTTTATGACCCGGAATAAGAAACTACCATTACTCCATGAGAAAACTAAACATGGTTATAACATCTCTACTCAACACAGCACAAAGAACCAAAGGTGTCAAAAGATTTGATTGAACTTTTGCTGAGAACAAGTAGGTAACCAAAAAAAAAGCGTCAAACCGCTACCTGCAACATTTTCATGACTAAAATAATATCATAAAGAAAATACACATAACAAGGTGATGACTGTGTTTAATTCCTCACAATAATAATACAATTTTTTCTACAAAAGGATAAAACAAATTTATTTCACAAGTACTGAAAATCCAAGGCAAGAGGCCTTCCAAACTCCATTACAACACCATTGCAAGATTTACAACACATTACACATTCTTACAAGGAAATTCATAAAACAACCCGATGAAACCTTTATCAATCCTTTTGTTTTAGCTACTCGCAAGGTCCATTTACACAAGTATTAACTCGAGTCATGCTGCAACTTCTCATGGGATTTACATGCGCACACGCGCGCGCATGTGTGTGTGCGCACGCACATGCTCGTATGTGTGAGTGTTCTTGTATGCGTGTGCATGCGTGTGTATCTTTAGATATATGTACATATTAGTGTATATATATGTATGTGCATGTGTAGGAGTCATTTTCCTCAAATTTGTACAATATCAAGAGGCAATGGAATTTAAATTAGTTATTTTATTTCAAGAATAGTTATGGAAATCAATACATTCTAATATTTTTCAATAAAGATGAAATTGATCCTCACTTTGCTATAAATAAACAAGTTATTTTGATAACTTTAGTGTGCATGTTGATTTAATCTGGGATGTGAATTTGATAATTAAATTTTTACACTTATAGAAGTTGCGGCCTTCCATAATACCAAGATAAATGGAACTCTAAATATAAAGTAGAAATGACTTATAAAGAATAGTAATGGAAGCACATGCAAACCAAAGTGTGGACTTCAATTGCAAGTCTGAATGAAACAAATGAGATATCTCACAATGGTCACTATCTATTTATATTGATATATTGTAATTTTTAAACTAACAAAGATAGATTATGTAGGGATTTCCCCATATTGTATTCCAATAATATGAAACCTTAACCAACCCATACCTAACTCATCACCTAAATCTTCAATAACTCTAATCACCCAAAATAAGACATGATGATAATAATACTAATGATGTTAAAACTACCTTATATAAATATATCTATTGTGCTTAGGTACACAATATGTCATCTCCCTTAAAGATCTTTGAGCTCAAAGAGCTAGTCAAACTCTAAAAGTACAAAAAATTACAATATAAGAATGGAACTCACAATTTATACCTACTATACCTATTAGAGGAAATATTTTACCGACATACCATTTAAAACTACTTGAAATAACACATGAATGAGAAGAGTGATTCCTTTATTTTACTCCTAAGCTTCCCTAGCACTTTGGGAACATTTTCTAAAGCTCCTCCACCCTTACATTCAAATTGGCCATTTTTTACCATGTTGGAATAAAATTTCCCCATCTCCTTTGCATCTTGCTCATGCGATGCTCCAAGTTGAGAATATATATGTTTTATTGCATAATATGTATCAAATGTTACTACAATGGTGGTTTGGATAGCCAAAATAACACAAACTATAGCTCCCCCTTACATCTTGCTTCTCTTTTTATCCCATGCTTTCATTCAATACTAACACATGACCTTGCTCTGAAATCATCTTATGAATTAAAATGATTCTTTCACAACAATACTAAATTTATACCTTTATATTGTATTTAGACAACCAAATCTTCTTCATTTTCAAACTCAAGTGAAATAGGGGTTTCTCTTACCTTCTTTTATTTTAATTAAATATGCCTTCACTTTTGTTCATATATTTTATTTCCTTTGTAAAATATATGTCTTTCTTCTATAGGTAGATCTTCCTCCTATTCTAAAATAGGTTGTTACTATCTTTTATCAAGATATTCATCCCATACCACTTTAGTTGATCCTCTTTTTCCTCTATTGCAGAGGTTGATTCTCTTCATCCTATCCTACTTCAATATAAAAATTTCCCCAAAGGTTCATACCCTTATCTTCAACTAACCACTTTGACTTCCTTGGAAATGAAAAAATCTCCCTTATTACCTTATTGCAAAAATGATAAAGTATCCCCTTCATATCCTATTTGGTAATGAAAGTTGAGTTTAGTCTTAAATAAAGTCCCCTTGAAGAAAATCATGGCCACGAAAATCATTGTCATTTGGGTACCACTTGTAGCATTGTAGAATATGAACATAAACAAAACTATAAATATAAAATTCAAATAATTGATAAAAAATATAAATGAGTGCACTTGCACACCCAGGGGTTGGATTATACATGAAAATCCAAATGAAATAAAAGATCTCTTACACAATGAAGCATATTGCTTTGTATTTAATTTGATATGTTGTAAAATTGTTTAAAAATATACACTCTTTAGGGTTTTCCTCTTTTTGTATTCCAAATAAGTTAGAAACATTAATTAACCCATCATTAATGCATGAACTAACTCTTCTCTAATTCAAATCACCCAAAATATAACAAAACAATAAAAATAGTAATAGTATAATAATACTAAAATTAAAGGCATAATAGAATTATTGTGTTTTACTTTGGCACTAGGGGAGTGCTCCTTACACTGTGTTATGCTCCTCAAGATCAGAATTTGTTGGGTTATTTTCCACTAATACCCAAAAATTGGTGTAGCCCTCTCCTCCATAATCGAATGGTTAGACATTTCCACCATGATATAAGTATTTGACATGACCATCTTTTTGTCCTCTTTGGTGAAAGCAATGTTGAAATAGTCACTTCCACACCACCTAAATAGGATTTATTATTTTATTGGCTCCTTTTGGTGGCATTCTAGATAGAAATATATGGGTGGTACTTAATCCTCCTTTGGGTTGACCCCCTACTTAAGGTATTCCTATCAAGGATGATCCACACCACCTCCCCCATTTTTATTGTTGTATGTGTTTGATTTGTCACCCAAAGTATTTTGATATACTAAATATATATTTTTGCTTTTCGAACCATATATACTAACAAACCACATTTTATTGTAATTTATTGTAAGCTTATAACATAATACATCGACGAGTTGGATGACAAAATGAGAAAATATTTAGTTGTAAAGTTATATAAAAGAACAACAAACAAGTAATCTGATAATCTTTATTCTACAACAATCGGTCTAGTTTTACAATGGTTGTCACATTCTAAATATTTAATCTTTAGTCTACAATAATTAAAATAGTAATATTGGAAAGAATAAAACGTTTTGTGGACACCTAAATAAAAATCATAAAAATATACTATATAAAATTAAAAAACCTTTGACCACGAATGGTTATTATTCTCATTTTTGCTCTGCTCAATATGGTCAATGCTCTGAATGTCAATTTTTACATTGCAAAAACAAGAAAAATGACTTATTTCATGCATTAATTAGGTGGACCATTTTCTAGGACATCTCATTTCTGGTTCAGATTTTTTTAGAAAACTCATAAGGGATGGTTTAATTTTTTATTGTTTAACATTTACCTAAGTTTCCACCATGATAGAAAAATTTCTGCATTTTTCTACATCCTTACAAAGCCACATTTACCTAATGATATCAACAACAATGAATTTTCAATTCAATAAGACATATGAAAAGTTTTACTTAAATTTTATTGTTTCTTAATTACTATAATCAAGAGAAAACATGAATGAGTAGGCAAAATAGAATCCATTCAAAGGGAATGTTTCCCAAACCTATCAAAATACTAGACAATTATAATTTTATCACATAGACGGGATACACAACATTTTCCATTCATACCTTCCTCAAGAGTTCAAGAGGTCAATGCACATTTTTCTTTAAGGAAAGGTATAACCTAACGTTTCTCAATCCAAAACCTATGATAACCTTAACTCAAATATTATTTTTTCCATGATGACCCAATAGGTCAAAAGATATATATATATATATATATTTATATATACTAGAGGTTGAATTCTATTTCTTAAATTTTGCCACCCTATTGAATAGTGAAACAAAGGTGGTCATGTTTTTAAGTGTACCCCAAAACAACATAGCTTTTGCAACAACTCCAAATTTACATTGCTTAATTAGGGTTTACACTGATATCAAAGGACATCTTCACCCAAGTTAGGTGGAAGGAATTAATAATCGTTATTATTAGTCCTTACCGTAAGGGGTTACATCATTTGTCTTATAATAAATTACATAGAGTTTCCAATGTGAAGGATATCTTACGCAAGATTCTCCTAAGATTTAAGTAGCCAAATGAATATTAAATTTGTAAGACAATTACAACCTTTGATTATTCTCATTAGTTTCTCACCTAGAACTTAGGAATTACAACAAAATACCTAAGTTACTTACATAAGACCAACTATTTAGAGTGTAATCCATATTATATGAATATCACATAATTAAGATTAATAAACATTACTTATTCCATTTGAAACAATAGTTTATGATCACCTCAATTTTAGATTTTTAAGGGGTAACAAATGATAACATTGTTGGCCAACCAAGGTTTTTAATTACATATTCGATGAGTTTTCCCATTTACATATAATTACACGGTTTTATTGTTGTTTATAAGATATAAGTACACAATTGTGCTTGTGTGTGTGTGTGTGTGTGTGTGTGTGTGTGTGTGTGTGTGTGTGTGTGTGTGTGTGTGTGTGTGTGTGTGTGTGTGTGTGTGTGTTATGTATGTATATATTTGTGGATTACGAAACATTGCATTCACCATTATCGCACCATATTACTTGTAATTTCATGATCAACACCATTGTTGGAAAACCATAACGCCCAATCAAGAGAGCAATCGACATTAATTTATTTTATTTTATTTTTGAGAGAGAGAGAATGAGAGATTGTTGTTATTTTTACATAATCAATGTTCTTTTAGATCCACAAGATAAGGTTAGAGAGAGGGTGATTCCATGATTTCTACACATAAATCTTATTGTCATATACATTACTAATTAGGAACATTTTAATCAATTCAAGGAGGTTTATTATTACAAGTGTATCTCTAAGGTGGAATGATTTAATCAAGTTACATTGTGCAACAAAAATTATTAAAGGATCATAGTATGAAAATGGATTTTCGAGCTCAAGGAGGCTTAAAATAATTCAAAAATTATTGAAGCTAATCTAAAATTTATGCTAAGGGCTTTGATAAGAATTTTTAGTTGTGTAAACTAGAGTCTGTTTCCAATAACTCAAGGGTTACTTAGTTTACTTAGAAGAATATGAAATATCTCTTCGATAAAAAGACACTCTAGGAATAGTTTTCCCCTTATCATATATTTTTAAAGACAAGTTAGAGGAGTTTACATTAGCAAAAAAATTCATCCAAGTATGCTAAATTTAGAATACACTTTCGAAAGGATAAGTAAGGTTATAAGGTTGTTTAGTAAATTTCCTTATAAAGAGGGTTATAAATTTGAGATTAGTAACATAAAAATGAGGGTAGAAATTATTCCAATTAATAATAATGAAATTTCAATATGTGGAAGACCATTTTATCTTGTTAAGTGGTTCTATACAAGGTACAATTATTTATTTTATGCCCATAAAAAAGAGTTTTGTTAGGTTTAAATGTGGTGTCCTTAACATTGCGAGTGATTTTCCCAAAAAACAAAAAATCCCTCAAAGATGAAACTAATTAACCAAACACCTTAAACATATTTATTAGACCAAGGGAAAAATTCTACACTCTTATATCGAACTACTATTTATTTCCAAAACCAACAACTAGACTTTTTACGATGTCCACAATGACCAAGCTAAACCAAGGTAGTTAGCAATCAAGAATGCCTCTTAGCATATAATTTTTTTGGGTCATAGAATTCAACCTATAAAACCCATAGGATACCATGATAACCATATTATAAACTCCTGCACCCTCCATTGGGTGTCCTAAAAAGTCAAATGGTTCTCCTAAGACACCTTTGCATTCTCTTGTCCATATCACCCTAGCAAAATGTCTATAAAAATGGCCTAAACTAAGGGGACAAGTACTTATACACACCCAATTTTTCATGTGTTCCATTTTTGAGAATAGTTACAAAAGTCCCAGTGATGATTCATGTCCTTTCAAGGTTTTCGAGTTCTAAGCTCATTCAAATCCATATTAAATATAGCCTAGATTATTCTTTTCAATTAACATAGCTTTTCCACACTTTCTTCCAATCATTCCTACTAACTTTTGTCCATGTTTTGAGCTTTAGTGTTAGAACCACCACCTGGCGGGGGCGGTCCAATGATCACCCTACTCAGTTAGGTGATCTTGCGTGATTTTTCCTCTAAATCTTCAAAGTAATTTTAACACTTAAATTATTTCACTTAACTTTACTTATAGGGTCTTTTCAACAAAGTTCCTAAAAATAGTCTTGTTTACAAGGTATTCCTTCCCTACTCTATTTTAAAATAGATTTAATTATTTTTAAATCCTCTTCAAATGATTTGGCACTCCCGTGATGTTTACTTTTCTATAAGGAGTTTACAGCTTTCAATTCTATATATTCAATACTTGTATTAAAAATGGCCAAAAATTTTATGTGCCTTATATAGTATAACTTCCATATCAATTCTATTGAAATTGCATGACCATCAAAGCTCCACAACAAGATTTAAATGTTTATCTCTCTTCCACTTGCATTGCAACTAGACTTCCTTTGTTGTCATTACTCATAGTGCCTTCTCCTTGTTAGCTTCCTTTGCATTCCCAATCTGTTGGACACATATGACACACAAAAAATGATAGGATAAAGTAAACAAGAAAAATTAAACATAGAAAAAAAAATCAAAAGATCTTGATTTTCTAGGTTCCTAATTATTTGTTTGTCTATATTCATTTCAAATCCATATTAAATAGAGTAGTAAAATTATTCTTTTTAGTTAACCAAGCAATTATAGATAGATTAAATCATTATAAATCTTGCTCATTTGACATTTAGATCATCCCCAAGTTCCACCTAATAGCTTTTCTAGAGTTATGAATTTTTATCTACCTCTAAGATAGGGTTAAAAGGTTTTGATTAAATTAGTTAAACCTGTTTTAAATCTAGATTCACATACTTGCACAAGTAATTAAATACATCTAGTTCATTACTTGTATTTAATTTCATTTATTAGATTAGAAGCATTGTTTAAAATTCCAAAACTAGTAAAAAGGATTTACTTTTTCTATATTAGTTTTCTTTCATCGTTCTATTCGATATGTTGTAAAAACACAAAAAACATAGTGTTAATTTCCTTTGATAATTAGTTTAGTTGTGATCCATTGGTCCCACAACTGAGGGACCTAAGTTTTTGAAAAATATTAATATGGGTTTACATAAGGTTACCTCATTACATCTAGGTATTATCGAGAAGATAAAACAATTAAACACATTAAACATTATAGTTGATCAAGTCTACGATTATTGGATTTCCTCTCGGCAATAGGCCTTGATTTTATCTATATGCCCATACAAAAATTGACCACATCCTCCATTAGTTCGTGGTGTTGATCCAATGTACAACACCAAAAATAGTGAATGAATCTTAAACATCGAAACTAGTTTACATGCACTATTATTTAGATCATCCCACTTCCACAGATATTATTGCACAACTTTGTGTTGAACATAAAATCAGGCTAAGGCTTTCTAGACTAGATTGAAAACCTCTTATAGACCTTGTGGTTTCATATATTTTTCACACTTTATGACCTTATAGAAATCCATATGAGGCATCCGCATATCACTTTCTACATGTTCCAAAACTAGTCAATAGGATCTCATAGAGCTCGATATTGACTAGAGCCTCTGATTTCCATTCTATCTAGAGGCCTCCTATACACGCTCTAAAACACCACTTTATTAAGATGGATTTCTAGAAACCTTATTTCTGAAATCAATATTACATGTTTAATACATAAGGTTACCTCATTATATTTTAATATCACTATCACACAAACATCCATTTCAAAATCAAAATGAAATTTCTTAGATTTTAGTTGTCCCAAATGCAAAGAAGGTCAATCGTGTTGATTTTATCTTATAAAATACCCAATACAAAAATGGTAAAAAAACACTTCAAACAATTATTATCAGTATAGGGTTTAAATGTTGCTTGTGTCTTCACCTAAAAATAGTGAACATGATCATTTGAATCAATCTCCTTCTATGGAATCCAACTATTACATTTGCACATTCCATTTCAACAATTTTTCTTAACTTTTACCAATTGGCTTTTAAAAAAATGGTCTCAAAATTTGTGATCACAACTAAAAAAAAATATTCTCATATATTTTCCTATATATATATATATATATATGTAACTTAGAGAACATAATTTTGATAACCATAACTCTATCGTTTAGCGGATGATCCCATTTTTCAAGAGGTGATTCCTACCTATTCTTAAAAAGTCACTCCCCGATGATGTGGGAGGAAATGAAATGGTTTAGCGAAAATGTGCTAAATGGGAAAGTTGAGTTTTAAACACTCAAAAAATCCCATTGCACCCCTGGTGTTGGAATACGAGCTCGATACCATATGGAATGCCCCAAATTTATGACACTAGAAGTCAACCTAAATTACTAAAAATTCAATAAAAAATTAACATATTTAAAATTTATCTCATCTACTCATCCTAACATTGTTGTGATAGGTTAAAACCTTAGTCCATATTAATTTTATTCAACAAAATTATTAATGACCAAAGCACTATTTTATCTTCCCAAATTATTCAATACAAGCCCTTCCAAGGTTACTATTTATTTATTTTCATGGTAAATAAAAAAAGTTAGTTTATTTAATATAATCCTTAAGAAATTAAGTCCCCCATTTTAATGTAACACAATTGCATATTCCCAATAATAAATTTGAATACTTTATTTTACAAACTTTCTTAAGTTACTTTAAATAATTTTCCCCCATTTAAATAAACTCTCATTAATAATTTCACTCTACTAATTAAATTCACCCATTCTATTTTAAATGTCTACCCCACCCATATTATGTTGTAGGGTTTATTTTGTGCCCTTGGATGCTTTTAATCTCATCCCTTGATCTTTATGGCTTCCTACAACCCTAAATCTTATCTTTATGTTTTCTTTTTTTAAACTTTTGTTTTCTCTCTTTTCTACTCATTTGTGTAGGTAATTTCAAGGGAGATTTAAGATGGAAGATGAAGGCCATGGAGGCCATAAGGAATAGATTTTATTTTTTTATGCCAATTTCTCTCTCTTTTCTTTTTCTTTATTTTTGAGAAAGAGAGAGACACTCTTCCATATCTGGGTTTTTCAAATTGTAAATACTACTCTCTCCTTTTTTACAAATCTTGCAGTTACACTACCCTATCAAAGGTTCCATTATTATTATTTTATTTTTGCAAAATCCATAGACAAGTCTCTGATTTTAAAGAGGGTATATATATATGAATTATATTGTAGATTAAATGCAGGTTGCAATAGTAATTTGTGGCCACTATTTACATATGGGGGTGGTAGAGATAACATGGTGGCCCGACCACATAATAGGGGAAAGGAGGTGTGGGTAGTGTTGGGGAGGTTTGGGGGTGGAGGGGCGTAGGGGTTTGGAACCCCCAATTTTTTCTATCCTTATACATACATACATACATACATACATACATACATATATATATATATATATATATATATTAGAAAATCTTGAGTTGTACAAAAACATCTAGTAAGGATATACACAGAAACTCTCTCTTTTATTTTTCAAAATGATTATTGATGTGTGTGTGTATGTGTGTGTGTATATATATACATAAAATTTAACAATGTCATTGGTTATGATAGTCATATTTCTAAAAAAATCTCTCTACAAAAAGGCATGGTTTCAAAATAGGAGTTATATAAAACTATATACATGGACATATGTATATTCCCATTTATAAAATTGCATATATGTAGTTGCACATATTTGTTATAAGGACAAGACTAAGTTCCAGATTTATGAGTATATCTAGAGATCATAAGGAAATGATATTATGAACGGTGAGTTTATTACCACTGCCAGATTTGTATGAAACTAAATTGTTGGGAAAACTAAGTGTAAGTTTGAACTAAATTGATAACCAGCTCACTCCAAATCTCATTTCTAAGTTTCTTGCATAGTGAAGTGAAGATTACACTAGATTGAATTCCTTTAATTGTTAAATCCAAACTAGTGCTACACTACCATTTTCATATTTATTTTAACCATATACTAAAAAATGAAATGGGGGAACTACCATTTCTACTTCCATACTTAGTAATTAAAATCATCATTTATTAACAAAGAGAGCTATTACACAAGACTCATTTTCTCTACCAGATATGCAACCAAACAAGAAAAGGTAACCACTATAGTGCACTCTATTTACATTTATTTCATTAAAACTTCTCTTCAATACAATATGAAATGCAAAAACCCATCCAAAAATTAAACCTCACACATGCTTTCAAAATAGTACATGCTACCCTAGAACCTTTCATTATACAATGTTTATAAAACATAAAAATACAAGAAATAAGTTTCTTTCCACATGGAAAAACAATACAATATAACTATGTTCCTACAACAAGAGTAGAAATTTTCTTTAATAGGGGAGAACCAAGATTTCCAACATACATAATTTCTTCTCAAGAAGAGGATCCAACATAACTAACTCTTCCATTTTCCAATTGTTTACACTACATTATCAAAATTAATAATAGGGAGAATCTTGCAACATGGTGGAGTAAGAATGCTACATGATTTATGGAAAGAAGAAAGATCATTACAAAAAAATACAACAAGATTACAAAAGGCCAATACACCTTTACAAGTGGATAGTCCAACACAACCCCTACAAGTGAAAATATACAATTTTATCCCAAGAATAGGAACACTTAGAAATGGTCATTACATCATTTACAAAACCAATTAAATTCAAGTGAATAAGCCTCCCAAAATTTGTGACCAACATAACATATTCTTCAACTTTCTCCATCAATCTTCAAGCTAAAAATTTGCATGTTTTCCACTCCATAATATCTTTAAATCACAAGGATATAGGTCTTGGTTACCTTTTAACCTATTGGAATCATTAGATGTCATCTCCAAAGAGTGGAGGACATGCTAGCTTCCCTCGAAGCCCATGGGAGAGAGAGAAAGAAATCCTCAAGTATTCACAAGTGAGTAGGGAAATGAACAAGAAGCAAAAACATAATGCAACAACTTCCAACACACAAAACACCAAAATAAACACCAATCACAAGAGGAGAAAACTCCATGTTTTCCCTCCAAAGGGGAAGAGTGGATGAGAAATAAAATCCTGTAAAAAGTGTGATCCAACCATAGGAAACACACAAAAACATAACTCCATAAGCCCTCCTTATCCCTCCATGCAAACACACCCTTCTTATATCTCCTCCCAAACACCTAAATTCCTCCTTGGGAGGATTTTAAAACCTCATTGGGTTTCTTTTCCAAGGTTGGGGATGGAGGTTCAAACCATATGAATATCCTTCCCCACCTCAAACCATATGAGGGGACAAAGATAAAGAGTGCCAACATGGCTTGTCCATCAAGCCATGTGGTAAAGAGGGAAATTCCCTACCTCTTTTCCACACTACTCCAAAATCCATCACTACACATGATGGATGGAGAAAATAAATTGAACACATAAAATCATAACCATACAACAACATTCAACACACATATCCACACACAACATAAATTTTATTCTTCAAATTCATACAATAAAAAATAAGGCACAAGAATCCTACCTCTAAAAGCTCTCCAAGTCTCTAAGCTATGCAATCCACTCTAAAGGCAAAGCTCCAAGATCAACTCCCTCGAATCCAAATAAAAAAATCCCAAGCCAAAATCCTTTTTCCTCTTATATGAGGAGGTATATGAAGAGAAGAAAGGAAATATCCTCCCAAATAATAGGTTGACATGTGTCACCCCTCTCTTTTCCCCAACACAAGATTCTAAAAAAAATAAAAGAGAGTAAAAAAAATTATAAGTACTAATCCCCCAAATTCCCTTAAATGTTAATAAGTCAAACACCAACCAAATTTTTAGAAAAAAATAACCCAAAATTTCCAAATAATTGTTCTAAATGAAGATCTTGCTGAAATTCATCCCTAAATCAATACCATTAAGAGTGAAAATAAGCCTGCATATGGAGATAAACTTGTCTCTAATATCTCATCTTTTACTATATACAAATTGATTTCTCTTGACCTAGTATATGTTTTTGAAGCACATTCATGCCTCTAAGAAGGAAGGAAACTACTGCATGTCACCATTTTGTTTATTGTAGGAAGAAGAAGAAAATATTGAGGTTTATGATGTGAAGTATTCAGGTACAGTGCCTAGCTATATTGGATTTGCATTTGCTTCATCTGAGCACCCATGCTACATGCACGGTAACCTTTGTAACTATCACTACACTTTTCCCGCTTGTCATTTTTTATTTTGAGTAGTTGTTTTATTGTATAAGACATGGAAAATTCCCTTTCCTGCTATTCCACGTAGGTCTCTGTAGTTTTGTCTCTTCCACTCTTCTGCCACATGAAACCCTTTCCAATTCCTTCCTCTTCCCTCCACAACCAACCAACATATTTAGTTTCCACGTAACCCAAAGCAAGAGCTTGGAACAGGACGTGGATATCCATCACAACATAATAAAAAGGGGCATTTCATCAGATGTTGTATTTGCAAGCTCCCTAGTTGACATGGATGCAAAATGTGGGAGCATACACATGGCATGTGACTGTTTGACAGAATGCCCCATAGAAATGCATTTCATGGAATGCATTGATCACAGGGTATGCACAAAACATGTTCATTAAAAATTCCTCTGAGGCATTCAAGAAAGTGCCTTCGGTAGTTTCTAGCATATCCTCCTAGCCTAAGCTAAAATAGGATATTAGGGATATGGTGTGATCATCCATCATGCATATAAAGAGCATCAACTCAAGGAACTGTAGAAAAAATAAATGAAGTTGGAAGTTGTTCTAGGTGCCATAGAACCATTGAAGGATGAGATTGTGTAGTTGCATATAGATAATCAAAAGTTGTCTATTACGAGCAAGATTTGATAGGTCAGGTGAAAGTGCTTACTCAATATTTAACAAGGAAAATAGTTGATATACATCATATCCCTTCTTTGAGGACAAAGCTAGAAATTCTACATCTGAAATTACAAAGGTCTAGAACTGCTATTGAATATGAGAAGAAAGCACACACTAAGAAATTGGATCAGAATAAAGATATAAAAAAATTTAGTCTCATGGAAATGCGTTTTTTCCTGGGAACAAAGAGATAAAGAATGAGTAAGACACAAACTGTTACTGGAATTCTTGAATTTGATGCGGTCTCGTCGAATGTGGGAATCATGAGTTTCATGAAAAGGTATGATTTTCTCAATTTCACTTGCACTAAATTTTGCTTCATCATTTCCATATTTAAAAAAAAAATTAAATGTTGAATGATAGAAAATGTAACCCCAACAATAGAAAAAATCTTACCTTGACGTAAATGTTAAAAAAAGATCTCGAAAGTCATGTGTATGGAGCGCCATACCCAAATGTACCGCAAAATTGAAACTCTCTACATGGCCCCTGGTGACATGGAACACCTTGGGTAACCTTAACCAAGTTGTTTGAAATTATTTAACGCTCTTAAATTTCATATTCCTAAACCCTCATAGCTTATCAAACACTTATGGTGACAAGGTTGTTTCAATAAAACATGATCAATTTCAACTTACGGTTGTCACTTAGCTTGAGCAAAACTGAAAACCACTACCACCTACCTCTAGAGTTCCAACAAGAGTATCCTAACCCACCTTCAGTTCAATGAAAATGCCTTTGAAAACTAATTTTTCAAGTGGGTTTTGGGCCCACTAGTCACTGTGTGACAAGAGTTGTTGATGTAATTACGATAATTGGCCCTTAAGTTGCCCTTGTAACTTGAGCTCTGCTCATCATAATAGACTTACGTCAGTCATTATGAATTATCTATATATGGGGGTAAGTAGGAATCATGTAACTATGTGATTGAACTTGAAAGGATTGTGTTCAAGACCTTATTGTAAGCACTTTTGATGTTTTGGATAGTTTTCTCAACCTTAGCTAGAATCTTTATTTGAGTCTCGTTTGACTTCTAGCCACGTGTGACCTCGTAATACCATTGCAATGCTATGTAGAATTTTATTCTATCTTTTATCTTATATAAATGAATTTTGAAATGTATGGTTATTTTCTCTCTCCACCTCTTCTCTCTCTAGAAATGACTATGATACTTGGTTGTTTTGAAAACTGTAAATGAATTGAGAAATGTAAATTGGTTTGAAATGTAATGAAAATGGTCACGAAACATAAATGATTATAAAATCATGAAGAGAAAATTAAATCTCTCTCTCTCTCTCTCTCTCTCTCTCTCTCTCATACCCAAATGTAAAGTGCAAAATGAATTTAAAATCCTGAATGCATAAGAAATGAACTTTGCCTTCTTCCTTCTACCTATCTCTATCTCTCTTCTATTTAATTGAAAATGTTAGAAATGATGAATGTGTGGATTTATGCTTGAGTGTAGGGGATTTCCATACTCAGTCCTAGGAATGACGCAAAATTGGTTGCAGGTTCTCCAAACAAGAGGAATTTTTAGATGTGATATGTTGTAATTAATGAGTTTTCATTGTAAATTTGTATTCATCTTGAAATACATGTATTATAATAGAATAATGATACATATTGTTCAAACAATTGTTCTTTGTATATTTTGAAAAGGGAATACCATTGTGGCTATATTTTATAGTGTCGAATTTAATGTGAATTTGTATTTAATGTTGTTCCTATGTTATAATGATATTAAAATAATATTTTGTTATGTTAATTATTGGTATATTTCATTAACACCCACAATGCTAGGTAGAATCTGCTCTCATCAAAACTAACGAAATTAAAGTAATGAGTTATAATTTGTATTGTACTTCCTCCCCTATTTTGTTAGTGTAGGTTATTATTTATCCTTTTATTTATTTATTAGGATAATTCTTACACTTGTGTTAGCCCTACACTTGTTGTGTTAGCTTTCTTAGGTGTACTAGTTGTGTGAATTAGCTTCTCAGTTATGTCGAGTTAGCTTACTAGTCTTTTAGAGTTAACTTAACTACCAGTATCAGTTAGTGGGAGTTCTTCACCATTGATTTAGGTAGTAGTTGCACTTCCCTCCTCCTATATGTACATCTTTATTATTAATAATTCAAGTCATTCTATTGTAATGTATTGAGCATTATGGATTATGATGGATTTCCATATATGGTATTTTAGCTCTTCTACTTTGTAAATCTAATGTGGTTTGCTATTATCATCTGAGATCATGACTTGGAACAATATCTTTTCATTCCTTTCATGGTATTTTGTTGATAAATGTATACACCCATAGATACAAGAATGCAATACCAAAAATTTTAGGACGTCGGACTCAACCGAAAATGCATCCACAAATGATCACAACACCCTCCCGAATTTGGCACTTTATAATTGAGTGCATGTAAATATTACAATGAGTAACAATACCTTTTACATTTGAAATATTTGCAAAAGCGAAGAGCTAAAATACCATATATGGAAATCCATCATAATCCATAATGCTCAATACATTACAATAGAATGACTTGAATTATTCAATAAGAAAGATGTACATATAGGAGGAGGGAAGTGCAACTACTACCTAAATCAATGGTGAAGAACTCCCACTAACTAATACTGGTAGTTAAGTTAACTCCAAAAGACTAGTAAGATAACTTGACATAACTGAGAAGCTAACTCCACATAACTAGTACACCTAAGCAAGCTAACCCAACAAGTGTAGGGCTAACACAAGTGTAAGAATTATCCTAATAAATAAATAAAAGGATAAATAATAACCTACACTAACACCCTCCCATAAGCATAGCTTAGGTGGGTGGAAAATAAGGTGGGTCTCGGAAATAAGGCTTGATGAGGTACCCATGTACAATAACTAGGAAAAATGGACACCATAAGGTACCCAAAACTAGTAATAACAAAGTAGAGAGAAAAATCCTGCTGCAAGATATCCTTAGAAGCTTGACTCCAAAAACTTGTACAATGCTGAAGAAGTGTGGTGCACACTATGGTTTGAATCCACTGCTCGATCATATAACTCAAAAAAATCGACACTAGGCTTCACCAGAATAGCTCCATGTAAGGAGACTATCAATGGAGTGATGTCAAAAGTGAAAAACAAACACCAAACATAATTTGATCAACTACTACAAATAGGTGTGCCATGATCCAAGAAAAACCAAGGCAACAAGGCAAGGACATGAGATCCAAATAAATAGAGTGCCACGATCCAAGAAAAAGCTAACAAGAAGTACGAAACCAAGACCACACCCACCACCCATCCCATACTACGTAGAATGGGTAGAGTGACACCACAGATCTGTATGAGTTGTCAAAATCAACTACTTGAACACTGAAAAATAACACTGGGCTCCACTAGAATAGCTCCCCCACAAGAGAGACTGTCAACATGCCAAAAAAGTGTCAAAAATATAGATCCAAAATATCTCAACAAACAAGAGAGATATAAATGTATACACCCATAGATACAAGAATGCAATACCCAAAATTTTAGGACGTCGGCTCAACCGAAAATGCATCCACAAGTGATCACAACACCCTCCTGAATTTGGCACTTTATAATTGAGTGCATGTAAATATTACAATGAGTAACATTACCTTTTACATTTGAAATATGTGTATAAAAATGTCACCAATGCGTAGATCTCAAAAAATACACAATTTCAAAAAAATATCACCTTAATCCGAGCTACGGATCAAAAGTTATGAGCTCTACAAGGTTTTGCTATTAAAATAATATTTTAATGTTGATCTTTTTAAAAGGTACACATGACACCCAAATGTCCAAAGGGTAAAAGAGTGCATCCACATGATACATGCTTGCAACCAAAGGATAAAATCCTGCGCCCAAAACCTAAAATTTCCAGAGGGTAAATCATTGCGTCCAGAGGGTACACACTTATATCCAATGGATAAAAGAATGCACCCAGAGGGTACAAATCTGCATCCAGTGGATAAAAGATTGCATCCAAAACCAAAATACCCAGAGGGTAAAAGAATGCATCCGGAAGGTACACACTTATATCTAATGGATAAAATAATGCACCCATAGGGTATAGATCTATGTCTAGTGGATAAAATACTGCATCCAAAACCAAAATACCCAGAGGGTAAAAGAATGCATTTGGAAGGTACACACTTATATCCAATGGATAAAAGAATGCACCCAGATTTGACTGTCTCAAAACATGGTTGATTTTATAGTTGATTCTAGGGTTTTGACACCTTCCAAATCCAATTCCGCACTTCGTTTTGCATAAAAATGCATGCTGCAAAAAATTGCTAACAAATTCCATATACATGAAAAAAATAAACCCTTGCTTGCAAAGAAAAACTTACTTGGATGTCTACATCATCTATCGCTCTGATACCATGAAAGGAACAATAAGAAGATTGTTCCAAGCCGTGATCTCATATGATAATAGCACACCACATTAGATTTGAAAAAAGAGAAGAGCTAAAATACCATATATGGATTTCCATATATGGTATTTTAGCTCTTCTACTTTGCAAATCTAATGTGGTGTGCTATTATCATTTGAGATCATGGCTTGGAACAATATTCTTTTCATTCCTTTCATATTTGAGTATTTTTCCAGGTATAAAACATTGATTGTGTTAATAAAATACTCTGATCTCATTAATCATATTCATGCTTTACACCTAAAATGTCTTATTAAGGACCATTTCCTTGATATTTTATGATGTGGTGCATATATGTTGTGAAACCTATCATATTGGGATGAGTGAGGTGATCATGTCTAGGTGTTGTAGGTCTGACCATATCATGAATAATTTAACCCCTTGTCTATAATTTTCCTTGGTACCCTAGTGGGTGGCCAAAGCCTTGCAAGATAGTTGGTGGTTGTACCTATGATTGATCTCTTGTGAGATCTAAATTATGTGAGTGGAGACTACATTTCGAATTACTTGCATATTTACCCAACAATTGAAATAGGTCCTTAGGAGGCTTTTGTAATGCAAAATATTATTTGGGATATCTCTCTTACAATATACACTTAATACTTACATTTATAAGAGAAATGAAATGATTTTTCTTGTGGGAGGTCATATTCCTTGTAGTCTTAAATCCCTAAGTGTAAATTATGTGTTATTTGAATTACAATTGTTATAAAAAAATTCCCATAAGAGTCCAAATTGACCATGTAAGAGTAATGGGAAATAAGAGTAAATAATATATTGTTTAGAAATAAAGTTATGCTTGAAGTCTTCATAATTTATTTAGGAATTCTCTTTTTGTTAAGAAGAAAGTAATACGAATTGTTCTTGGAGAAATCAATCATTTGAGCCAACAAAAACTCTTATATAAGAAAAAAATAAATTTATGACGTGTAAATGTTAAATATACTTAAACTAGTTGTTTAATTATAACAAACTGTAACATGAAAAATAGGGTACTATGATGAAAGGATGTTTATGGGAAGAGGTATATTCAATCTAAATCACCCTTAAATCATAATAATTCCTTCCTTGATCTCACGATAGTTTCCCTTTTTCTAGCAAAGGTAAAATTTAAAAATCGAATATATGTAAGTGTTATAGGAATTACATTTTTTTCAAAATGATGTTAATACATGACCAAAGTAACCACGTAAATGTAGTTAGTAAAAGGGTAAATAAGTTTAAACTAAGAAATGACCACTACGAAAAAAAATGGTAAACCATTGAACAATGTCAAAACCAACTAAAATGGAAAATGTGACCATAAAATGAACGTAATAAAGTAGAGCTCCATGAATAATATAACAACCTAATAAATCAAAAAACCAAATATGATGCATGATCACATGCTTTGTTTTCATAAATGTGGATTAAACAACGATGCTAATGAAATAATAAAATGTAGCCTTGAGAATGAGATAACTTCAGTTGTATCCAAGGTCTTGTGAGTTAAGGAAATTGCACTCTAGTTAGACTTGTAAAATTTAGTAGAACCCTTGGCGTAGATAGGAATATATCAAACCTAGTATTACTTAGGAAGTGGAATTTATGGTTGAAACATTTAATTAACATGTTGTTATTGAGAATAAATCCTTAAGATGATGAAACATAAGTAGTTTGAAATGTGAAATTTGTCACTTAAATTATGTAATAATATATATATATATATATATATATATATATATATATAAATATATATATATATATATATATATATATAATATATATATAATGGGAACATAGGTGTAATATACCCTTCCATGCGCAATATGATTGTGAAAATATGAATTCCTAATTGGAGCAACGTATTGTGAATCAAGAATGCTACAACTTAAACAATTAACCTACATAGTTGGTTGTAATAACTTGAAGATTAAAAGAGTGTATTGTTAGTATTAAAAAATGTTATGAAATGAACTGGGGATAGGTTTTCTATTGATCTAGTAACCTTCCTTATTCTTCCTATGAATTTTCCTCCTTGTAACAAGAGTATTTTTCCAAACCAAGTAAACATGGCTCTTCCAAACAAATCCTTAAGTAAAATATTAGAATACACCTGTGCATATATGTTCTTAATCATAATCATGCTATATAAAGTTATTCCCATAAGAGAAATGATTAAATTCTAAAGGAAACAATGTACTTAAAATGTTAAACAAAAATATGCAGCCTAGTTGTAAAGGAATGAAGGTTCCCATGTTATGTGTTCTTCAGACAATTATAGTCAAATAATAAAAATAGGATTGTAATAAATATTTCTTCATGAAAAATGATGTGTTGTGGGAAGTTCCTATGAGTAAGTGTATATTGTAGTGGGTCGTTGTTGTACTTTGTCATTTTTGAAAATGTGGATTTGATGTGCATCACATGTTTCATGTTATATATGTGTGTCCATGGTTACACAAATGTCTCATGTGTTATACATTATCCTAAATGATCATATGTGATGTTATGTATTAAGAAATGTAAGCCAAAAAAATTAAAGTTATCCTGTTATTATGTGTGTTGTATTTGTTTGTGTAAAATGTGGGCATTACATATTGTATCAAAGTAGAGGTTCATGCTCTCAAACCTCTGTGATGGATTGGAGTTGTGATGATCTTGGATGGTGGTGGTGGAGATGGGAAGAGTAATGTGATATATGTTGTGAAGTGAACAATGTTGTAATTGTGATATTATGAATGCATGTGTTGTGCATATCACTTAGTGAGTATCTATTATGATGTTGATGTTCTTGTGATAAGAGTAATCACTCTCCTTTTCATGGATTCAATGAGGAGTTCATGTGTGATGTACTTCCTGGTTGTGTGTGGAAATAATTTTATTGCAGATTGCGAGGTGTTGGAGTGTTTTGGTTATTCTGTGATATGTAGGTGTGCTGATGTGTTGTATGAAAGAAAATGGTGTATAGTGAATTGGATTATATGATGATGTCACCAACATATTGTGATGAATCATGTGTGTCACTATGTTGTAATTGCAATTGACTATATGTTGTAATGTTAGTCATTGTGTTCATCATACGTATAATTTGTGTAATATGTGATGGTTCATGTTGTGATTTAAGGGCATATGGAGAATGTATGACCCCTAGTGTAAAATTATTTCACTTATATTATGTGGAATCTTGATGTATTGGAACCCGTGAAATTAATGATTGTGTTATACCCTATATATACCATGTGTAAGACACTATGGTTAATGTGTGTGAATCACCATCATGTTAGTAATATAGTAAGGTGTTATGTTGTGAACCTTACACTAACCAACCCTAAGGGAAGAAATTGGTAAAAAGTATATGTTGAAGATAGGAAATGAGTACCATTGACCAGTCACTTGATCTAAGTATGAGATAGGAGGTGGAGTCTTACTGTTATCCAAATAACTCTCCTAGTTATTTGGATAACTTGCATACATATTTTGGCTCTGAGCTCCTCATTGAAGGTTACACACGCTCAGGTTCAGTTGGCACAATTCCTTGGTTGTAATTTTCCTTGGCACCCCTTATTTTCCTCACACACCCTTGCATGCTTTCTTTCTCTCCTTCTACTTTCCTTTCCCTCTTTGGTCAACTCCTCCCTTGCACCCACCTTCTGCACATTCTCTTTCTTCCTAAGAAGTTTCTTCCCTGCATGCCTCGCACTTGCTTCAATCAGCTAAGTCCCTAGCCCTCTCACACACCATGCCCATTACTTTCTAATAGTTGCACCTTGACCATGCATTCTCTTCTCACCAATTTGCCTCATTTCCCCATGTGCATCACGCGCACATTCCTCTGCTTGTATTAGGATATGAGTAGCCAACTTGTGTCTTACCATATCATTTTATTATATCATTTATACTTTCTCATGCTTAGTAGGTTGGCCTTGGTGATTGCCATAGCATATGAATAGTATATATAGGGGATTGTAGGTAGTAGTTCATCATCATTGGAGCACTTAAGTCTTATTTTATGGTTTGGAGCTTGCCCCCTCGAAGTGGCGAAGCTTTTCTAATTTCATATTAAGATCATTATTCTGAAATATTGCATTATTTGGTGTTCTATTGCTTCTCATAATCAGAAATATACAAGTAATTTCATTACAAGTGGTATTAGAGCTGCGATCTAGGCCAAAATTGGGGTAAAAACCCTAATTTTTTATTTCCTCTCTATCTTACGAACCACATCATATTTTTGGGTAATAGTTTTACCAGAGTTGCGAATTATTTCAAGTAAAAATATCTGAAATTTTAGACCTTTTTGATATCATTTGCAAATGTTATTGTAATATTAGGGGTTATGATAAAAACACTCCCTAGACCAAAATTTGTGGAATTTTTCTAAGTTCTTTAAATTTTTGGAAAGTTCTCAAAAAAATAGTATTAGTATCTTCTCTATGTATTTTCTGTTTGGCCGAATTTGTATCAAACCCTAAACCCTAAGGTTTGACATCATGGTGGGGCCTTCCACAAGAGAAAAAAAGAATTCGGTCACTCTGGTAAAACTCCAGATAAAGATGGGGTATTTATTGAAGATTTGGAGTCAAAAGGGGTAAATACAGATTCTTCGCACTAGGGTTTACCTCATTTGATCATAAGGTGAGAAAACTTGAGTATGAGTTGCGAAATGTACAATTTGAGATGGCCTCTAAAGGAGACATAGACCAAATCAATCAGTGGTTGGATGATATCATGCAACATGTAAAGGGTAAATAGTATGGCCCAAATCTGCCCCATATCAACCAAGGAGGATCTTTAGTTCAAAATCATGGACAAAATAACCATGTTGGATCACTTTTCCATCCCAATCATAATCCAACTTATTCGTAACCATGGAACATGATGCCAAAAGTGGATATGCATAAATTTGATGGTAAGGATCCCCTGAATTGGATAAATCAAATGGATAACTTCTTTGAGTTACATAAAAACCATCAGGACAAAAGGTGACATTGGCATCCCTTTATCTTGAACCAAACCAATTCATTTGGTATCGATGGTTATGTGCTCGAGGAAAAAGAATGGTCTCGGTGTCACTTTGATAGTTTTTACCGAGGATTTTCAATTGCACTATAGTTCCAATGTTTCAGAGAACTACTTTAGTCAATTAGAAAAGTTATGAAAAACAGGATCAGTCAAATATTATGTGCATCAATTCCAGAACCTATCCTTAAGGGTGGAGAATATTCCAGAAGAGAATCTGAATGACCTATTTCTTGGGGGTCTTAAGGACCACATCGAGCATGAGGTACATATGTTTAATCCACTCAAGCTTTCTAATTCTATTATCATGGCACGTTGAGCAGAGGAAAAATTTCTTTGTAGTAGGAGGTCTCCTTTCATTAACACCAAAGACCGTAGTATATCTTCCACTTCATTCGCTAGGCCAATTAGACTGAATCCTCAAAAAATGGAAGAAAAGAAAGAAAAAAGAATTATGTTTTAATTGTGACAACAAATATGGACCGGGACAAAAATGTGCTGAGAAGAAGTTGTTCTATATTGACGTAGGTAATGAGGATGATGATGAAGCTGAAATTATACCAGAGGATGAGCAACCAATAGAATATGAAGTAGAGGATCACCAAACTACAATATTTTTCCATGCATTGTCAGGTATTAGTACTCCTCAAACACTCAAGGTTATTAGCTATCTCAAAAAATAGAAGGTGACGGTGTTGATTGACTCGGGGAGTACTCATAACTTCATAAATAGTAAGTTAGCTTCCCGCCTCAATTGTTTTATTTACCCAGCTCAAGAAATGGAAGTTATGATTGTGGATGGTGGGAAATTCAAGTGCATAGGAAAGTTCCATAGTATCAATATTTCCATGGGAGACTACATGTTAGACTCACCTATGTTTTCTATTTCTATGGAAGGGGTAGATATTGTTTTGGCTGTCCAATGGCTCACAACCTTAGGTACTATAGAAATGAATTTCTAAGAATTGTTCATGTGATTTCATTCATATGGAAGGAAAAAAATTTGAATGGGATGGTAGCTAAGTCTCCACAGATTATTATCTCTCATCAGATGTAGAAGGTTCTCACAAAAGGAGTAGATGGATTTATAGCAAAGTTATTTTCCATAGAATTACAAAATACAGATCCTTCAATGCCACCCGATCTTCATAAGATTGTTGATGCTCACTCATCTATTTTTGATGCAATTCCAAAGGGACTACCACTAGTTAGGTATCACTGATCATGCCATTCAATTGATTCTAGGGATCCAAACACCTAACATCAGACCATACATATACCCGTATTCCCAGAAAATGGTACAGAAATGTTGAAGGCAAGTATCATCAGCATACCCAGAGTGCATATTCTTCACCAGTGGTCATGGTAAGTAAGAAGGATGAAACATGGAGGATGTGTCTAGATTACTGAGAACTCAACAAGTACACCATCAAAGATAAGTTTCCTATTCCAGTAATTGATGATTTACTTGATGAATTGCAAGGTGCTATTATTTTCAAAAAATTAGATCTTTTTTCAAGGTACCATCAAATTAGAATAATAGTGGAAGATGTTCATTAAAAGGATTTTAGGACTCATGAGGGCGATTATGATTTTTTGGTAATGCCTTTTGGTCTTACAAATTCTCCCTCAACCTTTCAAATCTTGATGAACACTATTTTTAGGCCATTTTTAAGGAAATTTGTATTAGTTTTCTTTGATGACATATTGGTTTACAGTTAGACATGGGAAGAAAACTTACAACATGTAAATAAAGTTTTGAAATTTTTGGAGAAACATAATCTCTATGCAAAGCCATCCAAATGTTATTTTGGTGTATAATATGTAGAGTACTTGGGTCACATTGTATCCCATGAAGGTGTCAAATTTGATCCTCAGAAAATCAAAGCTATGGTGGAATGGCCAAGGCCCAAAACTCTCAAAAATATTTGTGAGTTCCTAGGACTAATAGGGTACTACAGAAGATTTGCGTGGGGATATGGTAGAATAGCAATCCCACTCACTACATTGCTAAAGAAGGATTCCTTCCATTGGACACACGTAGCCACTAAATCCTTTGAGTAGCTAAAGGAAGCCATGTGCAGCACCTCATTTTTGGCTACTCCCAACTTATCGAAAAAATTCATTGTTGAATGTGACACTTCAGGATCAAGATTAGGAGTAGTTCTAATGCAAGAAGGAAGACCAATTACATTTGAGAGTCACCAATTCAAAGGAAAATATCTTCTCAAACATGTCTATGAGAAATAAATGAATGTTATTCTTCATGCAGTCAAGCAATGGAGGCCCTTTCTCATGGGTAAACACTTCAAGGTAAAACATGATCATGATAGTCTCAAATACTTTTTGAAGAAAAGGTTATCATCTGAGGAACAACAAAATTGGGTAAAAAAATGTTGGGTTATGATTTTGAAATCATATACAAAAAGGGTAAATAAAATGTAGTAGTTGATGCATTGTCCAAAATGGATACATATGCGGATGCCTTACTATGTGGAATGTCCATGTTGATGGCCGATTGGGTCGATGAAGCAAGATTTGAATGGGATCAAGACAAGGATACACAATCTCTAATACAAAATATCAAGCAAGGCTCTATAACTTATAACAAATGTGAGTGGAAAGGTAATGCACTATGGTATAAGGACAAGTTATACTTGAGTAAAGATTCTAAGTTGAAGCATAAGATTCTTGCATAGCTACATGCCTCACTTGTTGGAGGACACTCTGGGTTTTTGAATACATATCATAGAATAAAAAGAATTTCTTGGGGAAATACCAAGGGGGATGTACAAAATTTTAATCGAGTGTTTAGTGTGCCAATAGAACAAAGGGGAAATAATTAAGACACTAGGTCTGTTGCAACCCTTACCAATTCCTAGCTAGAGATGGGAGGATGTCTCCATGGATTTCATCACCGGATTACCTTGTTCAGAGGTTAAGAATTTTATTTTGGTGATTGTGGATAGCCTCACAAAATATGCCCATTTTTTTCCCTATCACATCCATTTACAGCCAGTATAGTCACAATTATTTTTTGGAGACAGTTCAAAGGCTACATGGAACCCCAAAGATAATTGTAAGTGATCGTGATCCTATTTTCACAAGTAATTTTTGGATGGAATTTTTTTCATGTTTGGGTACTCAGCTAGCTCACAGTTCATATTATCATCCTCAAACTTGATGGGAAAATGGAAGTGGTGAACAAATGCTTAGAGGGGTATCTACATTGTTTTGTATCAGATAAGCAAGAAAGGTGGATTGAATAACTACCACTTGCAGAATGGTGGTATAACACATCTTTTCATACCTCTTCTCAAATGACCCCATTTTTAGCATTATATGGTTACCATCCACATTCTATCACTTCTTCCTTGAGGTTGCAAACTAAGATCAGAGATGTTAAGGAACACATTCAACATCAACAACATGTTTTGGCTAGTTTGAAGGAGAATTTAGCATTGACACAAAACACGATGAAACAACAAGAAGATCAATAACGTAGTGAAAGACATTTTGAAATTAGTGACTGGGTTTTTGTACGTCTCCATACTTACAAGAATATTTCCATAAAGCAACCAAAAAAGGACAAAAAACTTTCTCCTAAATATTATGGCCCTTATCATGTTCTATAGAAAATTGGCAATGTTGCTTATAAATTAGAGTTGCCTCCATCTTCACGCATATGCCCATTATTCCATGTTTCCTACCTGAAGAAGGTTATTGGACATAAATTTGAAGCCCAAACAAAGTTACCATAACTTGATGAGGAAGGAAGAATCATTTTGCAGCAACATCAGATTATTCAATGTTGAGGACAACATTGGTTTGAAGGGGAGGGCATGCTATGCCCTTAACCTATTTCTTGTATTAGGATATGAGTAGCTGACTTGTGGCTTACCATATCATTTTATCATATCACTTATACTTTCTCATGCTTAGTAGGTCATCCTTGGTGATGGCCATAGCATATGAATAGTATATATAGGGGATTTTAGGTAGTATTTCATCATCATTGGAGCATTTGAGTCTTATTTTATGGTTTGGAGGTTTCCCCCTCGAAGTGGCGAAGCTATTCTAATTGCATATTGAGATCATTATTCTAAAATATTGAGTTATTTGGTGTTATATTGTTTCTCATAATCTGAATTATACAAGTAATTTCATTACACTCCCAACAACGCAAGCTGACCCTCGAAGTAGAAAGAAGCATCCCAGGCATCCAGTAGTAAGAGTGATCAAGTCCATACGTAAGAGGCCTGTGCAAGGCTCCTGAATTAGTGCACGCCCCTCCTTTGGTATGTCAAGCTCCTGCTTCCACTTCTGAACAGTTAAAAATGGATGTTGTTTCCCAAATGCACAAGTCAGTAGGTCTCCCATTCAACATTTTTGACTAGATGAAGAAGACAAATTTAAATGTTACAATGTGGGATGCCTTGACTATTCTATCTCAACAGGATTTACTTCATGAATCTCTAGCACAACTCCCATGTGTTGATCTAGCCATAAAGAAGCCATGCGCTTCTATCAATATCTACCAAGAGGAGGAGAAACAAGTAAGTAATGTTATTAAAACCCCACCCTTCTACATGTCTTTGATCATATGCAAACATCTTGTCCATAACTACATGATAGACTCGGGCGCTAGTACCTCTATTATGCCCAGAAAGATAGTTGATGTCCTAGGTCTTAGGTATAGCCCCTTGTCTAAAGGAGTCCTACAACTTGGAAGCTCAGTTGTCAATACCTTAAGAGTCATTAAGGATCTTTAGTTGACCCTTCATGCATGTCCAAGTTTAAAAATTACTCAAGATGTGTCAATTATTGACTTAACTCCTTTGTTTTCCCTCTTTCTATCAAGAAATTTCACTGCTCAAGTGGGTGGTTACTTGTCTTCTGATTGGTCTCATATGTTACTCAAGAAAATGTATGGTACCCGGTTTACCATACAAGCTGAGCCTATATTTTCTTATCATGTAGAGTCATATGTCTCATCCCCTCTCCAATCCAAGTGTTTAATCCAATAACAAGATTTAATTCCTGAAGAGAAGACTCTTCCACCCTATGTTCCTGACCTAGTACTTGATGAATGGGCGGAAAGGCACCATAAATTTGATCCATATGCTGAAGAACTGGAAGCTTATGAGACTAAGCTTGGTACTTAATGCATTCTTGAAAAAGAATTTGTGATTTCGTGTATGCTTAAGAATTACCAAGTTGAACCTGGCCTATTGAAGTTATATTTTGATGGTTCTAGAAGAAGGAATGGCACTCATTTCTCCCAAGAATGATAAATTATTCTTCATGCATAGGTTACAGTTTACATGCTCCAACAATGTAACATAATATGAAGCATTGGTGCATGGTTTTCTCATTGCTGAAAAGAAAGGAATTAATGCACTGCAAATATTCGAGGACACAAAATTGGTCATGGTAGGTTATCAACAATCCAAAATAATAAGCTTCTCAAATAAACATATATTTTGGGACCTCTTTAAGAGATTTGATGTTCTAAACCTACAGGTGGTGCCACACAAACTAAAAAGGAGGCTGACCAAATGGCCACTCTTGGTTCACAGTTCTCTCCAAAAATTTGAAGAAACACTCAACACATTAAGATGGTGGTCTCCATCCATTCTAGAAAATAATACCATGCAAGTGTTTGACTTGCATCATCCAATTCATCCAAAATGAAGATGAGTTCTCATCAACCATGCAAGTTGACTTGCATGATAGTTATGGTGACTAGGTAATACAGCTGAAGACAAACAAGTTGTCTAAATGGCTGGTCACCTTAGAGAAAAAATTTAGCCCTAATGATGAGTTCAAGGGTGAATAAAATTTCATGTGTGGCATGGAAGAAGACTTTTCCCTAGTCACTATTGTGCACAGGAAAGAGCTACTCCTCAACAAAGCTTGCGCGCATGAGGAAAAGTAGGCCTTCATATCTCTCTATCAAAAATATAGTGATATCTTCTCATGGGAGTATAAAGACCTCAAAGGTTTTGATCCAAGTGTTAACTCCATTAACCTTGATCCTAGTATTAAGCCCGTCAGACAAAAGTAGTGACTAGTCAATCCAAAGATAGAGCCCTCATGAGAAAAAAATTATCTAAACTCATTGAGGCAAGAATTATTTTTCCCATCAAATACTCTACTTGGGTTCACAAATTTAGTTCCAATGCACAAAAATAATAGTGTAATTCAACTTTGTGTTGATTTCATATATTTGAATAAGGCATCTCTTAAGGATCATTATCCTTTTCCTTTCATGGAGCAGATTCTACAGACTATGGCCAAAGGATGGATATTCAGGCTTCAATCAGATCCTGTTCAAGGAAGAGGATCAATTCAAAATAGCATTTACAACCAAATTGGGAACATATGCATATCATAAAATTCCCTTTGGTCATCAAATGTGGGCACCACATTTCAACGCACCATGGATATTTCCTTCAAAGGTTACATCAATGATTTCATCTTGGTTCACCTTGATGACATAATAATCTTCTCAAAGAAGAGCGCAGATCATATGACACACCTAGAAAAGGTCTTTCAGAGATGCATAAAGTATGAGGTGTCTCTTAACCCCAAGAAGTGAAATTTTGTGGTGGCACAGGGAAAGATATTAGGCCATGTGTTTTCAAAGTATGGTATTGCAATTGATCCTGAGCGCATTTCAGCCATCCTAGCTCTATCCCTACAAGCACAAAAAAAGGCCTTGCAGTCCTTCCTTGGTAAGATAACTTTTTTAGGCATTTTATCCATAAATTTGTAGTGTTGGTTTGGCCCATCACTTTGATGCTGAAAAAGACATAGCCTTCAGATGGACAACAAAAGGAAGAGAAAGCTTCAAAAAATCAAGCAAGAAATTTCTTGTTCACCAACACTCATCAACTCATATTATTCCAAGGATTTCATCCTTTACGCTTATGGCACTGATACTAGTGTTGTTGTTGTCCTAACATAAAAAAATGAACAAGAGCTAGAACAACCAGTGGCTTTCTTCAACTAGACGCTAAGGATTACAAATTAAGATAAAATCACATGAGAAGCAGGTATTTTCCATCATATGCACACTCAATAAATTAAAAATATGCTCGCCACAAATCATATCAAGGTGTTAGTCTCCCACTCTTCTATTAGATACTTCATCATGGGAGTAGAGATTAGTGAAAAGAGAGCATGATGGGTGACTAAAATCATGGATTATGATGTGATTATCAAAGCCACAAAACTGGTAAGAGGTAGCATGCTCTTTAGGAAAATTGTTGAGGATGTGTAGATTGAATCTGAGACTTCATTATTTCTAGATGAGGATCTCCCTCACGTAGAGCTTGAGCATAATACATATCCTAGAGTGCGTGATAGGATGAAGGATATGATGACACTTCTTTCCAAGGATGCATACCCTCTTGGTTTGAGAAAGGAAAAGAGAAGACATCTAAGGTTACAATCTATCCCTAATGTTTTGATTGATGGACTTCTCTTCAAGAAAAATCTTGATGATGTGATGTTAAGATGTATTAACGATGCACAAAAATAAAAAAGTGTTAGCATAAATTTCATGTTGGACTCTTTGGTGGAAACTTTTCTACCAAAACTACAACAATGAAGATCATAATGGTAGGAATATTCTAGCCTACCCTATTTTCAGATGCACACAAGTGGGTTGCAAAAATGTAGAGAGTGCACTTTCTTTGTAGGAAAGATAAAATTGGCAGCACTTCCCCTCTGACCAATCCAAGTGGATCATCCTTTTGTGCAATGGGTTATTGACTTCATAGGTATGATCAATCTGCATTCAAGTGTTGAACACGAGTGGGCGCTGATAGCTACGGGCTATTTCACCAGATGGAAAAAAGTTATCGTGCTCAAGGAATCAACCGAGTCATCATCCTTGACTTTCTCGAAGGTATAGTCACAAGGTTTTGTGTCCCTCAAACCATTATCTCTGATAATGCAAAAACCTTCCTTGGTACTAAAATCATTAATTGGGCTCTAAATCTGGGCATCTATTTGAATACTTCTTCCAACTATTACCCCCAAGGTAATGGTCTGGAGGAATCAACAAACAAGAACCTGATCAGAATCATGAAAAGCACAATCAACATCATCCAAAGATAGTGAGTGGCATACAAATGTCTCACGTGCACTCTGGGCAGATAGAATCACAATAAAAAAGGAAATAAAAACTTCACCTTACAAGCTTGTTTATGGCAAGGAGGATACCCTTCCTTTTACGCTAGAGTTAAACTCATTGGCACTTTCCCAACAACTAAATTTGAAGGCGTAGACTGGAGAGAAATCAGAATGGCAGAGCTGGTTAATCTTGAAGAATCAAGGAACTCTTCCATGATCAAGCTAGCAAAGCATCAACAACCAACAAAGAGATGGTTTGATAAAAATGTTAGGCCCCAAGATTTAAAATTTGGGAAATTAGTCCTAAAATGGGATGTTGACAGAGCTAAACCAGGGTGCCATTCAAATTTTGATGCACTTTGGAATGGCCCATACATCATCAGTTCATGCAAAGAGGCTAACTCTTTTGAGTTAACTCATCTTGATGAAAGCACGCTGCAGATCCCAATAAATGGGATCTATCTCAAACCCTTCCATTAAGTTTTCTACATCATTTTGTATATATTGGAGTAGTTTCAATTCCTCCAAGTGCATTGTGCACACATTGTTTGTTTGCACATAGTTCTTTCCTTTCATGTGCTTCCTATACATGCTCTTATTTTGCTTCCAAAATGTAGATCTTCTTTAAGTGATTGCAAGATTCAGAATCAAGTCAAAAATGATCTTCAAGTGACTACGGGGAAATTTCATGATTACATAGTACACTTCATGCCCAATGGATGCTCCAAGCTATTGATCTCCTTCATCTAGCAGGCAAATGGCCCCAAAAGTCATCAAAATTGTTATCCAAATAACTCTCCTAGTTATTTGGATAACTATCATATATATTCTATCTTTGAGCTCCTCATTGAAGGTTGCACATGCTCAGGTTTAGTTAGCACAATTCCTTGGTTTAGTTTTCCCTTGGAGCCCCTTCTTTTCCTAACACACCCTTGCATGCTTTCTTTCTCTTTTTCACTTTCCATTCCCTCTTTGGTCAAATCCTCCCTTGTGCCCAACCTTCTACGCATTCACTTTCTTCCTAAGCAGTTTCTTCTCTGCGTGCCTCACACTTTCTTCAATCAGCTAAGTCCATAGCCCTCTTGCATGCTTTAGCCCATTACTTTGTAATAGTTTCCCCTTGACCATGCATTCTCTACTCACCAGTTTTCCTCATTTCCCGTGTTAATGGCGCAGACATTCCTCTGCACCTTCCTCTATTTTCTTCCACGCACCATCCTTTATACCCTTCTGTGTCAAGTCATCTTCTAACATACTTGATTATGCCACACGTAACCAGCCAAAGAGTGCCAATAGGGTGTCAAATCATTACAACAAATCAATAACTAACACGTGGTAGAAATGACAAACATTTTTCACAGTTGGCCATTATTTCAGCCAATCCACACGCGCCACATGTCTTGCATGTGCAAATGGCCCTAAAATCTTCTGACAATTATATCTTCATTTACAGAGCTTCGATCGGTGCGTGCCATGACTTGTTAGAGATCTGCTAACATCAGCCACAATGCTAGACATTCAAATTCAAATTTTGGTAGATTTGGTAGGTGAGAAATGGGAAAACATCTTTCTAAGCATTAATGAAGAAGATTTGATTGCTTTAACCACCTGATTTGATATCATCCACCCTCCTTCCTCATCCAACATGCCAAAATAGCCCTGGGGAAGTGCATTTGATAGATTCTTAGGTGGATTTGCATGCATTGAATGCATCTTGTTGGTGGTTGTATTTTAAATTTGAGTTTTCCCTCCTTCTCTTCTCCTTCTACAAATTCATCTATAAATGTAAGAGTTGGGATCATTAATGTTGGATACTCTAGATCCTTATGAATTTTTCTAAGGACTTCATACTTTCTATATTTTTTAGTTGCAGACCTCTAGATCTAGCTCTTTCATGTGGATATTAGCCTCCTTCACCATTGTAATAACTCTGTGCATTTCTGGAAGTAATAGAAGCATCGTTTTGTGAATATTCTTAGACCTAATGTGTTTTCATTCCTTCTTCTTTCCTTTTCTTTTACAGTGCATGTTTTTGTGCCACTTCACATCACTTATAGTTTCTTATTTAGTTGTGTTCCATGAGAATGATTTGGTAAAGGTCGTTTTTTCAGCTATGCTACTCGTGCCTAGCCTCCTTCCATGCATTCCCTTTTCATTCCCGCTCAGAAAATATAGTATTCATCCCTCTTTTTCTAGTGCTATCACCTTTTAGTGTAGTTCATTATCATGTTATCCTTCTATCCCTAGTCCCTTGGTAATTATTATCTTAGTTTCCCCTTTCATCACTAGGAGTAGGAGTAGCAGTAGAAATAGATGGAAGAACCAACCTTCTTCAGAGATCCGTCCCAAGTGCACAAGGTCCCACAACTTGGGGTAGGTTCCATTGTGATCTCAAACATCTTAGATCTTCCAGATCCGAGATGCAGGTGCAAGTTTGAAGACCAACACTTACATAGGCTGAAAATCCACATCTTTTTGTTTGGTATGTAAGACAGATTGCCCAATGGGAACCATATATATTACATTTCACGGACACATTAGACATAATAGATGGAAACCTATACTATATTCTCTCTCCCTATATGGTTTTCATATAGATGACCTATGTGTACCTTCTCATTGGTGTACCATTGACCATTCACTCGAGTGAGTATGAGATAGGGAGTGGAGTCTTACATAGATTGAAAACCCACTTCATTCATTTGGTATGCATGGCCACCATGTATATTGTGTTTCACAAACACCTTAGGCTCAATGAATGGAAACCTATACACCCCCTCTCAGACTATTTTGAGACTATGTTGATCCTTTTGGGAGTATGGAGGGATGATTCAGAAGTGATGACAATTATATTATTTGACTTGTTACATGTCTAACATTATTACTGTGAAGGGCTCAAGATTTCATGGCTCAATGTGAGATATAAATGTTTGGGTTGTGCTCATTTTACTCACCATTTTTCCTAAACTCAGTGCTTGGAACCCTTAAATCGCACTTTGATATAAATCTATATTGCATCAAGGTTAACATTTGGTGTTTCTCTGGGTTTGTTTTTGTATCATAACTCAGATTCCATATCCCATGGATCAGTATTGTTGTGCTTGCTTCAAAAATATATCATGGTTCAACCCTCTTTGTGACTCATGTCATTTCCTTGTCCACTTGATGAGCTTTGCCCTTGTGTCCAAAAGGCTTAGTTTTACTATATTATCATAGCTTGATCCATAGCTTTAATGGCCCAACCTGTATCACTTCATTGCATGGTGAGATATATGTGCTTTTGGGCTCCAGTTATGGAGGGTTTTTATTGTCAAACAAATTTCTATTGACTTGATGCCACTCAGTGCCCACTTGAAATGTGTCCTGATGAAGGAAAATAACTGATCTCTACTATTACAGAAGGTACATGGAGGAAAAATGAATGAAGATAGGGTAGTATATGAAAGAGGGGGATCCAGTCATCAAAAGATGCAAGATGGGCTTGGTGAAAAAGGATTTGAAACCCCTCTAGGTTCTACAACTGACTCATGGAACACCAAAACCACTTATCTTCTATCGTCGATTATACTAGGCATGGTTCATCTCTCCTCATCTCTCATAATTTATGTTCTTTAGTTTTTCTTTTGCAACAAAATAAAATTTTTAAATTGTAGGATTTTCGTATATTTGATTGTATTAAAAAAATTTTTTAAAAAAATAAAATGTTACATCGTAACTTATAGAATTTAATATTCCTTGGTAGATAATGAACTTAAACCCTCACTTTGTGATGATCTAGCAAATGTCCCAAAAAAACTAGATTGCTAGAGTACCATTTTTTTGACAAGTTAAGGTTGAGCTCCCTGTAAATATGTTTACCATTCCCTTATTAAAACTAGTAGATCATGATTTTTGGAGACTTGTAAAACAACCTTCTTATATCCTGAAAAGAGATGTTAAGTTTCTTCTGTGTTCCTTGTTTTGTGAAGATTCACTTCTATCCTTGGATCAACCTTGATTTATAATCTATGATCCTTTTGACGCCCTTTTAGGATCCCTGTTACATTGTTTTGCAGTGGTATGAAGTTGCTAAATCTAAAAAGTTGGATTTCGTTTTGAACCACCATTTGAAACCTGGATAGAAATTGTTATCTGTCTTCGCAAACCTCTAGAATTTTTACTAGACAATTGCATGGAACCTTTAGTTTAGGGAAAAACACTTTTCTATATAGTTTGGAAAATCCATTTTGTAGGCCTCGGTTGCAGTTTGACTAGGTTAAACTGGACCAATTAGACTCGTTGGCTTTAGAAATCATGTCGCCATTTCAAAATTGTGTACTATTTTTCAGTTCCAACGACTTTGATGAATTCTTTATATATGGTGGAACTCATAGAAAATTTATTTTGGCATGTTCATCCATCAAACGTTAGTTTTTGATGTGGTTTTCTAGCCCTTGAGCTAACTTTTGATCATTTATAACTAGGTAAATTACGACCGATGGCCTCAAAAAATTAGCCACCAATCATAAATCGTTCACCAGTTTCAAATTTTATCAGTTCCTATGGACTCTTGGTATATAAATCGACACTTGTAAATTTAACCGTGGTGTATTTTCTCATCGAAAGACAATGTTTGAAAGTGGTTTCTTAGCCTTCGAGTCTAAATTGAATGTTTTTGCAACTAGGAGGAAAACATAAAAAATAAATTTGTAGCACCCTTATCAGGTTGAAAAACCACCGTGGAAACTTTTTGAAACATGTAAATAACTATTTGAAACTTTATAGTGTGACTTGTGTGAAATGGAACTTTTGACAAAATGGTGTTTCTCTCTCTTTCCTTTCTCTTTCTCTCTCATTGGTTACGAAATGAAGTGAAATAAAATGAAATGAATACATGCCTCTAACCCTTTTCCTTTCCAATGCAAATTATTAATTTCATTATGTAAATGGGAAACTAAAGACGTTAATTATGTTAGATTAGGGTGGATGCCATGCCAGTGATTTATCGCTGATTTCATGCTCACATGGTTTTGCAGGATGAAAATGAGATGGTGAAAAGGCATGGTGTAAATCATTTTTATTATTGTAATTAACATATTTTATTGGAAAATGTTATATATATAATGTATTGCCATGTTACATAAATTTATGTTTGAAATTTGCTAATATGTATGAAATGTTAGTTTTAGGGATACCTTGGTAAACATGCATTTAATCATAGGTGCAATTTTGATTCATAGTTATGTATGGTAAAAAGGATTGATGTGTGTGTGTGTGTGTGTTAAATGAATTTTAATTTAATGTCTTGTAGCGTGTTCCAGTGTGCAATAGATGATTAAATAATTGGTGTTTTGTTTCTTACCTTGAAAATTTAATAAAGGTATCTATCCATAATAGTTAACCCTAGTATAAGATTCATGCATAATTTGTCTTCATGTGTGATCCTTCTTAGCGTAGAATAAATTGAATCCATAGAATGGACTTAAACCTTGTGCTCGATGACACCTTTTAGTATAGGTAAATAAGACCCCTAGTTTGAGTTTAGCATTATAGTCGAAGTAAGTTTAGCGACATTGTTGTGAACTCATCTTTTAGGAACGACATGGTCCAACTTTATCCAAAGTATGTGATTTCCTTCTCGATTTGGTAAGCATGCGTGGGGTAAGGAGAATGTCTTCTCTTTAGGTCCAACACTGTGTTGAGTGGTGAACACCACCTAGGAAGTCACCTTAAGAGTCCTTGTTTGAAGCAACGACTATGCGGTGTAACCTGACCATTCATGGAGTAAGTAGATCTATCCTCCCTTAGTATCCTAGTGGACTACCAAGTCTTACAAAGTTAGATATAGAATTGTTTCTTGTCATCAAATGAATTCCTTGTGGGATCCCTAGATGACACAAATGGAGAGAGTGAAATAGATGTACTATGACTTTAAATCTTGTTAATTAACTCTTTAGTTCCTCTCATATAAACTTGTTACCTTGGTTACTAACAACATAACACCTTGGTGTTTCATCAAGGTTGTTTAGCATAAATATGTACTCTCACCTTTAACTCATATATAGTTGGGATGTAGATCCTTAGGTGAAATCAGAATTATACCAAACCTCGGCTGATTAAGGGGTTAACTTGCGGGTGGAAATTGTACATAAATCATAGAAAATGTTGTATTGTATTTAAAATAAGTTAACTTAAGAGAAGTGTATAAAAAAAGGGCCTCATTACCCCATGTTCCCAGCTTCCCTTTTGTACCCTAGTGAGTGGCCCAAAACAAAACAAAGGTAGTTTTCCTATGATATTCCTATGATTGATCTCATGTTGGGATTATATTACACAAGTCGATGTCTTGGTTGTAGCATGCATTAACACTGTAGTGTACAAGAGAAAATAATTGATCCGTTTCATGTTAGGTTACACTCCTTGTAGTAGTGAATCCATTAGTGAAAAGTATGTGTTATTTTATTTACAAATGTGATAAAATGATGCTAATAATGAGACCATAGTGCAATGTAAGAGTAAATCATATAAGAGTAAAATGATACTTGAGGTTAGGAATAATGTCACTCTTGGAATCCTTATAACTCAATTAGACATTTACTTATGTTAAAAATAATATGAATTTCCTTGGTCAGAGAAAACTTTGAGAAAACAAAAGATATACTTCTTCAAGATGTTACACTAGTACTTTCGTAACTCTTCATGTTTTAAAGTGACGCCAAAAAGAGACCTAAGAAACAATTTCAATGAAATAAAAAAAAAAGTATATGTAATAATGGTTTAGGAACAAATTTTCATTTGAAGTCATTATGGTTGATTTAAGCATTGAATTTTTGTTAAGAATGGATACAAATTATTCTTGGTGAACTAGGCATTTGAGCCAAAATAGAGTCCACTAAAAATAAAATAAAATAAAATTATGTCTTGTAATTACATAACTGAATCAAAATAAATTTTGGAACTAAAACCACCATAGTACGAGAACAAATGTGCTTCGAATGGAAGGAGGTTTATAGGAAAGGAGAACTTGAACCTTCTCCTCCTTTACATCATATTATTTATCCCTCAAAAATGTATGGTTTGTCCCCTTACTTAATGAGGGTAAAATTAAACGTCAACTAAACATATTTTGAGAAACAAACCTTTAACATAAGAACAAGAGAAGTAGGAACTTTGTATGCAATCTAAATATGGAAACTAATTATGTAAGTTATGGAGATTGTCATAAGGGATAAAGAGAAAACATAAATGGTTGAACTTTAAGTTGAATGTGGAATGAACTTATGAATCTGTAGGTGGAAAAAATAGAAAATTATACTTACATAATAATGTTATTGGAATGTTAATCATAACGAAGATGTAATCATGGTAATGATGTGTTGTGGGTTTGCCAATCCTTGAGTCCCTTTTCTTGTGGCTGAGTTATTGCTAGAATTTTTCATTGGAGAAAGTGTGGCATCGACATGTATATGGTGTTTTTGTGTGTCTATGTGAGTCGATGACTTATGTAAGTGTCTTGTGCATTGTTGAGTTTATCTTCTTGGAGCCCTTGTGGTGTTGTGTAGTGAGCAATGTAAGTAAAAATAAAGTATCCTGATATTTTTACTGTTGTGTTTATGTGTGTAAAATGTGGGCATTACAATTCCCTTAACAAATATATAAACATGGTATGGACTGGTGTAAAGAAAAAAGAAAAAAAATCAAATCTACATTATGAGCTTAAAGACCATAACAGAATACCTATTTTTTAAAGACATGCATGAGAGTATTGTTATACCAATTAGCCTCAGTTTCAGATTCCAAAAGCTTCAAAAGTATGTATATTTTATAGAATTATCACTCACTTTTCCAAATTGATCACAGGAGGAGTCCGTACTTCACAAAATTATCATTCGCATTTCCTAAATTGATCATTAGAATACGGACCTGGTGTAAAGCCAAAAGCAAAAAAATAAAATCTACATTATGAGCTTAAATAACATAGTAGAATACCTATTTTTTAAAGACATGCATGAGAGTATTATTATACCAATTAGTCTTAGTTTCATATCCCAAAAGCTTCAAAAGTAGATTCAATTTTGATAGACTTCCCTCGTTGCCTAATTATTTGTAGTTAAAGAGAAATTGGCATAAAAATTGGGGTAAATGCTTTCAATAAATGGAACATTCATGAAGCCCTGATTGAATAAGTTTGTGCAACCTCTAATCGAACTAGCCAAAAAATCACACGATTAGTTGAAGATTCCAAAGATTTACTGGGTATTGAAAATTATCCCATAGGAATTACAAGCAGGTAAATCTTTGAAACCAATGGATACAAAATCTGCAGTTTACTTATTAAACAATCTGTAATTGTTATTTTACAAAAGCTAGAGTATATAAGAAGATATACACCTATATGGATGCATTCGGGCCATGATAAAATCAAATCCCACTATTTTCTTAACAAACTACATACCATCCCCATAAAATGCTCCTTTGGAATTTGTTACTACAAGAAAGAGGTTGCATAGAGTAGGTTCTACAAAAAGGCCAATAAGTGCTCCTCCCAATAATCCCACAACTGCATGAGTTTGGAATATAACCAGTGTACCATACAGAAATCCCCGATGACATCTACATCAGTTAGGGTATGTGAATCCATCAAATAATAATGGTGTAGTACCCACACTTTTCACGCCATGACTTTTATAGACCTCTTTCAGCACACATCCTCGGTCAGCCTTTTTCAGACCTATATTTTTCCTTGCATCATAACACAAAAATTTATTTTGAATCCAAAGGCGTAATCACGTGAAGCCCAAGTTACGTGGGGATTCTAGCAGTAATGTGATAGTGAGCGCGAGTGAAGAGTCAAAGCTCTACTTTACTGACAATGGTGAAGTGGAGTTTTGTACTCACATAATTAAATAAACAGAAGGTTATGTGGAATTGTGTTCAATAGATCTCTCTCCAATACCTGATTCGTTAGCTCTGCATACCTTTGTTATGGCCTCATGGAATGCCTTGAGTGCATAATATACACAAAATGGTGTTCTAGAGGCTACGAGTGGGTGTTTCAAGAGAATTTCATGGGTTCATGGGTGCCACAGTTGCAGGGAAGTAAACTAAACGGATTTCTCATTAATATTTATCCTAAAATCAATACTATTGTGGGTTGAATTAGTTTTGTGCATAGAGATAAACTTGTAATTCTATTATCTCCTCATATTATTTTATATACAAATTGATCGACCTGGATCTGTATCTATGTCTATAGTGGGTTCAATTTCTCTGAGAGGAAATGTCTTCCTACCTCTACTTTTTTTACTGTGCGTAGAAGAGAGGAAAATGATTGGGGATCATGAGGCATGTAACATCTGGATGTATTGACTTTAATTCTTCCACGCACCTGTGTTGCATGTGCTATAACATTTGTAGCATCATTTCCAGGGTAGACGTATATCACTTCATTCCTACTCTTTATCTTTTAATTAAATTAGTTGCATTGATTTAGACATTGGTAGTGCCCTTTCCTATTATTCCACAAATGTCTCTTCCAAATTTGTCTCTTCTAATCTTCCTCTGCATGAAACCCTCTACTTTCTATTCTCAGTCACCACTTCACCAAATGCAACCAAAAGGTTCCACGAGACTATTTAACCTTTTCTATCATATTCTCAGCCTTATTAAAAGGAGGGGGCTTAAAATCAGGAAAATTACAAGTGCCATGGTTGACATGTATGCAAAATTTGGGAACATATACATGGCATGTGAATAGTTTGATAGAATTCCCCAAAGAAATAAGTTTCATGGAATGCTAGGGTTGTAGGATATACACAAAATGGATGTGTTTGAGAAGCTTTAGAAACTTTCAAGAAGATGAAAATTTTGGATGCTTAGAAAAGGCTGCAGAATGGTAAATTTTAATGGGGGTTCCTCAAAAAAACTTGGTCTCATGGGATACAATCATTATGGGGGAATGCTCAAATAATTTTTTTAAACCGATATAGAATCTTTCAAGTAAATTTGAAAAGGTGGAATTTTGGATGCGTGTAAACCACTTGATGAAATGCCTCTTTGAGATGTAGAATCAAACCCCTTAGTTTTGACTAGATTTGTTTCCTCCAGGAATGGTCTCCTTACCTTTATATTTTATAATTTTCATATGATTTAGTTCTTCATTTGCAATATAATAGAAATATCAAACCATTAGATACTTAAAAATTGGATATATTAACTAGATAGTTAGTGTGAAAAAATAAAACTCCACCTTGTGATTTATGTTACCGATTTACAATTTGACCATCAAACGTGTTGCTACCACAACCTTATGCATTGCTAAAATAGGGTATCGTAATTAGTTTCTCGTGTCCACTGATACTGAAGAGAGTTAGATGAGTTGTCAAATAAAACAACCATTTATGTCTACCTTGTAAAGTTAGAAAACACAATATTCTGAAACTCGCAAAACAACTTTCTGAACACCGGAAAAGAGATGTTAAGTTTTTTTGTGTTCCTTGTTATGTGGGGAGTCACTAAAAGCCTTGGATCGGCCTCGATTGACTATTTGTGTCATTTTTTTCCCCTTCTAGGAGCCTTGTTACCTCATTTTGTAGTTTTAGAAAGTTGTTAAAAGTGAAAAGTTGGGTTTCGTTTTGACTCGTCATTTGGACCCTGAGAAAAGAAACATTGATCATCCTTTGCAACCCTCTAGAATTTTTGCTATACAATTGCGTGTAACCTTCAGCGTGGGGAAAAATAAATTTCTAGCAATTTTGGCAAAGGAGTTTTGTAGGCCTTCGGTCGTTGTTTGACTAGGTCAAATTGGATCTATTACGACCAATGGCTCCAGAAAACCAATCATTGTTTCTAATTTTTTTTCGGTTCTCAACTACGTCAGTTTTTGTGAATTCTTGATATATAGGAAAACATGTAGAAATTTACCCATTGTGCATTTACCTATCAAAAGATAATTTTTGAGCATGCTTTATTAGCCTCCGAGATAAAACTAGACATTTTCTCAACTACTAGGAAAATGTAAAATAAGGCCATATGACATTAGTCAAAACAATAAACTGTCGTGAAATTTTTTGAAATGTATAAGTAAATGTAAGAAACTCTCTCTTGTGGCTTGTTGTGTGAAATGTGACTTTTGGAAAAATAGTGTTTCTCTCTATTCTCTCTTCCCTATCTCTTTCTCTCTCCTCCCTTAGATAAGAAATGAAATGAAATAAAATGTAAATATGTCTCTAACCCTCTTCTATTACATGTGAATTACTCTTATTATGTAAATGGAAAACTAAAAATCTTAATTATGTTAGATTTAGGAGGATGTCATGTGAACACTTGTGCTGACCATGCAGTGGTTGCAGGTACCAGAGACACGAGAGAATGCAAAGTGTACTAGTGAATTCATAACTTGTTATTTAGAAAAATGTAATTTTACAAGTTGTAGCAACAATAATGTTAAATATATCGAAAGGCTTATTATTGAAATTTTGTAATATGTATGAGTCATAAGTGTTTAGGGTTATTTGGGAAATATGTATCTAACCATGAGTGTCATTTTGATTCCAAATTATGTATGGTAAAACTTGGATATATATGTTAAATATAATTGAGTTTGACATCTTATAGTACCTTTTCAATGTGAAATTGATGACTAAATCTCTGGTGTGTTGTGTTATTTTCTTTGATAATGTAGAAAGAAAATCTAAATAAAATAGTCAACCCTAGTATAAAACTCTCGCATAACTACCTTCTCACGTGATCCTTCTTAACATGGAAAACTAAAACCATAGGGTGAACCTAAATCATTAAACTCGATGGAAAATTCTATCTTAAGGAAATAAAATCCATAGTTTGAGGTTATCATCTTAGCCTATATGTTTAGTGACATTGTTGTGAACCTAACAATTAGGAACGACGTGGTTAAACTTTGTCTTGCTTATGGGGTTCCCTCCTAGGATTGGTAGTCATGTGTCTAGTAAGGAGAATCTGTTCTCTTATGGTATTACTCCATGGGAAAAAAACCTTTAAAATAATGTTAAACCATCTTGGCCTAACACACGTGTAGAGTGAAGGATATTAAGTAGCAAAAATCACCAACTACTCTTGAAAGTCACCTTAAGATTATAAATGAACTCAAAACCCAATTTAGATTATCGTTTGGGATTATATGGTACAATATTAAGAGTTAATTGTGGAACTTAACAACATTTTAATTTATGATTAATTTTTGAAAGGATAACCATGAGATGGTATTTAAGGAGAAAATAAAAATTTAGATCTTTCTTGTCACCAAAAGGATTAAAACATCAAAATGACTCCCTAGGCCCGATAGAGAATAGTCAAAAAATTTCCCTAGTCAATGGTGGAGGTGTGGACGTTCAGGGGAAATTTGGAAAATTTTCCTTTTGTGGGGAAAGGAGTTAAAAGTGTGAAATGAAGTGTGGTTCCACTAGGACCCACGTCATAAAGTAAAAGTGGAAAGGCGGAGCTGGGGGAAACTTGGAAAATTTTCCCTTTTCCAAAAAGGAGGTGAAATAGCAGAATTTGGCCACGGTTCATTTGGGACCCACCTTATGACACGTGTCAAGATCATTTCTCAAGGGCGGAGGTGTGGAGCAAAATGTGAAAATTTTACATTTTTCCAAAATTTGTAAAGGGAAAAAAGGAACCCACAGGCTCATTTTAAAGTGGATCTCCCACGTGGACGGTCCAAATTCAAAATAGAAATCAACAACAGTTGTGCATCTATATCTGATTTTTCTACCATTTTCACTCTAGAGATCTTGGAGATGTGTATTCTTATGGTTTTTTATCATTTCTTAGAGTCTCTTGCATGCCAAATGAAGAGGAACATTAATCTGGTAGCCTAGTTTGGTGGGGAAGGTCTATAAACATCTCTCACCATTAAATATGTAATCTAACTATTGGATTCGACCTGATTTTTCTTTCCTTGGCACGTGAAATACCTGTTGATATCTTAGTTCGGTGAGGAAAATCCAGGGACGTATTTTACCATTAAGATGAGATATGACCTTTGGGCTCAAACTGATCTTCCATTTTTTCTTCTCGGGCATCGCAAAGAGCTATATTTGATAGACTAGGGGTAGAAGTGGTTGGTGAGTAAAAGGAAGAGTTATCTACCAGTGGAAGGAGTTGAATGTGGGAGATGTTTGAAGATATCTACCCCCTAAGCACCTGACAACTTTTTATGGATCTGATTTTGGGAATCGCGATTGAGATCATGGCGATCAATGGTACACTCATTGTTTGGCTTTTTAGGGGAAAACTCTTTTGTAAAATGTTATAAATTACATGAATTTATCATGTAAATGGTTGGAGTGTAAGGGGTCAGAACTGATTTTGTAAGAGAAGAGCTTGATAAAGCTCGTCTCCCTGAGGGACTGTTTGAGAAATCTATATATCTCTTTTTTTAAACTTGATCGTGTCAAGATGGTTATGAGTGTACAGCCATTGACAAGCTCTTGAGATTGTTCTAGAAACTTTCCCCTGCTAATAAGTTTAATCAAATTTGAGTTATTCCTTGTTGAATTTGGGAAAATTTTTGTCTGCTTCATTTTTTAATGTTTACAAATGGTTTTTCTTATTCCCATTGCAATCTTGTATCAAAATCCCTCTCAATCACACAGATCTCAATCCTTGTGATAGTTTAGTGGCATCTGCAATTTCATTTTTAGAAGAGCTTTCATCTGGGAATGAAATAAATGGTTTAAAACCAATTTTCTTTCATCTGTTGACATAGATTGCTTGTAAGCCTCTAGGTGTACCTCAGGCATGATTGATCTTGGATTTTTATGTTTTATTGAGTTTTCTAACTCAATCCTTCATGCTAGAATCTCATAGTTTGTGTGAAAACATGCTGATTTGGGCCTCCATTGAAGAACACATTCTGGTTAAAGGAACATTTTAGCTGTCTTGAAGAATTATGTTGTCTAAGCTCCCCATTTTGTAAAAATCTCAAAGATCTAGCAAATTAAGTTCATTCTGCCTCACCTCCCACCAAAAATTTAGTTAAAAACAACCAATCCTACCTATACTACCCCTATTTTTCCTATGTGTGTGCAAATGCATAATTTCTACCACCAAAACATGTAGAAACAATTAGGATTCCCAATGTCTTTAGTAACCTTTGCCTTGTTTTGAAAATATCTCCATAATTTGGAAGTGACAACTCGTGAGAGTTAAATTTGGTGTGTTGATCATATTTTCCCAAGGTCTTCTCTATAAAATTTGTGCAAAAGAAGGATTTACCAGCATTCTTCAATAAAAGAGGTTACAAAATAGGTTCTCTTACCTTGGTTGAAAGAAAAACCTAAAATAGTTAGGATAAGATCACATCCTTTCAAGGTGCTACCCACTCCTTCTAAAGCTTGAGTGCTAAAGATTCAGAAAGACTACTTCCCCAACTAAAAAATGACATACATAATCATCTATCTGCCTCTGAGTGTCCTGTCAAATCCGTGATGCTACTAGGCCTTTGAAGGAGATTAAATTTGGGTACCAGGAGATCCTATGTTTTAGTTACCTACACATGAGAATATTGAGTGTGAATCCTCTTTAGTCCCTCACAAACAATAGTTTCATCTTGACAAGAAGTATTGAATTTACCTAGACTTACATAATGATTATTGGAGATAAGGGTGTTTAATCACTCTAGTTGTGATCTTAGTAAGGTGTGTAAATTTTATAATTGAATGTCTCTTTGTAACATGCATACAATACTTAATTTCTCAGGAATCCAAACTTGGTTGAGTGTTAAATCATACTATGTAGGATCTTAGTGATTAAGTAAAGGACATATGAAGTATGATTATCATAGATTGTAAATATTTCTTTAGAAGGATTTTGAACATGTAAAATTTTATAACATTTGGATTTGAACCCCTTTCCCCATCTTATATAAATGTGTCCCTTAGCATGTAGTAGTGGGTTACTATGTGCTTCTTGTATGGCATACTTTTTCCCCCATCCATGAATGGTTTTGAATTTAATAGATCGTGGAGCCTCTCTCAAGGTTATTGGTGAAAGAAACATTGATGTATATTTACTAAATGATTTAAATAGTTCTTGGAAGGAATATAAGAAGCATATCGTTGTTGGCTTGTCATGTATTCGACATTTAATACTTGATTGTTAAAGAGTGATGAAATGAGTTGTTTTGTGTAAGGTAATCACTCTTGTAGTCATGAATCCCTAAGTGTAAATTATGTATCATTTGAATTACAATTGTTCTTAAAAAGTGTCAATAGTGAGACAAAAGTGCGATGTAAGTGTAAAGAGTATAAGAGTAAATGAGATTTTGGGTTAGGAATAATAAAGATACCATGATGGAAGAATGTTTATGGGAAGAGGTATCTTAAATCTAAATCTCCGTTAAATCCTAAGATTTTTTCCATAAATTCACGTTAGTTTCCTATAGCAACTATAACTAGAAAAACAAGGGTAAAATTTAAACATCAAATAAATTCAGTTGAGAAGCATAATATTAACATAAGAACGAGAGAATTAGGAATTTTGTATGCATTTTGAAATATGGAAAATTATTATTTAAGTTATGGGGACTATTGTAAGGGATAAAGATCCAAATTAAGTGTTCATGTTATAAGTTGAATGTTAAATGAATTTTAATAATATGTAGGTGGAAAAGAATAATTTATCCTTGCATGAAAAATGCTCTTGGAAATTTAATCATAACTATGATGTAACCATGGTAGTTTTTTGTTGTGGATTTTCCAATCCTTAAGTCCCTTTTGTCGTTGGGTCATTACTAGTATTAGTTCAATAGAGAACGTGTGGCATTGACATGTATATGGTGTTAGCATGTTTACTATGTGGGATAATGTTTGTGTAAGCATCTCATGTGTTATGTGTTGTCTTAAGAAATCCCTTGTGTTGTCATGTATCAATTCATGTAAGTCAAAAAAATAAAATTCGAATAATTTTACTATTGTATCTGTGTGCCAAATTTGGGGCATTACAAATGGAAGGGGACTTTGTCATGTCCACAACAAGCTCATACAGACCAAAACTTAATAGGTATAGAGAAGACATGATATTTTATAGAAGATTATATTAAACACAATTTTTGATTACCTGTCTCTAAAGCTCCACTTTTGGCACAGGATGGGAGTATGCAGGAAAAGGTTGTCTAGATTTACACCTTTCAATTGCATTTTCTTAAAATTTTCCCGAGGTATTTTCAACAAACAATTTTTTTGCTTATCCTACCATCATAGCAGTTTATGTGGCTACATTTATTTTGATGTTGTCAAATAGTTCGTGTGCCTTGTGTACGCTTTCACATTTTGCATACATATTAACCAGGGATCTACCAACTGCCACAACCCGTTTTAAATCTCCCAATTTGGCACAGGCTAAAAATTTGTTGGCAAAGGTTGAGGAATTATGTCAAATAGAGCACGTCTTGTATATACTTCCAAAATTTTCTGACATATCAACCATGGCATTTGCAACTACAACATATCATAAAAAACAATTTTCTTACATATCAACAAGGGAATTTACAACTACAACATACCAAAAAAACCACTTTCTATTATGCTTTGGTGGATGTCCAAAATTTTCTTACATATCAAGCAAGGAATTTGCAAACTCAACATATGACAACATAAACTTTCTATTATTCTTTGGTGGATGTCCATACACCTTTGCAAAGATCTTATTTTTCCATGAGCTAGGATTATGATGGTAAAGTTGAGGTGATCAGGTTGGACATATTTTCATTGCATTGGGTGAAATAGTTTCAATACCCCTATGTCTATTGTAAAATGCAAGATGAGATACAAGCTTTCGGGCATTTGGTTGAATATTTCACATGCCAGGTGCATGCCTTGAATAGGATCAAAGAAGGATTTTGGCCTCTGTAAAAATGGAAACCTCATAATAGGGAATGGGCATCCATGAAAGTGTAATGGAACCATTATTTTGTTTTCCCATATTATTTTCTTTTCATGCACACAATTTTGTAAAATCCCAACACATATTTAGGATTAAATTGTGCAGGAATACTCTTGGCAAACAAATTTTTTGACACATTGATTCCAGATATTTAATCGAATAGTTCACATTCCCAGTGAATGCTTTCTGTATCAAAATCTCAAATATATGATTCCTGAAAGCATGGAACAAATGATTGTTGTTCCCTAGTTTCTACAACTCCCATTTTGACACAAGAAGAGAGAACCTTCAATAAAAAATTTAATAAGAAGCCATAACAAAAATACAGTGTGTAAAAGATAAACCTTTTTTTTGTAAATGAGAAGGAAAAAAAAGCTAAACCCTATTTTTTTAAATGAGAAGCAAGGAAAAAATAATGTGTAAGCTCTATACTATTTATGACAAATGTGGTCGAATACATTGCAGATCGTCCGACAAGCTACCCAAAACATGTAACTTTGCTAATTTTACCAAAAGTGGCCTTCCAAAACATCCAAATGCCACATTCGAATGTAACTTCCGCAATGGCTAAAAACAGTAAAAATATTTATCACCTGTCAAAATGCCTGTCAAATTTAACCTAATGTTGTGAACGACCACAAGCTCTTTACCATATGTAGAACACCTTGTGGCGTAATTAGGGGAAGTGGTGTTGTTTCCTAGCATACACTCAATATTAATTTTTAGCAAAAAAAACTATCCTTTTCTTTCAATTGCATGTTTTTTTTTCAAATACAGGGTTTATGAATTGGAGTTGCAAATTGGGTATTTTTGGTAGAATAATTCAAGTAAGGGATACTTTCTTGAGAGATATAGACAGCACCTAAATCTTTCATGGAAAATGTATTATCTAATTGTATCTTTAGCTTATTTATGTCCTACATGTTTGACCCTGACACAAACATGTCATCCACATACAACAAAAATATAATGTAGTTGTCATGATCTAGTCTCTTAAAATAGACACAGTGATCATAATGACATCTAGAGTAACCTTGTTCTATCACGAACCTATCAAATCTTGAATACCATTGTCTTGCATCTTGCTTAAGACCATACGATCTCTTCTGTGTTGTGTGTAGTGTGTTGTGGTGAATGTGTATGTGTGGTGATGATATAGGACCTAAAGATGGTGTATGAAAGCACGTGATTATTTAGCCTAAAGCTTCAACAAAATGATTAAGCTGATCCTTGTTCCCATTAAGTTGTTTTGGGTGTTGAGTGAAGTTTTTGTTTCTTTGATTTGCTATGTGTCTCTTCCCCGAAAGTTGTTTGAGTTGGGTTCCTTTTTCTTACCTCGACACTTTGGATTGATCACTCGATGGACCACCCACTGCGCAACCTTTTCCATTACATACCTTTTTGTTTGGTTCCAACTCTCTCATTGTTCTCTTCATTCGACTTGGGATCCTTGATTTCCTCTGCCATGTTTTGCATACCAACTAGGTCTCCTACTCTTGCACCCATCCTTTTCTCAATTTCATCTTTTCTCGACCTCCCCATGAGTCAACCGAGTCACTCGGCCTCTTCCTCTCCTCAAGCCCCCATATCCCACCTTAACTATATTTCTTTTTAAAAAAAAAACTAAACCACTTTTTAAATTTATTTAAAAAACGTTTTTATTAAATTTTAAGTGGTTTTTATATCATTAAGTTGGTGTTCTATTTGAGGGGTTGGTGGTAATATTTTAAAAAGAGATGTTTTTTAAATAAAAGGTGATTTGTCTCGAGTATAGTAGGGTGGTTAATCTAATTCAAGTGATGGGTGTTAAATATTAAGGTAGGATTTTATAATATTAGTTAGGTCTTTTAAAATATAAAATCTAATTTTTATTTTAAAGGCTTTTGTTATTTTTGTTGGATTTTAATTAAAAATTTAGAATATAATTTAATATTTTAAATGGTAATTAACTAATTTTAATTTCTTAAGAGCTTTTTTTTATCAAATTAGGAATCTAAATTAAAAATTAAGCTCTTTTATTTCAATTAGTAGTTAAAATTTAATTATTTTTAGCACTTATTGTCAATCTTTTAGTTCTTTTAGATTTTAAAATTTCTCTTTGCGACATCCTAAAAAGGAAATTTTTTAAGCGTTATTGGCATTTTTCTTCTAATCCTTGTTGGAGTGTGTTGTACCATTTCTATCTATTTTTTTCCTTCTGAAAGTGTTTTTTGCATCCTAGAGGTCCTTGGGACTCATCTTGAGCCTTTTTTGCATTGTAATAGCCTTTATTATTGCTTGCAAACTAGTGAGTACTTCCACCATAGTCTTACAGCAAGGGGGTTTTACTGCAACGTGAGACATTTTTTTCACAACATGACTTGATTTCACCCCTTCTCTTGTTTTTTATCTCATTGTGCTTATTTACGGTGTCAATTTGTTGCGATCAAATAAAATTGATTATGGTCTTCTCTCTTGTGAGTTATTATGTTGATTGGAAGGTGAGTGACCAATTGTTTCATAACACGTATTCACACTTGATTTTATCCAACACACTAAAACATAAAGTGTCAAAATTAGGGGGGTTATAATATTGTCCTGGGTGGTTGTGTTGCTTGGTTTTCTTTTCTACATTCCTTCTTTCTCTCTCTTCTCTATGGATGCAGTTTCAATTCCTTTACTTATTTCGTTCAACTTCTTTGAATGGAGATAAAAATGGTAATGAAACTAAGGAGTAAAGGGTTATTTTGCATCAACATGGGAGTTGAGACTAAACCTAACGATGATCCCAAAAATTATAAGTGGTTGAACTGAAGTGATGAAGCCTTAGGTCTTCTTTGTATGTATGTTTCTCTTGATTTGTTTTTCCACATTGATTCATCTGAAACATCCAATTATACATGGAAAATTTTAGATGATATGTTTAGACAACAAGATGACATAAGAGCACATCATTTAGGAAAAAAAGTACTATGATTAAATCCTAACGAATTTGAAACCTATAGGAATTATTCTCAAAGTTTTTCCACACTAGATTGTTGTTAAAGGAATGTAAAGTGGAGAAGAAAGATTACCATTTGATATTTTAAATTTTTCTAAGTTAGGTCCCGAATACTCCATTTTCGTGTCAAATTTTCATGCAACAAAATCCTCTCTAGGCAGTGCTTGGAATATACCCTCATTTTATATTTTTTCATCTCAACTCATTCAAGAATAAGATAAACTCATTCAAATTGGGTCCCTAAAGTAAAATTCACATTCCCTCGTAGTAAGTACTAGTAAGGGAAAGAATAATGAAAAGAAGAAAGAGAAAAGTACTAACCTAAGAAGGAAACAAAGACCAACCAAGCAAAAACCAAACCTAACAGAACACTTCAACTTTTGAGCCTAAAGAAAAGAAATAAAAGTCTAAGTGTTCCTATTGCAATATGAATGGTCATGAAGAGCATAAATGTATGAGAAAAAAATTGATCACCTAACTCGTATACTTGAGAATAATCATATAGTTGTAGTATATAAAAAATGCTCTGAAAGCCGAGTCTTCCATTACAATAGAGTCAAAATCGATAAGACGAAAGGAAATTCTATTTTACCTATAGTTACTCCTTCATTGACATGGATTATAGATTATAGTGCCTCACACCACATTGCTTCTTCACATGTTGAGTTCTCCAACATCGAGCCATGTGGCATGTCCTAAATGAAGCTAGGTGATGACACTACATTGTCAGTTTCCGGTACTTTATTGGTAGAGATGGATGGGGGATCATTTAACCAAGTTTTGAGTGTTCTTGATCTCTCTACTATCCTCCTATTGGTTTAACAAATCACTCATCTTGGTGAAGGAATGCGAGTGGAATGTTTTCCTAACTCCGTGATTATTCGTGAGCTTTACTCCAACACTATTGTGGCTAAGGGAAAGGTAGATCACCATTCATGGTTGTATACCTTCTCCCACTTTAATTAAAATTTGACACTCACTCATGTAGATGAGGTTAATAAGCTACGACATTAGCATTTTGGCCATCTAAAATTTCATTACCTTGAACAATTGAGCCAAAATGAACTGGTCAATGGGTTATCCCATGTTATATTTTCTAAGAGGCTTTTTGAGGGTTGTGCCCTCAGGAAGTACCCGGAAAAGAGATTTGACAAAGGGAAAGTCTAGAGAGCTACTTGTATTTTGGATCTTATTCATAGTGACATCTCTAGCCCTTTCTCATCTCCCTAATTTACTATATCTTTTTATATACTAACCTTCATTCATGAATTTTCGAGTTGCAATTGTGTGTATTTTATCAAGCTTAAGTCTAAAGTTTTCAATCATTTTCAATACTTTAAAGCTCTTTCCGAGAAATAAGTGGATGATATATTAAGGTTCTTTAAATTAAAAATAGAAGTCAGTATGTGGGAAATAGGTTTGAGGATTCATGTACTTCTGAAGGGATTTATTTCCAGCATATAATTTCTTATAGTTCTTTGAAAAATGGAGTTACGGAAAGAAAGAACTGAACGCTTAAGGATATGGCCACTTATATGGTTCAATCGAAGTCCCTTTCTCTCGTAGTATTGGGCCAAAGTAGTGAATTGTGATTTTTACATTCAAACCCATATTTCACACAAGGCAGTAAGAGGGATGACACCCTTTAAATCCTGGTTTGGATGCAATCCTAATGTTGAGCACTTTCGATTCTTCGATCCAATGTTATGACCTAGATTCCAAAAAAAAATCAATGATTTAGAACCACAGTCTAAACCTTGTATCTTGGTAGGGTATAATTATGGCATGAAGGGATATCGATTATTGAATCCTATTACTTATGAGATTTATATTGAGAGAAGTGTGAAATTTGATGATTCTTCTTTGAATATTTTACTTCTCTACTTTCTAACTCTGAGCCGTATCATCCATGTCCTCATTAGGATAGGAAAAATTTGTAAAGTGTTGGAGAGTGGATGGGAGATCCTTCAGAAAAGAGGCATACTTTCTCATATTTGTTTTAACCTCACTCCTTGTTCACCTCACCTTTTTAGCCTCAGTATTTTCAGGAGGATTCCGGTATTCCTGAGTGGGATTCTACCATGGATGAGGAGTATTCCCGACTAATGGATAGCAATAGTTGGGATCTCACCCCTTTTTTCGAAAGGAAGAAAAATCGTTTAGTATAAGAGGGTGTTCCAAAAAAATTATGGTGTGTATTGTGACATTGATAAGTTTAAAACACAACTAGTAGCTAAGGGTTTCTCCTAGGTAGCTTGGGTTGATAACTCGAAATCCTTTTCTCCGGTTACGAAGATAAATTCTATTAAACTAACCCTCACCATCGCTGCTATAAACATATGGGAATTCCATCGAAGGGTGTTAATATTTCCTTCCTTCATGGGGACATAGAGGAATATATCTACATCAAACAACCTTTGAGTTATGTCCATGATCCTTCCCTCATTTCTAAGTTAAAGAAGTCTCTATATGGTTTTAAACAAGCTTGGGCTTGGTATGCCAAGGTGGACTCCTTTTTACTTACATCAGGGTTCACTCGGTGTCACTCTAACCCAAATGTTTACATTTTGTGGTAGGATGAATCCATACTCATCCTTTTTCTATATGGTGATGACTTATTGATCTTGAGAAGCTCTTCCTCTATCATCTATTTTGTGAAGATTTCCTTATCCAAAAAAAATATTATGTCTGACTTAGGATTGCTTCTTTAATTTTTTGGGATTCATATTTCGTAATATGACTTAGGAATTGTGATTTCATAGCCTAAGTACTCCCTTGATTTTATTTCTCAGTTTCATGTCTGATTGTAAGCCTTCTCCTACTCCTTTCCTTTTCGGGGTTATGTTGGTTTCTGATTACTCTACTCCCTTGGTTGATGGTACCCTTTATCGACAGTTAGTGGGGAGCTTGATCTACCTTACTCACACTCATATGAATGTATCGTATGTTTTTGGGATCATGTCTAGATTCATGCAGGAGCCTTATAAGTTGTATTTGAAAGAAAAAATAATATCCTTCACTATGTGCGTGGAACTTATATAGATGGCATTCACTATCTATGAGGATTAGATATTGATTTAGTTAGATATACTGACTCTGATTGGGTCGGTGATCTAGATCATTGGAGATCCACCTTAGGATATAGTTTTTCTCTTATTTCAGGTGTTGTTAGTTGGTCTAACAAGAAGCAAAAATCATTTTTGATATCTTCTAAAGAGGCAGAGTACAAAGGAGTAGTTAATGTTGCCACGAAAGTTGTTTGGTTATAGGTTATCTTGACAAAGTTTGGTATTCACTATCAACGGCCTACTATTATCTACTACAACAACATGATCACCATCTCATTTCCAAAATCTAGATCAACATCAATGGATGAAGTACATATAAGTACATATGCACTTCATTCAGATTTAATTCATGATGACATCCTTGACTTGTAGTATGTTTCGGACTTATAATATGGTTATAGACATTTTCACCAAGTCCTTTACTAAGGCAAAGTATCTTCACTTGCGGTCTCTTCTTGGGGTGAGGTTTTTCCAACTCCCCATCTTCTTCGAGATTTCTAGTCCTCTTCTCCTCTTCTTATTTTCCAGATAGATGTTGTTTGTACATGGGCACCTCATCGGGCCTAGTTTCTAGGACCCATATGATGCATCTTTAATATGATGTTAAGGGGAGTATTTTATCTCTTGTAAGTGAATATTTTCCCTAGGTTTTTCCTCCATTACTTGAAATCCTTATCGTATATGGGTACCTCATCGGCACTAGTTGTTGGGACCCATTCTTTTCCTCTTCCTCTTTTCCATATATTTATTTGTTTTACATGGGTACCGTATTAAGCCTTTAGTTACCGGGACCCATTGAAACATATTTCTTAGTTTTCTATGAAATTTCTCTTTCAGTTTAGACTTTCCATGACCTCTCCCCCAGCTTCGATGAAGGGGGATTTTTAGTGTATATGACTTATCTCGTTTACTCAGTGTCTTTTCTACCTTATGTGATTAGTCATCTCACTTACAGATAATAGTTTAATATTTTTATTTAGGGTTATGTACATGTGTCATGCACAGGATTTACACATCACTCCTATACATACCTCTTATTTTTAATCTATGAGCATGCTACAAATGGTGTGTCTTTCTCTACTTGATTTTCCTTGTGATTGGTGCTCTTGCTGATTATGTGAAGCATTCTTATCACCATTGGAAGTGTAACCTTCTTAAATGTGCACAAGGTTCTATATTGATCCTTTTAGAACAATCTAATAGGAATATGATGTAATGCTACAAGAAAAGTATGATTCCTATGCTAACTTGACTTAACAAATTTCGATGGATATGAATCTAAAGAGGGAAATAGTTCATATTATATGGTATTCCTTTGGTTTTTTTATTTTTCTCCCTCTAAGTTAAAAAAATATGTGGTTGAAAGTGTTCAAAAAAATATCCTTTTGGATTACCACACCCGTTTCCTTTTATGAAAACTTCATTTTTACAACGAAATTATTTCCTCTACCAGTTTTTATTACTCATCATGTTGGGATCTCTTTGAGGATTCATATGATAAATTATCTAAAATTTTAATTATTTTTTATGGGTTAATTTTAAATAGGCTTGAGGATTTCACATATTTGTTTGGGATATTTGGGCATGGTAATCGTTAATGTCCATTGCCAAAGAATAATTCTCTATGGTAAGTATAAGGTGGTGAGAACCATAGAGGGAATGGAGATTAGAAAATCTAGTTGAGATATTATATATGAAAATTTTAAACGATGTTGGAAAACTAATATTCCAAATTTTTGATCACCACAATGAAAATTAAAATCATGGGGTCTTTTGTGGACAAAAGATCATGCAAATCCTTTGAATTGGTAAATACAATCTTAAGTGGGTGGGGGATGGTTACAAAAATTATCTTGCTTTTAATACCCATAATATTTTGTGCTCTTTCATTATGAAATTTAATATTTTTCCTCTTTCTAAGAAAACTATTATAAAATCCCTTATATTTTTTAGAAAAGTTGTCATTTTTATATGGGACATTGTATCATTTAGAGAATGAATCTCTTGGAATAATCCACAAATAAATTTCCATATTTTTACGTCATACTTGCCTTATTTCTTTGATATTAAGGATATGTTTCCTAATCTCATGATTTAGAAGCTTGGGATACAACCTCTTTTGGCTTGATGTAAGGTTTGGCTTGATATTATTAGAGGTAATTTAATTAAATCATTTCCGCACATGGCTTACTAGAATCAATAGAATTTGGAATGTCGAGATGGATCTCAAACAACTTGATTTCTTTGATTTTTGGTCTAATTCTCAAATATTTTAATGAATTTTCTTTAATGCTAAATTTCCTACTTTTTTCACCCTAATTAAATTTTTTTAATCATTTGTTCTAGCTTTTCTTTAGATCATTTGTTCTAGTCTTCTTAGAATTGCAATCATAGCATTTTTCAACCCTTCCATCTAGAATTTTTTAATTAGTGTATGATGTTTTTATGGATTAAGATAACTAACTCAAAACCATTACTATTTGGAATTATATCATATTAGTTATTTTATTTCAAAAATAGCTATAGAAATCAACCCACATTGTATTCCAATAATATGAATCCCTAATCAACCATCCATACCTAACTCATCATCAAGTCTTCAATAACTCTAATCACCCAAAATACAACATGATAATAGTAATGTTAAAAATAACTTGTATAAATATATCTATTATGCTTAGGTACACAAAATGTCATCTCCCTTAAATATCTTCGACCTCAAAGAGCTAATAAAACTCTAAACGTACAAAATTGTACACTGTAAGAATGGAACTCACAATCTCTACCTACTATACCTATTAGAGGATATATTTTACCAACATATCATTTAAAAATACTTGAAATAACACGTGAATAAGAATGAGTGATTCCTTTATTTTACTCCTAAGCTTCCCTAACATTTTGGGCACATTTTCCAAAGCTCCTCAACCCTTACATTCAAATTGGCCATTTTCCCCACACTAGGAATGTTTTTACCCCGTCTCCTTTGTTGCTTACCCATGTTATGCTCCAAGTTGAGAATTTCTATTTTTTCTTCCATAATATGTATCACATGTTACTATAACGGTCATTTGGTACCCAAAATAACACAAACTATAGCTCTCCCTGACATCTTACATCTATTTGTATTTCATGCTTTCATCCAATACTAACACTTGACCTTGATCCAAAACCATAGTGTTTAATGCTGTGAAATCAGCATTTGAGAAGAATGAAGGAGTGGCTGCTGGGCTCATAAGAATGCACTTCCACGACTGCTTCGTTAGGGTATTATTACCATCAAAATCCTAATCTCAACATTATAGTTATGTTACATATATATTATAATGAGTACACCAAAATAGTTGAAATGAATTGCAGGGGTGCGATGCGTCTTTGCTTATCGATTCCACTCCAGGGAATATATCAGAAAAAGATGCCCCTACAAACAATCCGAGCCTTCGTGGATTCGAGGTCATTGCGGCGGCAAAAGCCCAACTGGAGGCGGAGTGTGTGCAAAGCTGGTAATTAACATCATATTGTCTTTCCATAAGTAATGGAGATGTAATTTGATCCATATTTATTGTCAACTTTTCGAGCCATCTGTTTGGCTCTTGTCGTTTCCACCTTAAATAATGGAGATGCTGCAATCGGATCCATAATTGCCATCAACATTTTGATCCTAATTATGGATTAGATTGCAAAATCTCCATTATTTAATGCCAAGTCCTTAAATATAACTAATTATTTTATTTGCAGGCCTCTCCGTTAGGATTGGCAAACTGGGCTGTAAAGGGCGGACGAAGAGATGGAAACATTTCACTGGTTACAGACATTAATAACGGAAAGAATTTACCCTCCCCTGCTGCGATTGTGAGCGAACTAACACAATTATTTGTTGCCAAAGGACTGTCCCAAGAAGACATGGTGCTTTTGTCAGGTATTATAACGAAATTCGTGTGAATTGGTTTATATAGATTTCTTCTCATTTATATTTCCCATCTTTCATTTATATTAATGTGATGCAGGTGCTCATACAATCGGAGTTTCCCACTGCAATTCCTTTCTACTGCAGAGGCTCTACAACTTCAACAGCACACATCCCACAGACCCGTCTCTTGATCCCAATTATGCTGCCCAGCTCAAGGCAAAGTGTCCATCTGACACTTCCAACAACAGCACTACATTGCCCATGGAAACCCAAACCCTGATATTCTTGAAAATAACTACTACAAAGATGTTCAAACTAAGCGTGGTAACAGATCCCAACACCGCAGTGCGCCTCCTCAAACCTGCTTGTCTTTTGGCCAAAATTCTCTGCTGCAATGGCCAGACTGGCAAATGTTGGTATCCTCACAGGGCAGGATGGAGAAATCCGCCTCAATTGCTGCAAGATTAACTAGGTAGTTTATATAAGTTCAACACAAAGAACACAAATCTATATGCTTTTATTCCAAGCAAATGGTATTACAAGCATGTCACCATGGCAGGATATGTAAATGAGTTTATGAATTCTATGACCAATTTAGTGTGGATCAGTAGTATGGCTATTTGAATATGTAAAATTATTTATGCAGAATTCTAATGACACATTTATTGTGGATTTAGAGTAATGGCTATTTGATGCCCATGTTGGCCATTGCTTTGAAATTTGTGATAGACAATTTTCTTATTGAATTGAATTCAATGGTTGTTATTATTGAATAAACTTAAAAGTTGGGTTATTAAATGTATTTATTATTTGTAGTATTTGTTATATGTTGCTTACAATTTGATAAAGTGTAATTAGAGGTATGTCATGGAATAAAATTACCATAATACATAGAGAAGGTAAGACGCCACGTTCAAATTATGTATAAAAGTAGAACAAACAATTGTCAAGGTACAACAATGAATAAAGAATGCTTAGTATTACACACAAATGGATAGTTTAAAGAATTACGCCTTAATATAAACACATCTAATAAAATAATAAACGTAATTTGTATCTTGATAAATGTATGTACCATTAACAAGTACCAAATTGAAATGAATAAGTTACAATTATTCTAGGAAATATTAATCGTTATTATCATCATTGTTGTTTATAACACCCCAATGTTCTTTTATACCTATATGCAAAATAATATGATCCCTTTTCTAATAGTGGCTGTAAACACATGATCATTTATAAGTATTCTATGTTATTTTGCATTGGGAGGTTGTTGCCAGCATACCCATGAAAGTTTAACATACACTAAATTAGAATTTTTTATCACAAGCTTCAACTTTATTAACATATTTTTGTATTTTTATTTATTTATGTATGACCTTAGCCTGAACGTGTTGTGGGATAGTAGGAGGGTCTCAGTGTTTATTGATCACTTTATTCTCATGCACGAATTTGAGAGACTGGTGTAAAGTAGATGGTATTTATTTCATTTCATGAATCCAAATATGTCTGAGAAACACATCGTATGACCCTCGTCAATGACTACATTAAAAAATATATGAAAATATTGGGTCCCATCATCATAAATAAGCATGTACAACTAAGATATTTCCATATAATTCAATCATGTTCCGTAATAGTGTAGTTTGTATTTGCATCATAACTCTTAGGAAAAGACCCTCATGGACCCAACTCTCAAACCAGAGGTAAAATACTAATTAGGTTGCATTCAATAAATCATCATAGCAAATCTTAATTAGATGTATAAAGTTTTTGTGTTGTTTTTGTTGTATTAGTAATACTTAGTATGTCGTTGGTTGGTAGTTTTATTTTGTTGACCATACTTTTGGCCTCCATATTTAGTCCAAAGTATTATCACTACTTTTATCCTTGAAGATAGCCTTTGTTTGATATAATTATCAACAATATATAGGGAATTAACCCCATCTTTGACCATGTTAACCAATAAAATTTTGTAACCTGATCTAATTTCTCATTTGTGCGATAAATTCCATCAAATGATTATTAAGAGTTGATTATTACTTTTTCATTGATAGGAGTTGTAAATAGTTATAGAAAATAGATATATGGGATCAATTTTAGGAAACTTGTGGGCCACATTGGTGAGCATATACTTGTATCTTAAAACATACTCACTAATTAGCTCATCTACACCTTGTCTTAAAGTTTAGAAATTGTTGTAAGGGTGACCTTCATGCTAGTGTTTGCAAAAAAATTGTAAGAAAATAATTGACTTTTGAGATAAAGGTATATATGGAAACATATAACCAATTAAGAGAAAATGTTTAAGCATATTATGAAATATAATGGTCAATAATTGAAAAAAGAAACATAAAATAATGACCTATAGTGGTGAAATGGGTATCATTTCTGTTAGAAAAATTAAATTTTGGAAAAAATGAAACTCATTGACAAAAGGGTAAGAAAGCACATCATAAGCCAATTATAAGGTTATGTACTATTTCTGTAACAATGATAATTTCTGTAAGCGTGGTTTATTCACCTCTGACGTAACATTGCTAACAGATCTCAACACTGCCAATATTGTCCAACAGTGTGCCTCCTCAAACCTGTTTTTCTTTTGGCCAAAATTCTCTCTTGCAATGGCCAGACTAGAAAATGTTGGTATCCTCACAGACAGGATGGAGAAATCCACCTCAATTGCAGAAAAATTAACTAGGTAGTTTATATAAGTTCAACACAAATCTATATGCTTTTATTCCAAGCAAATGGTATTACAATCATGTCACCATGGTAGGATATGTAAATGAGTTTATGAATTCTATGACCTATTTAGTGTGGATCAGTAGTATGGCTATTTGAATATGTAAAATTATTTATGCATTCTAATATTTTGAATATGGTTATTTGATGCTCACGTTGGTCATTGCTTTGAAATTTGGGAGACAGTCAATATTCTTATTGAATTGAATTCAATGGTTGTTATTATTAAATAAACTTAATAATTGGGTTACTCAATTTGGCATCAATGTATTTATTATTTGTAAAATGGCATTATGTTATGTGTGACATGGTGCTTACAATTTGATAAAGTGTAATTAGAGGTAAGTCATGGAATAAAATCACTATAATACACAGAGAGAAGGCAAGACAACATGTTCAACTTACGTATAAAAGTAGAAAAAAATTTCAAGGTACAATAATGAATAAAGCATGCTTATTATCACACACAAATGGATAGTTTAAATAACTAAACTATAATATAAACACATTTAGTAAAAATAAACATAATTTGTATCTTGATAAATATATGTACCATCAACAAGTGTCAGATTCAAATGAATAAGTTACAATGATTCTAGAAAAGAATAATCGTTATTATCTTCATCATTGTTTTACTACCCCTAATGTTCTTTTATACCTATATGAAAAACAATCTGATCCCTTTCCTGTTATTGGCTTGAAACACAAGATATTTTATAAATGTTCTATGTTATTTTGCAGTGGGAGGTTGTTGTCAGCATACCCAGGGAGGTTTAATATACACTAAATTATATTTTTTATCACTTGAGCTTCAACTTTGTTAGCATATTTTTGCATTTTTATTTCTTTATGTATGACCTTACCTTGAACATGTTGTGGGATAATAGGAGTGTCTCAATGTTTAGTGACCATTTTATGCTCATGCACGAATTTGAGACTGTGGTGTAAAGTAGATTGTATTTATTTCATTTCATGAATCCAAATATGTCTGAAAAACACATCCTATGACCCTTATCAATGACTTCATTAAACAAACTATGAAAATCTTGGGTCCCATAGTCATTATTAATAATCATGTACAACTAAGATATTTCCATGTATTTGAATCATATCCCATGATAATCATAGCTTGTATGTGCATCGTAGGTCAGGAAAAGGCCCTAATGGACCCAACTCTCAAATAAGAGGTAAATTATTAATTAGGTTGTATTCAAAAAATCATCATAGAACTTTATGTGGACTCTTAATTAAATTTATAAATTTTTTGCATTGTTGTTTTTGTGGTAATACTAGTATGTTGTTTGTTGGTTATTTTACTCTGTTGACCATAGTTTTGGACTCAATATTTGGTTAGAAAGTATTATCACTAGTTTGATCCTTGAAGGATATCCTTTGTTTGATATATTTATCAAGCATTAATAGGGTAAATAACCCCATATGTGACTATGTCAACCTATAAAATCTTGACCTCTAAATTCTTGGTTGTGACATAAATTTCATCAAATGATTATTCATTGTTGATTATTACTTTTTCATTGATAAGAGTTCTAAATAGTTGAATGAATAGATATATGAGTTCAATTTTAGGAAACTTGTGGGTCATATTGGTGAACATATTCTTGAATATTAATACATACTCACTAACCTCGTAAGCTTTCCAAAAATTCCAACCTTGCGTGAATCCGAGCTCCTTGTGAAAAGTTATGGTCATTTAGATATCTCGCGCCGAGGGTTTTCTTTTATCGGGTTCGAGGTGTCAATGCTCAAAATGTTGCGCCTCCTAAAGATGCGCCTTGGCGCGACTATCCTCATGTCAACATACTCTTAAGTGCGCCATAGGCGCTGAAAATGTGGTGTTGATGTTTTGTGCTTTGCGCCCCCAACCTGCGCCAGGGTGTGAATTTTCGCATGTCGACACCTTCTGATGTGCGCCCCCAACCTGTGTCGGGGTGTGAATTTTTACATGTCAATACCTTCTGATGTGTTCTCCCAACCTGCACCACGGCGTGAATTTTCACATGTTGACACCTTCTAATGTGTACCCCTAACCTGTGCTGGGCACGAATTTTCGCATGTCGACACCTTCTGATGTGCACCCCAAACCTGCGCTAGGGCACAAATTTTTGCATGTCGAAACCTTCTGATGTGTGCCCCAACCTACACTAAGGCATGAATTTTCACATGTCGACACCTTTTGATGTGTGCTAGAGGTGCTTGGTGATGCATAATAAATGTCAAGTTTTCGACCATGCAATGCACTTTCAAACCCGAAATGAAGGATTTCGATTTTCCTTGATTTCCATATTCTTCTACTCTTGACTATATTTACCTGGGGGAGATATATACAAAATTTGGTGACTCAATGGGATTACCTGCTTGCTAGGTAGAAGATTAGTGGCATTTTAGCAATCCATTGGGTATGGAGTCATAAGCAAAATCCTGAAACCAACTTGATCTCTGATCCTAAGCCTGATACTACAACTCCTTCTTCGAGAGCACGCTGGACTGTAGAAATTCAACTCGAGAGAAACAAAACCTATGCTAAAGCACTTAGGGAAATTGAAACCTAACTACAACAAGACAATGTAAATCCACACTTAGAGGAATTAAAATCTAGGCTAATATTTATAAGGGTAAACCTTTTCCTTTTAGTAGTAATGTTTAAGATAGATTTCGTTAACTGAGAATCTGAGTTCTCCTCCATCCAATGTAGACAATTGGAAGGCATTACTACTTTTACATTCCGTGACCATGTAGGGGCCTCTCCAAATGGAATCAAACTTGGAATGTTTTCCTGGTTTTCCCCGATTTGCATCCTATTTTAGAACTAGGTCCCCTTCCTGCAAGGTCCTTGCTCTTGCTTTCTTATCAAACCATATTTTTACTAAGGCTTGATCTTTCTCAATTGTCTAAACTAAATGTTCTCTTATTTCTTCCAATTCCATCAACTCATCATGTCCTAACCTCCATTGGTTCAAACTCAGACAACTCCAACTGCTTCATGAGCTCTAATGTTGGCAATTCTAATGATATAGGTAATCGCCTCTTTCGCATAGAACAAATTGTAGGGAGAAATACCCTTAGACCTCTTTGGTGTTATCATGTCTGCCCATAACCCTGATTTGAGCTTCATATGTCATGTTCTTTGGTTTTCATCTAGAGTCCTTCTGATGATCCTTAGCAAATTATTGTTCGTGGACTCTGCCTTTCCATTACCCTACGGGTAATAATTTGAAGAGGTGCTCAAATAGATTCCATTCTTGACAGCCCATTCTGTAATCTTGGAACCTATGAATGCCAATGCATTATCTGATATGATAGTGGTGGCACACCGAACCTGGTCACTATTCCTTCATAAAAGTCTAGTATGTTAGACTCATTTGCTTCTTTGAGTGCTACTGCTTCGGTCCACTTGGTGAAATAGTCTGTTTCCATGAGAATCCACTTGTGGCCTTGGCTTGAGTTTGGGTTGATGACCCCGACGAAGTCCAATCCCCATTGCATAAATGGTTGGTCAACCAAAATTGGGTGCAATGGAAGTGCTGCTAGTCTTTCTTTTCCTATGAAGAGTGCACATTTCTTGCACTTTCTTATCCATGTATAGCAGTCACTTGAACACTATCAGCCAATAATACCCTACCTTCATTATCTTGAGAGCTTTACTCGTGGGGCGAAATGTCCTCTGGAATCTCCATCATGAAAATCTCGTAACACCCTCTCAATTTGACCTATCCCAATGACCTCAATAGAACTCCATTTATGTCTTTCTTAAAAAAACACCATCAACAAGCACATATGGAATGGCTTGTAATCTAAAGTATCTCCTCCTTACTTTGCTCATTTCTAGAGGGTGTATGCCTGTCTATAGGAAGTGTATCATATTCTGAGTCCAACAAGGAGTGGGAACATCATTATTCTCTTATTCTTGTCCATCTTGTAATACCAAGATAGTCTCTTTTTCATCACCTGCTTCAACTTGCTGACTTGAGGCTAGTTGTTCACATAATCCCTTTCCACGGACCAGCTTAGTGACCTTAATTTTGATGTCATATTCCATGACATGAGTGATCCATCCTGCACATTTTTCATTCAGATCCTTGTTTAGAAGGAAGTCCTTGACTCTCGCATGAGAGACCAATAATTGGATCTTGTTATTTGAGACTAGGTGCTTGAATTTATTTAAGCTCCTGATCACTACAAGGACATGCTTTTCAATGAAAGAGTACCTAGTTTCGTATTCCTCCAAGCCTTGACTAAAGAAAGCAACTGGTTGTTCTAATCCTCTTTTTGTTTTGCTGTAACAGATTACAGAGATTATGTCTTCGCCACCGAAGGCATATAGCATGAAGTCCTTGGAGAATTTTGGATTGACGAGAGCTGGAGCTTGAGATATAGCCTATTGCCTCAAAACTTGCCTTGCCTTCAGATGTCCACTTAAATGCCATGCTCTTCTTCAACATCAACGTTATTGGATTTACGAGAGCTACAAAGTTTGGAACAAACCTGTGGACAAAATTGATCCTTCCCAAGAAGCTTTGAAGATCCTTCTTGTGACTTGGCAATGGAAACACTCGAATTACTTCAACTCTTTTTGGGTCAATCGTCAATCCCTCCTTTGAAACAATATGGCCTAGAAGTTTTCCTTCGTGAGCCAAGAATATGCATTTTTTGGGATTCAATGATACCCCAAATCTTCTACACCTTTGAAATACCTACCTCAAATGAAAGAGGTGATCCGCTACATTTTTGAGAATATAGTGATGTCGTCAAGATATATCAGAACTATTTTGTTGATCAATCCTTTGAATGCCATATCCATTGCCCTTTGGAAAGTGGCTCTAGCATTTGATAGCCCAAATGGCATCTTCTTGTAGGCATAGGTGCCCCATTTGGTGGTGAAATCCATCTTGAACTGGTCATCTTATTTCACCACTATCTGATTATACCATGAGTAGCCATCTAGGAGAGAAAATATCTCCCAACCAAACACCACTTGAAATATTTGTTCCATTGAAGGAAGTGGGTAATGGTCTTTGAGAGATGCCCTGTTGAGGTCTCGGAAGTCCACACACAACCTAATTTCTCTACTCTTCTTCCTGACTGAACCAAGTTTGCAACCCAACTTGAGTGCTTGATCGGGAATATAATGCTTGCCTCTATTAGCTTGTTTAGCTCTTTCTTCATTAGAGGCTCAATGTGAGGGTTGACTGGTCTCTACTTCTGCCTGATGGGCTTAGCATCTGGATCCAATTCTATGGTATGTTGTGCCAACTTTGGATTGAATCCTCTCAAGTCTTCATAGCTCCAAGTGAAGACATCTGGAAATTCTTGGCAAAGTTGTATGAAATCTGATTTCTCCTGCTTAGTGGCCACTTTACCAATTTGAAGTGTTTTGCCTTCCCCAACCAGAATTGGCTCTGAATCTTCTCTCTTGACCTGTATGTTATCCTTTTCCTTACGGAACTGGTCGTTAGGGTTGAAGATAGACTCCAACATTACTAAACCCTTAGGAATCTTGTTTTTCCGCAGCTGCACTACTTGATCCCCGTACTGCTGCTCTAGTCTGTCCTGATTCCTAGTTGAGAATTCAACCTCTTCTTGTAAAAAATTGATGATCTGTTGATCGTTCTCAAACACTTGCCAGCTTGTGTTATTATTTGGAACTATTGGCCTCACAATCACATGCATATGTGGTTGTGTTTTTTCCCTTCTATGTTGTCAACCACATAAAATATTTTCTCCAACTATGCGAGCCTATCTGCATGACTTCATTTTCCTTCCTGGGTATGGACACGATGTTGAAAGCTTTGAAATCCTCAATGAGGTCCCATACCCTCTTCTTGTAGTTCTTCAACAGGTCATTCTTTGTAGCATGTTGTCTCCAGACTTGGTTGATGATTAGCTCGCTATCTCTAAACACCTGCAAGTTCTTTATGCCCTTTTTCCTGGCCAAATGAAGTCCATGAATCAAGGCCTCATATTCAGCTGTGTTGTTTGAATAGGAAAACTGAAATGGAAAGCTAAATAATATTTGATGCCTTGAGGTGAAACAAGCATAACTCCTCCTCCTACACCTTGCCTACTCCTTGATCCATCGAAAAATAACTGCCATACCTCATTGTCATCCTTATGGTCTAGTTTGGTGATGCTAGGAATAGGCTGGTTTTCTTCATGTATGCAATAGACTCCTAGCTTAGATTCTTCCACTTCTTGGTAGGGATAAAAATTATGTACCTTGCTCACCCATTCATCAAGAGTCAAATCTGGGATGCTTCCAACTTTGGTGTTAGCTTCATTTGTGCTTGGATAATCTTCTTGATCAAATGTTGAACAGTTGGCATTGATTTGGCTTGGAGTATGAGGCTCAATATGAAAGTTTGCAATTGGTTCGGATCTGATTGTGACCTTAGTACCATATCTTGTTCTGAACAACATGTGTGATCAGTCAGTAGATAATTAGCCTCCAATTCTAGCTGTGAAATACCTTGATAAGCATAGGGCAAAGAGTGGTGGAAAATCTATCACTGACACATCTTACAAAATGGTAACATTGGGGCATGCATGCAAGGTAAGATTCAAACCTTTAATCACTCCCACTTTATTGCTTACTACTTGTCCCATCTAATTACACTACCCCCTTTGATATGACATCATATTGGAGACCTAGCTGATCAGCTATTTGCTTGGGCATGACAAAACTACTTGCCCTAGAATCAATCATGTAATTGTGTACTAGTTTATCCCCAATGATTAATGAAACATAGAATGGAGGGGGTTTCAAAACTTTACCTTGTTGTCCTCCATGATTCCCTTCGGCCGAGCAACATTTGTGAGGAAATTCTCTTGCATATGGACTTGCTAGTTTGAAGTTGACCAATTCTTCATGGCAGCTTGTAGAAGATCTCTTTGGCCTGGGATGGATAAAGATTCCCACATTGATATATTCACATTTGTCTTCTTCATTTGATCAATGATGCTAAATGGGGATGAAATATCTCTTTGTTGTCCTTTAGCCTGCACATTCCTTTCTTGCACATGGGTAGCAACAACTGGCATTTGAGTTGGCTTAGAAGGTGGTTTGGGCTGTCCTTGCGTGTGTTTACAACTATATTTTTTACCAACACCTTGTGGAGTGATGGAAGGTTGTAGATTAATTGGAGCCAATGACTTCCCTTCACCAATATTCCTCTTCTTTGATCTTGTGTTAGCTGCTACACTCTGAGAAATTGTTTGATTCATGCCACAAAAATCCTTAGCTTGCCAATTCAAAAGTGCGATATCATTTGGAGCTATGTTTTGATGAGATGTACTTGTTGCTGATTTGTTTCTTTCTTGAATCACTTCACCCTCTAAGCTAGTAGTTGTCACCATCAAGGCTTGGTTCAAAGCACCATTAAAGCACATAGATTGGTTGTGAGGTTAATTTCATGGGAAACACCAATCATACTCTTGAGCTATGTTGTTTTTCACTTGCACTAATGCTTTAGAAGCAGATGCAACATTAAGGTTATAGGGATGAAATGGTATATTAGTGGGAGGCCTTACTTGGCTTTGATTTTCAGCTGGATTGGGTGGCCTATTGGGAAAGTATGGTGGCCTATTAGGTTGAGCTTGAGGTTGATAAGAAGGTCTAAAGCTTTGGGCTTTCTGCCTCTTGAGTGTAACTAGCTCATTTCCCAAATTTTGCAATTGTTTCATGACCTCTTGGAGTTCATTTGAAGCACTAGAGGATGAAGTATAAGTTTCATTTGAACTTTGATTTCTAGGAGTGGGAATAGGAGCCAAAGTGGGTGCTTGACTAGTGCTTGGATTTTCTATGTTTGGATAAAAGGGCATGGGAGGCCTAGGAGCCAGCTTACTAGCTTGAATAAGACAGTTTTCAGCCCTAATGGCAATGTTATAAGTAGCAGGTAAGGTTTTTCCTCCCATAGATTGAATTAACATAGAAATATCAAAATTCAAAGCCTTAAGATATTATAGAAAATCACCTTCAAATTTTGGCCTAACGACCACCGAAATCCTATCCCAAGACCTTTGAAATTTGAAGTTGAAGTCAGTTAGTTGTTCATTGGGATCTCTCTTGATAGTTGTCAATTGTTCAAGTAGAGACAAATTGTCTCCCTTTTCTCCAAACTGGTCATGGAGAACTATGCATAACTCGATTCCAATTTTGGATAGAACCGGCTCAAGGCTCCTAAACCATTGCAATGCCTTCCCTTTGAATGAAGATGCCAACAATCTGACAAGAACATCCATTTCATTTATCTCATGGATTGCATCAACATTAGCAACATGTCTTTGAAATGATCACCAGAGTGGTATGATTTTCTCCAAAGGTGAAAAATGGAATATTCTTCAATGCTGTAATTGGAACTGGATTATGTGCATTGAGAGAAAGTGGGCTTCTTCCAGTGAAGTTGAAAAAAGGGTTTTGTTGCACCATTCTGATTGGCCTGAGAACCCTTGTTGATTGGATGAAAGGTCTACTAGGTGGAGGGGTTGATAAAGTCCTGTTAGGTGGAGATGGTGATCTTTGTGGTCTTCTTCCTCTCCTTCCTCTTCCTAGTGATAGCTGCAAGTAGAAAAATAACCCTTCTTCTCGAGTATCAGACCTGGTTTGAATTCTTCTCATGTACCTGGGCAACCTGTGCTGCTATACCACTGAATTCTATCCCTTCGGAGTCGCCAGATGTGTTAGGGAATGAGCCTCAAAAGGTTGGATTTTGCCAAGTTACACACCAACCTTGACAAAAATTAAACTCAAAATTTTGAAAGACCTATATATTTGAGATTTTAGGGTTTGGAATTTGATTTGGAATGACAGTCCTGAAAACCCGAAAATGCCAGACTTCCGAAATCCCAAAATCTGAAATTCAAAAAACTCTGAAAAATTGAAAATCAAAATTTCAAAAACTAAAGATACCCTTTTGAAGATTACCCCCAGATCTATTAGGTGGTGAAATTTTGACTTGTTTTGAGCAAGTTAAGCCCTTGAAAATTGATTTTAGAGTTCAGCCTGGAAAGTGAAAAATCTGAAATTGGAGAACTTGTAATTTCTAAGTCCAAATTTCTTGAAAATTCCTTCAAATCTTGTGGAATGACCTCTTGGTCCCACCAGGTGTGCCAAAAATATTGATGGTGAATCAAAACACCCCTGAATGTCTGCAACTCAATGGGTTGAGACTCTCGAGTCTATTGCATAACATGGAGCTTTTCCCAAGTGTGGGACCTTGTGAATCGGGAAAGATCTTCGGATGAAGGCCGGTTCCTATTCCTCTGTTCAGATGCACACATAAAAATGCAGAGGGTTTACTCAAAAACCTAATCTAACTTTCCAAAGAGACAGGGTAAGAATATGCATAAAAATAAACCTAAATTAACGAAGGTGATGCACCGAGGAATGAAGAAACACCTATCTTACCAATAAACACAAACCATTAAAATTGAATGCAAGATCATGCACCGATAGCTAGATTTGCAGTGAAAGATCAAGAGGATGCAAATGAACATAGAGAGGGTTGAGAATCATCCACAGAAATGCATTGTTTTCTCCAAAGATTGATACAATACACTACAAAATGCCGAGAGGCAAAGTTGCATTACAGTTTTAGATGGGAGGTTTGAACTCCAAAAATTCACCTGCCAAAGAGAAGAAGGGAGGGGCAAAACAAGAATGTCCAACCTTTAGAAAGAAGCCCCTCCTTACAATTTATAGGAAGAATGAGATAGAAAAGAGAGAGAAATTCCAAATCTACCCCAACAACCTCCGGTTGCATTTAATTCATCTCATTATGGTGATAGGTGAGAACCTTAGCAAACCCAAAAATGGCGAATTGTATTTTGCATTTCGAAGAATTTCTTCTCACGAAATTAAAGATATCTAGTTTTCGTTAGATAGATACCTCGTAAGCTTTCCAAAAATCCAACCTTGCGTGAATCTGAGCTCCTATGAAAAGTTATGGACATTTGGATATCTACGCCAGGGTTTGCTTTCTATCGGGTTCGGGTGTCAACGCTCAAAATGTTGCACCTCCTGAAGATGCACCTTGGCATAACTATCCTCATGTAAACATACTCTTAAGTGTGCCATAGGCGTTGAAAATGTGGTGTTGACGTTTTGTGCTTTGCGCCCAACCTACGCCAAGCACGGATTTTCGCATTTGACACCTTCTTATTTGCTCCCGCAACCTACGCCGGGGCACGAATTTTCACATGTCGACACCTTTTGATGTGCACTCCCAACCTGCACCATGATGTGAATTTTCACATGTCGACACCTTCGATGTGCGCCCAACTTGCGCTAGGGCAAAAAAATTTCATGTCGACACCTTCGATGTGCGCTCCCAACCTGCGCTAGGGCACAAATTTTTACATGTCGACACCTTTTGATGTGTGCCCCCAACCTATGCCAGCGTGAATTTTCACATGTCGACACCTTCTGATGTGCACTAGAGGCGCTTGGTGATGCAATAAATGTCGGGTTTTCGACCATGCAATGCACTTTCAAAACCCGAAATGAAGGATTTCAATTTTCCTTGATTTCCATATTCTTCTGCTCTTGACTATATTTACAGGGGGAGATATATACGAAGGTTCATAAACACCTTATCTTAAAGTTTAGAAATAATTTTAAGGGTGACCTTCATGATAGTTTTTGGCAAAAATAATAATAAAATAATTGACTAATGAGATAAAAGTATAAATGGATACTTGCGATAGACATATAACCAATCAAGAGAAACATATTTAGGCTATTTCAAATATATTTATCAATAAATGATCATCGTGTACTAATTGAAAACAAGAAACATAAGATAAAGACATATAGTCATGAAATGGGTATCCTTTCCTATTAGAAAAAATAATTTTTGGAACAATGAAATTCATTGAAAAAGGGTAAGAAAGCACATCATAAGCCAATTTGAAGGTTATGTACTATTTCTTTAAAAGTTACAATTTTGCATAAATTTAAAGGCCTTTGATTTAATTATTCAATTTTATTTTGCAATTTGTGTATGTTGTTCATCATAGTGGTCACCTCAAAGGGGAGGAAAGTAATGGTGGAATATGTTGGAATATATGTAAGAGGAAAGGAAACAAATTGTGAATTTTTTGGAACAAAGGATTGAATTTGATACTAAAGGGAATGAATTAGATTACATCAAGAAACAATATGATTGTAAATTATAAGAAGCATGGAGCCAAATGAAACTTTTAGTATCAAGATAAACATGAGAAAGAATGGTGTTAGAAGAAATATAACAAACGATCACATGAGAAATCATGGAATATGTCTCACTAGTTGGTTGATTATAACACTACTAGAGAAGGGCTTCTTTATCCACAATGATATCCATAAAAAATAAGTTTTGTAGACTATTTGTGGAATATTCACAATATCTTTGTACTTTGATATATAATATTGTAGATATTCTACAAATTTATAGTAATTGAATATTAAATTATGAATGATCTGCATAACATAAATTTTATTGTGAAAAATTCATATATAAATGTTAATTCTTTCTACATTACCAATAATATATATATATATATATATATATATATATATATATATCCTTGTACTTTGATATATAATATTGTAGATATTCTACAAATTCATAGTAATTTAATATTAAACTATGAATGATCTACTTTAGATAAATTTTATTGTTAAAATTTCATATATCAACATGAATTCTTTCTATATTAGCAACACACACACACACACACACACACACACACATATATATATATATATACACACACACAACATTGATGATTCACAAGCATACAAGTACATACTTAATGACGGTACCACACCACAAGAGATTAGTCAATTTATGGAAGGGAACAAGCATGGTCCACATAACATAGTACATGTCACACATCCATGACTGAAAAATAGAATACTTGAACAAAGTGTACTATGACAACCAGACATTTCCTCAATTCCACAGATGAAGATTTTACATGACTCAGAAAATAGCTACATGCACATAGGGTCAACAAGGGCATCAATGACATATCCACAACATCACAAAATATGTCCAACTGACATGAGTAGCACATACATCATAAGACCATAACCAAAGCATCATAACAAATCTGCATACCTCCTAAGCATCAGTCACACATACACGTAAATTTCTTATGCCTCCCTCAAGTCTCCTATGCCCCCTCAAACTCTTATGCCTCCCTCGAGTCTCTTATGCCTCCCTTAAGCTCTTATGCCTCCCTCAAGGAGGCCGGTTGTCCCCATGGCCCAAGACACATAGGGTTTGGACACTCCTAACCCAAGTGACATAATAACGCGAGGTTCAACAACCCGCTAGTTATCTCAACTCCTTGGGGCGTACCCCATACAATGAAGTGGCTCCATAGGTCCAACCATTCCATGGTACATCTCATGACCCTATTCCACACATCATGACAATAGAACCAACATAACAATATGATCCAATGCCAAGTGGCAAGGTACAAGCCTTGGGCAAGGCGGCAAAATTTTAAAATTTAAAATAAAATAAAAAAACAAGAAAATAAATGGCCAAGTAGCCATAGTTAGTGTCAAAATACGCATGTTAGTGCCACAAACCAAAGAAATGCCCAAAACTCTAAAGCATGAAAATCAAGAAAATTACTGGTCCTTGCAAAATAAAGTAAAAATCTCAATTTACGAATAAAATACACTTATAAAAATGTCACATTACGATAATTGTGTGGCCTTATCTGGCCACCAAGGGGTACTCTATGAGTTTAGCACTTTCAAAACATCGAGCCTCAGCTCATAAAAATACATATCAATAATACAACTATCTCATCATCCCACCACCTATTCAACAAGATTAAACATAGTCATAGTTGTACTAAGGTTGTATCCATAAAAACAACCACATAAAGAGAGAGAGATGAGCATAGGCCACCATCTACGGAGCTTAAGGTTGGCTCTAGTGATTGGTCAACCATACACCTTTCCTCACTCTATACATACACTTTTACTTGATTCCCTTTTTAGGGTTAGGTTAGCGTAAGGTTCACAACATAACATGCAACAAAATCACTAACATAATGGTGGTACACACATAACTACCATAACGTCTTATGTATGGTACATATACAGGGTAGATCACAATCATACATTCAATGGGTGCATTACATCACTTTACCACATTCTGCACCCAAAGTGTAATCACTATACAATAGGGTTCATATGCTCACCGTATGCCCCTAAATCACGACATGAATCATTACGTATTACACAAATCATACATATGATGAACATAGTAACATCACAATCATAACATTAATCTCTACATTGCAAGGTGGTACACACATTTCTTCAAAACATGGGAAAAAAACATCTTGATACAACTCATTTCACTTTACATCAATCTAGTCATACAACACATTGACACACCCACATATCACAATATGCCACCATGCTCCAACACTCCATCATCCACATTAGAATTCTTTTCAAACATCACAAGCCATAATTCACACATGAGCTCTTCATATAATCCACAAGAATGAGAGAGAATACTCCCATCCTCAAAAAATCAACATGATAACAAATATGCACCAAGTGACATACACATCATGTGCGTTCACAATGTCACAATTACACATCAATCACATCACGCTTATACCACATTACTCTTCCAATATCAACCTCCATCATGCAACACCATCATCATCATGTAACACCATCATGTAACACCATCACAACTCCAATCTCGCCTAGAGGTTCAAGAGCATGAACCTATGCTCTGATACCAAGTGTAACGACCCAAAAATTCACACACGCTAACAACACAGTGTAATATAGGATAATTTTTTTTTTAAACTTGATTGACACATAACACAACACAAAATGTCACCACCAAGGGTACAACTAACTCTATGAACAACTCGATACAAGGATGATCACAAAGGTAGCACGAAATGTTCACACCCATCAAGGATAATTCACTTTTCTTTTTGACAAGACAACATAGGAAACCACCACATAACACACTTATAGTTAGGGAAAGCCATAGTGAGAAATTATTGAAGGTTATTTATTTTGATAAAACATCCTTCAATCCTTATCTTAAGTTCTCCAAGACTCTAGGTATGATTCGAACAATTCCCTTTACAATGCTAAGTTTCTTAATTTTATTCTGAAGAGAATTTTTCTTTAAGTCTTCTCTATTATGACCTTTATTTGCTTAATTCGTTTATTTAGTAAAAGGGTAATTTAATTCCACAAGGCCATCTATTCACAATTACACTACTAGAACTCGTTCATACCCTTACAACAACATGGGTTCGCATTCAACACACTTAAGAGAATAAATATAGAGCACCTTGAGAAAAAAAGGTTAGAGGAAGAAGGTCAAGTTGAATTCATCTTTAAGACCTCATTAGTTATTAACCAAGATTTTATTGAAGATTGAGAATTTATCCTATATTATTAAAGATTTTACTTAGGCTTTACTTGGATGATTTTTACAAAGGAAAACAATTTACCTTTCAAATGGTTTACGAGATAGATTACGTGGTTTCTAAAATGTTTCCTCCTAGTTATTACATATTATTATTTTCTAATAACTAACAATTTATTTCACCTAGGATTATTTTAAGATTTCACCATAAAAGGATAATGTTCGCTAGTGCAGCTAGGGATATCAAGTTATATAATTTTACTTAGCAAAGGATAGTTTCATCTTTGATCACTTATGGAATTATGTGCTCTCAAGTTGGTCACCTCTACATTAATTTCTTTGCACAAGTATTAACTTGGGTCAGTTCACAAGAACTGAGCATGTTAAGGCTACACATTGCAACAATAAGCTAACATTTAACAATATCATGAAAGGAATGTTCTAGTTCAAGAATCGATCAAAGCACAACCCACTAAACAAAATTTCTTCACATGAGAAAGTGATTTATACAGATAAAATGAAGGAGGAATCCAAAATTTATAGTAAGAATGATAACTTTAAAATCAAGGCAAGACCTTATTGGTTAGGAACATAAAGGTCAAGAGTATTAAGATTCCAATCATGTAATCCTAGGGATTACGTGATTGAAATATACTACCACATCCACCCATCCCAAAAGCGAGGAAACTAGGGAATTCAAAGACATATTAATTCGATCAAGACGCGAAACAAAACAAGGTTATCCAATCCTTCCAGGAGGAAGGTGTCATAGAAAAAGGGAGCGTAAACCCAAAAAAAAAACAATATATAGTTTCATGTTTAAGAAAGGATTTTATCACCTCCTTCCGACAGATTCCTAAAAAAAAAGTAATGAATGCTAACATAATCAAAGCCACTCTTGAGATCATTAAAAAGTCACAAACATCTATTAATCTAACAACAAACTTCATCCTAGTTAAATCAACTTTTCTAAACATTATAAGGGAAGGGTAACCCCAAAAGTCATTAACAATTTACCAAAATTCCAACAACATCATACACACTTTTTGAAAGTGATTATATTAAACGATGCCAAAAATGCGGAACATTCAACAACAAAGTCTCGATAATATATGATAATCGAGTTTGCATTCAAAGGGTTAAATACACGATGGGTAATACACCATCCATACCCCATTTTCTAATAAGGCCTTACCACGAGTGCAAAGCACAAAGAAGACAACACACATATCCATCTGGGGTGGTTTACCAAAGTGTAATCATGGAATGAAAATTTTCAAGAGCTTTGTGTTAATGGTGAAGTGAATAAAATATTAACAACTCCACGTGGACCTTCTAATAGGTGAACCATTTTCCAAATAATTGATACCATGAGCCACGAGAGGAAAATATCAGTATAAAATCTCATGGTTCTCCCCTTTCTTCCAATACTACAGAGAGCAGCTCTTTGTTCTAATACATTGACAAGGAAAAAAAGGAATACTCTAGAACACAAAAGTACAAAAACCCCGATATTTTCCTCTTATTCTAAGGATATAGAGAATGATATTCCATACTAAAGGCATTATAGATGTTCATCATTATGAGGTAACGAAAAATATGTTTCCTCAATAACACCATAAATCCTAGATACACACCCATTGACATAAAGGAAATACCATAAGTAAACCGTACATATTCCAAGAGTTTTATTTTATTTTTATTTTTATTTTTTTAATTTTATTTTCCTTCATTAATTATTAAAGCAACTACCATTTACCTAGAAGACACAATTACTTAATCATTGGGGTTAACCCATGTACCAATATCGTTTCCAACCCATAGTGACAACCCCCACTTTAATATCAGACAAACATTGGGCAAGGGCTAACGTTGTCATTTCTAAGAGCCCGTAAATACAAATGGGGTTAAATCCCAAGATTATCAATACCAAGGGCTCGATAAGGGGCCATCATAGGTCATGACATTGAATCCCCAAGTGTTGTTTTCACCCAACAAAAAAAAACAAGAGTCTACCCATTGTTATAACAGGGTATAACACAACCATACAACAGAAAAGCCACACTAGTGTTATAGGTCAAACCTCTGGGTATGGCTCAGCTTAAATTAAATTTTCGTCACACATAATAATAATAGAAAACCAAATCGACCAAAATTTACTACACAAAGCTTACCATCATATAGTAAACCATCGAATACCTACATGTCATCGTAGTTTCTAAAAGAGTAAGTTAAAAAAATAAACTCAATAATGTTTCCTTTACTGCTAGACGGGAACTTGTTTGAATCACACAAAAATGCAAAAGCCCATTTATACATGTATGAAATGGAGTAAGCCATAAGGAGGAAAAGGGAGGAAAAATTATACATGTTGTAGAAGGTGCAAAATTCTACCATAAGTTTAATGTCAAAGCTACTTGATTTCTTTTACCTTTTTTTATATGATGTTATCTAGTTTGAAAAGAAATGGAACAAGACAACCCGAGAAGATAGGATCACACACAAATGGCCAAGCAAGAACGAGCAAGAATTAATTTCTCCATTACTCTAAATGATAAAACAACATGATCGCAAGCTACAATGACCGACGGGAGAACTAGAGATTGTCATTACGACGGAAACACAAGTCACTAAATTTTTGAACAACCTACTATGGCAATGCAACGAAAAAAATCTTCCACGAAAGGGCATCATCTTTAATAAGACAATTAGGCTTGGATAAAAAAATTTCTGAAAGGGCATCATCTTTAATATGACAATTATTGGATTGATCAGTTATTAGGTTAACACTAGAAGGAAGGTGGGGTGAACCAATCCCCACAAGATACAAACTCTTGATTTAGACCTCCCTTGCACAAGGTGACGAGCGTAAGGTCAAACTGAAGTGGAGTGCCATAAGGTTTTAGAACTACACCCTACTTGAGTAAGACTCAACTATTAACCATGCTTAAGAAAAGATTACAATAAACTATGGAAAGATTTAAAGTGAGAAGGTCAATTTATTTCATCATCATGATCTCTTTAGTTATTAACCGGCCTTTTAACGAGACTAAAGAGTTCAACTAGATTTGGGTAAAAGCTTCATTTATCAATCTCTTGATTAAGTACGACAAGGGAAAAACATGGGGTCCCCAGAGAAGAGTGTAATTCTTAGAGTGTCCTTAATCAAACTCCCCTACTAACTATGATATGACTATATCCCCTGCAAAAGCCAATAAGGAAAAATACTTATAGAACTAATTAACGTATCACGAAAAAGGGGATAAAGTTTAATCCGTAGTTAAGGATAACGAGGGTAGGTTTCTTTACACTGGTACAAAACTCATTTCTTTCTAATTTAAGATTCTTAAGTTTATCAACGAGAAACCCAAATTTCATTGTTATTTTACTTCTTGATTCATCTATGAATTCATTTTACTTTCTTTTTGTTTAACATTAGAGGAAGGATTGCCACTCACTAAAATATACAAAGAATTGCACTAGTGCTAAGACCATGGGGGGGAATTATTAAACGTGAAATTTTTATGACCCAAAAGAAGAAACTACTATTACTCCATGAGAAAACTAAACATGGTTATAACATCTCTACTCAACACATCACAAATAACCAAAGGTGTCAAAAGATTTGATTGAAATTTTCTGAGAACAAGTAGGTAACCAAAAAAAGGTCAAACCATGCTGCAACATTTTCATGACTAAAATAATATCATAAAGAAAATACACATAACAAGGTGATGACTGCATTTAATTCCTCACAATAATAATACAAGTTTTTCTACAAAAGGATAAAACAACTTTATTTCACAAGTACCGAAAATCCAAGGCAAGAGGCCTTCCAAACTCTATCACAACACCATTACAAGATTTATAGCACAATACACATTCTTACAAGGAACTTCATAAAACAACCTGATGAAACCTTTATCAATCCTTTTGTTTTAGCTACTCGCAAGGTCCATTTGCACAAGTATTAACTCGAGTCAGTTCGTGAGAAATGAGCATGTTGAGACTACACAATGAAACAATATGCTAACATTTAATAATATCATGAAAGGAATGTTCTACTTCAAGAATGGATTGAAGCACAAGCCACTAATCAAAATTCATCACACGAGATAAAGATTTACACCAGCTAACAAGGAGGAAAACAAATATTCTAGCAAGAATGATATCTCGAATAATCAAGGCAAGGCCTTAGAGATTAAAACAAAAAAGGTGGCCCAGATTATTGATATTTCAATCATGTAATCCTATGGATTGTCTGATTTAAATCTAATACCCAAACCCTCCATATACATAAAACCCAAGGTTTAATAAGGATCCAAAACACCCAATCAGTAGATTTTCATTAGAATGAAACACACAACAATACCTTTGAATCCATTCCTTCATCAATAAAGGATACTATGACCACCAATATTACGTCTCGATGATGATAACAACACAACTTAATAACAAGCAATCATTAATGGGTTGCAACCTACTAGTGTTCATTGATCTCAGACAAGTCAAACCATAGTACACATCTAAACAATCTATCCATATCCTCACACATTGGTTATACTCACATTCTATGTGACAAAAGATAAGTGATTGATTCTAACCGAACCAAGCTCTAAACATACATAGACACTCTCAGGTCATGGTTTCCACCCATAACCATCATTTCTTCCATGAAGGCCATTACATCCAACGTCATTTTAAGTACAAGGTATACCCTTACGATGTTTCACTTAAGAAGACTCCTCTTCATCTAGATACTCCAAGAGGTACGGGAAAATCAAGATATGTATACATAATATATATATTTGGGGTTTCCCAACCCATTATGGGTTCTATATCGCAGAGTCCATCTTAAAACCATAGGTTTTGTAATCCTCAAGGAGGCCCCAAATAGGGTCTACTTTCCTCAAACATTCCTAAGACCCCTTTTGGATTTTAGGTCCAACCCACAGATTAACCAAAAATAACATAATAAAAGAAAATATTAGAAACATTCAGTGGAGGAGACAATTACCACAAATAGTAGAATAGCTCGTATTGTTATTCCCACTAATACATAATCACCAACACCTTACAATAAGATGCCATAATTTGGATTATCCAATCATATATAACACCCCATGGAAGTTCTTCAGTTAATAAATCTTTCGTAAAGGATCAGCTCACTCTAATCACTTTCTCCACCGCACAGGCCTAAAAACCATAATCGTCAAACCAAAAACCTATAGGGAATGAAAATGATCCAAAATGGATTTTCTGGCTTCTTACCTTTTTATTTTTGTTTTTATTTTTTTTAGCTATGCCTTGATTACAGGTTGATCAAGAGGGTCATGTATACAATCCCGGTAAAACCTCAAGCTTGAGTGATCTTTTTTTTTTTTCTAAAATACCCACCAGGAATGAAAGGATCAAAACAACGTGGCTAGCATAATTCCCAGCAAGATTATCCTTACATTAATGATATTATTCCCATTAATTACAGTCCACTACATTAGAAATATAACCCCCAAATTTGTATGCTTAAGTTTGAAAAATGAAACAGATGAAGTAAGATGGTCCAAGCAAGGGAAATAAAGAAATAACTAGGTATGAACAACTGATGGAATGTATCCTAATCATATAGTAATGTTATCATTCCACTACAAATAACAGAGTAAAGAGAATGCAATTTTTTCCTTTTACAAACCATTCACAATTTTTTTTAGCAATTCAGCAGAAGGAAATTTAGAGGAATAACCAGCACACTCAAGGTAGTGAATAAACAAATCCCAAAATCCTTTTCTAGGTGCCATTTCAGGGAGAAGACACATTTGTTTCATAAAGTTTTAAAAAGGTAGCACCCATTTCAGATTTTAGATTCAACATGCCTGATTTTGAGCTTCCACAATGGTACTCATGTGGAAGAGCCACTGTATAGCCACACCATAAGATTTATCCCTTTTCTCTCACTAGAAGGGTGTCCAAGTTTGCCTCTAGTCTACAAATATCCTCACCAACCATCCACTCAGCCAGAAACTACCAGAGAAAGGTGCATCTTACCTCCACAATGCCAAAACATGTCTCAAAAATTACACCTTGCATAACAGAAAAGAATGGCCAGCAGCTAAGGAAAATGTGCAGGTCCACCATTATCAGACATAGAAGAACAGAGAAGAAAAACAACCCATAAAAAGCTAGTGGCCAGCAACAAAAGGAAGAAGGCATTTTTCAAACCACGCACCCATCTTCCATCAAAATAAATCACCAGAAAAAAGGTGCTTCAACATCCAAGGAACAAGGCTCCATTTCACACGGCCAGACCCAAAGGAATACACAAGCCAAGGAGTCAAAAGAAAAAAATCAATGAAAGAAGATAGGCGGCCAACATGGTGAAGTAATGGTGGGTGGGTGTCATTTATTTCAAGCATTAAAATATTGCCAGGTGCTCAACCACCCTCCACGCCAAAGAAGATTCAAACAACAACAAATAAGATAGCACAAAACCAAACCTTTGCAAGGGGAAAGATGGATTATGCTCAACCCAATAAATTCATTAGTGGAGGCCATGTGATAAAGGGCCAAGTCGATGATGAAGTGGTGAGAGGTGGTAGGTGGAGGAGTCAAAAAATTTTGGCACAAAACAAATAATCCCCTTCTAAAAATTGCACCACACACACAACCCCTACATATTCATATGGAAGAAAAAGAGGAAGAAGGGAAACCCAATAATCCTACACCAACCAAGAGATTAAATTACATATGATGGGCACACTGAAGGAAGTAAAAGTCATTTTTTTAATTAAACGATTAAGACAACATGATAGCAGGCATAAACGACCGAGGGAAGAAACTAGAGGTTAGCGTTCGAAGGTGAACACAAAGCAATGACTGACCATGGCGCCAAGATGGGGTAACCCTTCTCCAGCGTGAAATGAGGTTCGGTCTATAGGAGCGAACATAATGATACAACAAAATGACAAGGAGATAAAATAATAATAATAATATAAAATATTGGCCGATCGACACAACTTAATAATATCATTATTATCATTATTTTATTTTTATTATATATATATATATATATATTATTAATTTTACAACTTAAAAATAGTGATAATAATGATATTAATAATGACAGACAATCAAATTTGTCAATATGAGAACACAATTTTCCTTTAATAGGAAGATCGTAAAGGATGTTGAAGGGGCCAGATGGTAGGAACATCAACATGACACAAGCAGACATGACGAAGAGGGAGAAAGCTGAATATTCCCTGTGATAAGGGAGAAGTCAACAATAGATCAAAAGGAGCACAACAACGTTCAAATCTTAACAACAAGGTCACCGACGTATGGGCAGGTGTAATGCTGAACAAGGCATTACATTCTACCCCCTTAAGAAAGTATCTTCCTCGATGCGAAATAACATAAAGAGAAAGAAAGTGGTAAGAAACAAGGAACATATGAGGGTGAAGTTACACTCTATGGTTAAGATTTCAGACGCTATAGCATGGCCACGGGGTGGCCTTGGGAACATTTGGCTTAAATTTTAACTTTCAAGGTTATGTGAATATTGGCAGTTCACTCTTACTCATTATTTAATTAGTCTCTTTCTATTTACCTTATTCTTAATTCAAGTTCTTAGAAATTTCATTGTTGCATAATTTTTAGTTTGTTCATTCTTGAGGGTGCCTAACATGGACTAATATCACGACACACATACATCATACATCATAGGAACACTCCCAAGACATCACAATAACTCAACATATATCTCGAAACATCAATCATACACACAAATCTCTTATGCCTCCCTCAAGTCTCTTATGCCTCCCTCAAGTATCTTATGCCTCCCTCAATTCTCTTATGCCTCCCTTAATGAGGTTGGTCTCCCTATGGCCCTAGGCACATAGAGTCTAGACACCCCTAACCCAAGTGACATAATAACTTGTGGTCCAACAACCCACTAGTTATCTATAACTCCTTGGGGCGTACCCCATACAACGAAGCAAGTCCATAGGTCCAACCATTCCATGGTGCATCCCATGACCCTATTCCACACGTCACGATAATAGGACCAACATAGCAATCCGATTCAAATGCCAAGTTGCAAAGTACAAGCCTTGGGAAAGGCAGTAAAATTTTAAAATTTAAATGAAGATCCAAAACCAAGAAAAATGAATGGCCAAATAGCCATAGTTAGTGTCAAAAATCTGCATGTTAGTACCAAAAACTAAGGAAATGCCCTAAATGTAAAACATGATGATAAAGAAAATTGTTGGTCGTTGTAGAAATAAAATAAAATTTCAATTTTCAAATAAAATACACATATAATAATATCACATTACGATAACTATGTGGCCTTATTTGACCACCAAGGGGGTACTCACCGATTTGTTGGCACTCGTAACATCGAGCCTCAACTCATAAAAATAACATATCAATAGTACAACTATCATCATCTCTATCTGATTCATCCCACCACCACTTCGACAAGGCTAAACACAGTCATAACTACACTTAGGTTGCATCCATAGAACACCCACATAGGGAGAGAGAAAGAAGCACAAGTCATAATCTACGAACCAAAGGTCGGCTTGAGTTATTGCCAATGGTATACAATTCCTCACTCCAAACATACACTTTTACCAATTTCCCTTAGGGTCGGTTAACGTAAGGTTCACAACATAACATGCAACTACATCACTACACAATGGTGGTTCACACACATTAATCATAGCACCTTCACAAGGTACATATATAGGGTATATCACATACATTACATTCACAGTTACAACATACCACATCACCACATGCTGCACCCAAAGTGCAATCACCGTATGATAGGGATCATATACTCACCATATGTTCCAATTTTATGATGTTATTCATTACATATCACATGAATTACTTATGATGAGAACAATTACGACACACAGTGAACTACCATATAACATGGGAATGCACACATTTCTACTCAAATGATAATGACATCACTAAGAAATCCAATTCACTACAACCAACCTGGTCACACAACATATGAGCACACCCACACATCATGAATGCCCAAAGGATCCAACACTCCAAAATCAACAATCACATTTCTTCCAAAACACAACAAAATAGTGTTTCACACTCAAATTCACATAGAATTCCTAACAAGGAGAGAGAATAATCTCATCTTTAACACATCAACATGCCATCAGTTACACACTAAGTGACATACACAACATGTGCACTAACAATATAACAATTACGACATAGTTCACATCACGCTTAAATCACATTACTCTTCCAATATCAACCACCATCATGCAACACCATCATGTAATATCATCACAACTCCAAACTGGCCCAAAGGTTCAAGAGCATTAACCTCGGCTCTGATACCAAGTATAACACCCACTATTTGAGACACACAAGGAAACATAGAAAAAAATACAGGATAATTTGTTTTTGACTTGTTCGAAGGATAAAATGACCTTACAGGAGGACACAAAGGTTACAACTAACTTTTTAAACAACCTAACACAACTATGACCACATAGGCAACATGGAACAACCAACACCCATCAAGGAAAGTTCACTTTTCTCTTTGACAAGACACCACAAGTAACCCAACTACAGTACATAGTTACAATTCAGGACATCCCACTATGAACATCTTCTTAAGGTTATTTATTTTACTAAAACATGCCCTTCAAAATTTATCTTACGTTCTAGGAGATTAAGGTTTGATTTAACGAAAATTCTTCTTACAAGGGTTAAAAATCCTTTCTTTTATACTTAGAGACATTAGGCTTGCGTAAAACTTTTCTGAAAGGGCATCATATTTAATGTGATAATTATTGGATTGATCAGTTATTAGGTTAACACTAGAAGGGAGGTGGGGTGAACCAATCCACAATATTATCTTAAACCAACACAAGCTACAGACTCTTGATTTAGACCTCCCTTGCACAAGGTGACGAGCGTAAGGTCCAAATAAAATGGAGTGCCATAAGGTTTCAAAACTACACTCTGCTTGAGAAAGACTCAACTATTAACCACGCTTAAGAGAATATTACAATAAACTATGGAAAGATTTAAAGTGAGAAGGTCAATTTATTTCATCATCATGATCTCTTTAGTTATTAGCCGGCCTTTTAACAAGACTAAAGAGTTCAAAGGGATTTGGGTAAAAGATTCATTTATTAATCTCTTGATTAAGTACGACAAGAGAAACACATGGGGTCCCCAGAGAAGACTGTAAGTCTTAGAGTGTCCTTAATAAAACTCCCCTACTAACTATGATCTGACTATATCCCCTGCAAAAGCCAACAAGGAAAAATACTTTTAGAACTAATTAACGTATCACAACAAAGGGGATAAAGTTTAATCAGTAGTTAAGGATAACGAGGTTAGGTTTCTTTACACTTTTACAAAACTCATTTCTTTCTAATTTAAGATTCTTAAGTTTATCAACGAGAAACCCAAATTTCAATGTTATTTTACTTCTTGATTCATCTATGAATTCATTTTACTTTCTTTTTGTTTAACATTAGAGGAAGAATTGCCACTCACTAAAATATACAAATAATTACACTAGTGCCAAGACCATAGGGGGGATTATTAAACGTGAAAGTTTATATGACCCAAAAGAAGAAACTACCATTAATCCATGAAAAAACTAAACATGGTTATAACATCTCTACTCATTACGGCACAAAGAACAAAAAGTGTCAAAAGATTTGATTGAAATTTTTCCGAGAACAAGTAGGTAACCAAAAAAAGGTCAAACCACGCTGCAAAATTTTCATGAATAAAATAATATCATAAAGAAAATACACATAACAAGGTGATGATTGAGTTTAATTCCTCACAATAATAATACAAGTTTTTCTACAAAAGGATAAAACAACTTTATTTCACAAGTACAAAAATCCAAGGCAAGAGGCCTTCCAAACTCCATTACAACACCATTGCAAGATTTACAGCACAATACACATTCTTACAAGGAACTTCATAAAATAACCGCTGAAACCTTTATCAATCCTCCATTTTAGCTACTCGTAAGGTCCATTTGCACAAGTATTAACTTGAGTTAGTTCACGAGAACTGAGCATGTTGAGAATACATAATGAAACAATATGCTAACATTTAACAATATCATGAAAGGAATGTTCTACTTCAAGAATGGATCGAAGCACAAGCCACTAATCAAAATTCATCACATAAGATAAAGATTTACACCAGCTAACAAGGAGGAAGCCAAATATTCCAGCAAGAACGATATCTCGAATAATCAAGGCAAGGCCTTAGAGATTAAAAAAAAGGGGGCATGAAATTGAGATTTCAATCATGTAATCCTATGGATTACGTGATTTAAATATAATACCCAAACCCTCCATAGATATAAAACCCAAGGTTTAATAAACTTCCAAAACACCCAATCAACAGATTTTCATTCGAATGAAACACACAACAATACCTTTGAATCCATTCCTTCATCAATAAAGGATACTATGACCACTAGGAATACATCTCGATTATGATAAAACACAACTTAATAACAAGCAATCATTAATGGGCTGCAACCTACTAGTGTTCATTGATCTCAGACAAGTCGAACCATAATACACATCTAAAAATACTATCCATCTCATCACACATTGGTTATACTCACATTCTATGTGATAGACAATAAGTGATTGATTCTAACCGAACCAACCTCTGAATAGATATAGACACTCTCAAGTCACGGTTTCCACATGGAACCATCATTTCTTCCATGAAGGCCATTACATCACACATCTTTTTGAGTACAAGGTATACCCTTATGAGATTTGACTTAAGAAGACTCCTCTTCATCCAGATACTCAAAGAGGTTTGGGAAACTCAAGATATGTATACATTATATATAAATAGTAGAATAGCTCGTATTATTATTCCCACTAATACATAATCACCAACACCTTACAATAAGATGCCATAATTTGGATTATCCACTCATATATAACACCCCATGGAAGGTCTTCAGTTAATAAATCTTTCCATAAAGGATCAGCTCACTCTAATCACTTTCTCCACCACATAGGCCTAACAACCATAATTGTACAAACCAAAAACCAATAGGGAATGAAAATGATCCAAAACGGATTTCTTGATTCTTACCCTTTTTAATTTTTTAATTTTAATTTTTTAATTTCTTTTAACTATGCCTTTATTACAGGTTGGTCAAGAGGGTCACGTATACAAGCCTAGGTAAAACCTCAAGCTTGAGTAAGACTTTTTTTTTCTAAAATACCCACCAAGAATGAGAGGATCAGAACAACGTGGCTAACATAATTCCCATCTAGATTATCCTTACATTAAGGATATTATTCCAATTAATTACAGTCCACTAAATTAGAAATATAACCCCCAAATTTGTGTGCTTAAGTTGGAAAAAGGAAATGGATGAAGTAAGATGGTCCAAGCAAGGGAAAGAAAGAAATAACCAGGTATGAACAACTGATGGAATGTATCCTAGTCGTATAGTAATGTTCTCATTCCACTACAAATAACAGAGTAAAGAGAATGCAATTTTCTCCTTTTACAAACCAGTCACAAAAAAATAGTGATTCAGCAAAAGGAAACTCAGAGGAATAACCAGCACACTCAAGGCAATGAATAAACAAATCCCAAAATCCTTTTCTAGGCACCATTTTAGGGAGAAGACACATTTGTTTCATGAAATTGTAAAAAGGTAGCAACCATTTCAGAGTCTAGATTCAACCTGCCTGATTTGGAGCTTCCACGATGGTACTTGTTAACAATTTAACTTGCCCTCAAAGATAAGTCAAATGAGGTCGGAAATTTTTTTTTAAGAAATCCCTTGTACACTGAATTTTGAAGTCTTAAAGTATAATTTTTAGATTTCAGATTTTCAGAATTTTCATTTCGGAAGTTTTTTTGAAGTCCGAAAGTCTGAATTTTAAGACTTTGGGGTTTTCAGAATTCAAAATTTTCTTTCAAACATTTGGTGTTTTCGTTTCATTTTTTCCGAAGTCCGAAATTTTGAATTTTCAAACTTTTAGGTTTCAAAACTTTTCATCACCAATTCACATTTTGTTTCCAATTTCCCCGAAGTCTGAAATCCTGAATTTCTAAATTTTCAGACTTTCGGGTTTTCGAGTTTCGGAACTTTGTAGTTTTTCTGATCATTTATTTCTTCACCAACCTCGTACAGATTGGATTTTTGCATAAATGTAAGGGTATTCTATTTAAACTTGATTTTCTTCGGTCATTTTCACCTGACAAATATCTCTGACATCCCCTTTTCTTGTCTTTTTCGATGTCCTTTTTCAAGGTATGTTATTTTTGTTATTTCTTTTTGGTTTTAGATTTTCTTTTTGTTCTCATCTTCTCATTTTCTTTCCTTTTGTTTCTTCGTGTGTTTTTTGAATAATGGACTTCCCATTCACCATGTTTTCATTTTTGAGTTATCTCTAATTTTTCAGGTTATTCACAAAATCATCTCGAGGTAGATCTCAAGTTTTACAGAGTTGCTAGTTTGTCTTTTTTAGAGAAAGTGTTTTCGGAAACTCACTTCAGAGAAAATCACTGCGGACTTCGAAGAAAGTGTTTTCAGAAAAATTTCTTCAGAGAAAATCACTTCGGAGTTTCGGGGAAACTCACTTCAGGAATTTCCATTTCGAGAAAAACTTTGAAGAAAATTGTTCGGATAAAATTCTTTCGGGATTTTGGAGATTTCCATTTCGAAGTTTTCATTTTTGGGATTTCAGAGGTTTTTCATTTCAGAATTTTAGATACTCTCATTTCGGAGCTTTCTTTCGGTGATTTTCTTTTTAGACTTTTAGAACTTGGCATTTTGGACTTTCAGAGATTGTGACTTCGGAGATTTCTTTCAAAGATTTTCATCCTACAGAATTTCAGAGTTTTTCCTTCTTCGGCTTCCGAAATCCAGAACTTCATGTCTACTTCTACTTCAAAAGGGAAAGAGAAGATGAAATATTCATTCCTTGGAGTTGCTCCTTAGTCTTGCCTATCGTATAATCTAGGAAACATAGGGGATACTTGAATTAGGATAGATTGACTTCCCATATTTTTGGAGCAGAGTAAAGGCTGCTAACAAAAAGCCATGGATGGAGGAAATTTATGACAACAAACTTGTCATTGTGGTTGGTTTTCCTACTTCAATGCATTGTCTTGAATTTTTTTCAAGCTGCAGCCTTCCCACTTCGATGCGAGATTCTATGATGGTTAAAGATGACAATGATAAAGCGGTCATTCCCCTAGATCTTGATTTATTTGAATATCTCCTCAAGCTACCTTACGTTCAAGACTATGCCACTATTTCACCCGAAATCATAGTAGAACATTGGAACAAGGATGTTGATTCATGTACAAAGATTGTCATGAAAAGCTACTTGTCCAAAAGCATGGTCAAGTTGCCAAGAACCTTGTATAGGGCAGACTTCATCTAGGAAGTCAATGACATAATCATACTGCTAAGCCGATTTTCAAGCCTCCAATCTGCCAAGAAATTCCAAGAGTGGATGTTTTTATGCATTGTCACTATCACGAAGAACAGATTGAGGAAAATCTCAAAGACTTGGTGATGTAAGATGATGATATCACAAGAAATTTCAATTCTGATTCGATCGATAGAATGGTCTTGTCCTAGAACTTCATAGGAAGGATGTCCAAGGTCATTTTGAAGCTGAAAATAATACCATCCTAAATTACCAGAGAGATCAAGACAACAGATGTAGTAAGTCACTACGCATGTAGACCTGAAGATGAAGAGATCCAGGGAATAATCAAATGCTTTTTTGAATAAAATCAAAGACTGGCTATATGGAAGGAAAGTCAGGAGGAGCTTAGAAAAAATGAACAAGTTGCAGTTCCAAATAAGGATTGAGTGGCCATGGAAGGACAAATTCGAGCTCCAGATCTGTCGAGAGTTACAGGTTGACTCGGTCAAATAATTACAATAGTTATGCTATTTTCATGAGATCTTGTTCCCTTAATTTAATGACATTTCTATTTTTAGTAAAATGTTAGTTAAGGGCCCAAATGTAATGGCTCAGCCTAAAGAACTTATAAATAGATGAATGCTTAGAGTTCATGGAGATATAATTTCAAGATTTTGGTGATTTTACTCTTCAAGCTTGGAAGAGTATTTTCAAATAATTGTGAAGTCCCTTTTAATTTTATTCAATTACACTCTGTCATTTGAAATTCTAATTACTGTGTGAAATAATTATTTATTACATGCTTTGTGAATGTGATTCCTTAGTATGTTTGAGTAACTTTCCTTTGCTTAAGATTATTTATTGTATGCCAAGATAAAGTGATGTGGTTATTTTCTTTTCCGTTGTGATTGTAACTTTCCTTCTTGATTTGAAGTTACGTTATCTTTATTTTTCCTAAAGTGGGTGCTTAAGATGTGCTTGTGTTAATTTTTCCAATAACGTTATCTCATGTATCTAAACCAAATCATGTTCTTTCTCTTTTGTATAAGTTTAACAAAGGAACATGTGTTTCTAGTTTGTGGTACTTGTACTCTTTCTAGTTACAATAGGTGAAAGTGATTTAGGATGCTAGCATCTCACTCACAATAACCCTTCCAAAATTTGAACATCCCTGCTCTTTGGTGCATCACCACTTCTAGTTTAGGATTTATTTCTTTGTAATCTCTCCTTAATCCCATGAAGAGTTAGAGCATCTAGTTTAAACAAAGGAAGCCGACCTTTCTCTCGGAGGTTCATCTCTAGTCTAAGTCCCACAACTTGAGAGATGATCCCATGTGTCACTATCACACTAAATGTCATGATTCATTTTCAGGCCATTAGGAGGGTGCAGTGATTTTGTGACAATAGTTTTTGGCATGCCCGGTGGGATAGAGTTGGTACTTATCTTCTCATTTTTATCAATCTAAGTACCTGGCGACTCCATATCTCTAGATTTCAAAGTTCAATATATCAACTTATGTGAAGGATTCATACAAGAGCTTCTTCAAGGTAGGGAATTTATTAGCATATAGAGCTTTCATTATCTCCTCCAAGAAGAAGAGGCAGAAGTACTTTAGTCGCGGCACCTGTGGATTTTCCTCACAGGGAGCATTCAACTCCGCCTTAGGGACATTTTCCTCTACCAAGATATAATCCACGTAGATTCACAATGGCGGTAAATGCTTGTCCTCCTTTTAATGCTAGCAGCCCCCTATAGTTGGCGTAGAGAGACGCTATACCAGTAGCAACCCTTAAAAGTTTTGCCATTTTTAATGGTGAAACTAATATTTCCCCTTGGAACACATACTAGACGTAGCAAGCATTTGCGCGAATTCACATGATATCACGAAGATAACGTAGTTGTTTGAATTCTTCTACTTCTTTTAAAGGAAGGGCACTTCAATGGTTAAGGAGCTTAACCATGGGTTCAGATTACTACATGGAATGAGTTGGGCAACAAGTTTTGCAAGTAGTTCAAAGACAAAAGTGATCATTTATCCCTTGTGGAAAAATTACATACCATCAAAAGATCTCCTCAAGAGTATATGAGTGATTTCAATCTCCACTTCGACAAAACTTGGAAGTGAATTCTAGCTCTTGTACGTCCATCTCCACAAAGCACTTTCCTATATTATTTACGAGCATTGAATAGTGATATTTCTGTCCTGATTCAATCAATGGGAGGTAATATTATTCTCAACGTCTATGAAATTATTGTCACAACTGATAATTTCCTAATTCAAGCAGGTAAAATTTCCCCTAGGCCTCTTATGCCTATGTTTGCAGAACTTGCAGGAAAACAACCAGCTCTTGCGCCAATTCCGGTAGCTTCGAATTCAACAACCATGCCTGCATCTAACCCTGCTAATGACATGGCTGAGGTGAAGTCACAGTTGCAAACTTTTGGAATGAACTTGTGGAAATGAAGAGGTAGCAGTCCCAATATAACTCACCCCTTCCAATCTCAATATCAAATGAACCGTTCTCCCTTTCAAGAAAACAATCAGTCATAGAACCAAACCATAAGCCAAGTTGTAAATATTAAACCTTTGAATTCTCAAAATCCTTCTACTACCAGTTCTTCTAGAGCCATAGTTCTAGTCCAAAACAATCTCATCCAAGATTATGAGTGGTTTTATCCTTGTTCCCAACCCCACAATCAGAATCTCTACCCAAATGGAGTTTTGAGTCAGGCTCTCATGGTCCAAAGTATATCCAGCCCATCAGAATCAGCAGTTGAGATAGCAACCCAAGATAATCAGACTCCAATCACTAAAGAAACCACATTAGTAAATTGGCAATCTGATGATTTTTGTGGAGTAAATGCCGACGCCTCCTCGGTGGCTTCAAATATGCGTTCCAAAAGAGGAAATAGAACCACAAAGTTCTAAAGATGACCAAGCGTCTACTTCACATCCTCAAACACAACCAATGATAGATAAAGATGCAGGGAGGAAATGACCAGAAGTATCCACAAGTCAATCTCCAAAGAGTAATGGACCTGCAGTTGTGATGGTGCTGAATAAACATTTTCCAAAATAAGATACTAATGCCCATAAGAGCATAAACAAGGTAGGGAAATACTGTTCAATATTGTAGAGCAGATGAAAAAGACTAATTTTACTGTTACCATGTGGGATGTGCTTTCAATACCGTCTCAGCAGAATTTTCTATGAGAAGATTTGAATAGTTTTGGCACTACTGATAAACCATCAAGTCATGGAGCATCCATATCAACCAGTCTATTTCAACTGGAGACAAAAGGAATTCTCAGAGCAAATAAACCACCACCATTTTACATCTCTCTAATCATCGGCAATCATTTGGTTTATAATTACATGATCGATTTCGGGGCCAGTAGTTCTGTCATGCCTAAGTAGATTACAGACGTGTTAGGGATTTCATATACCCTATTTTCAAAAGGAGTAGTTTAGTTGGATGACACGGAAGTCAAGACTGTTAGGATCATTAAAGGGATACAAATCACCTTCCATGCATGTCCCAATTTTTCATTCACACAAGACATATTGGTCATCGATCTCCCTCCTCTCTTTTCCATTTTCTTATCACGAGATTTTATCGCCAAAATGGGTGGTTATTTATCAGCAGACTGGTCGCACATGATTTCAAGAACTCGGTATGGGACAAAGGTGACTATAAGAGATGAACCCATTTGCCACAACCATGTGGAACCATACACAGTCAAGCCCATAAATTGAAATTACGCCATTAGTGAACCCGAAGAGGAAGATACAGACCATGAATCAATTACTCTCATAGAGGAGGTTCCTAACACAGTCCTTGATGAAGTAAGTACAGATCACCAATATGACGCGTATGATGATTCATTGGAAAATGAAGAGTCTCGGTCTATATTTTTAGAAGATACTAGATTAGGAACATACTATGTACACGAGGAAGGTGCGATTGTACTGAAATTGGTCAAAGAGCCCATGATTCCAAGGGACTATGGAAAGTCTTCTTTGATGGTTCAAGGAGAAAAAATGCATTCGGTGCAGGAGTTATGTTGATCTCTTCAAAAGGAAAAAAATATTTCTCGTCCTTCCGATTGCAGTTTAGTTGCACCAACAATGTTGCTAAGTTTGAAGCCTTAGTGCAAGGGATCCAGCTAGCTCAAAAGAGGGGATTCAAGGCTCTAACTATGTTTAGAGATAGTGAGTTGGTTGATCATCAAGTAACGACGCACAGTGCATCCAAGAACGATCTTCTAAGATAATACAAAAGTCAAGTTTGGGATCTAATTTAATATTTTGAGGCTTTTAGAATTCATGCAATTCCCAGAAGTCATAATCAAGACGCTAATAGGTTGGCCACGGTGGGATTACACTATGACATACCTATTGATATCATGGAGGAAAGACAACAAATCTTCAAAATGGTGGTTCGTCTTGCATTACCTAATAATGTGAATAGTTAACAAGTGTTCAACAATGATGAACAAATTGTCCTCTTCCTACAACAAGAAGTAGAGTTCGCGATCAAACATCGGGATAAATTTTAGATATCCTATGGTGATCAAGTCATCCAATTGAAAGGAAATAAGTTACCAAAAGGCCTAGTCACTCTTGAATTCATTTTTGACACAGATGATTAGGTCAAGCGGTAGGGCACTAACATGACAATCAAAGAAGAAGACTTTGGGGGGTTGAGGTAGCTAGTGAGAAATTTCTGAAGATTGGAAAAGTGTGCACTAATCAAGAAAAGAAAGCTTTCACTGAGTTGTGGCAAGAATACCACGACATCTTCGCTTAGAGTTATAAGGACCTGCATGGTTTTGATCCAAGACTAACACAACATACTATTGAACTGGACCCAAGTTCTAAGCTAGTTCGTCAAAAGCAGAGGCCGATCAACCCTCAATTGAGCCATTAATGTGGAAGGAAATAAAAAGCTTTTCAAGGCTACATAATTTTTCCCATCAAACATTCATCATGGGTGGCCAACTGCACTGTAACAAAGAAGAATGGTGAAATTTGATTATGAGTGAACTTCTGGGATTTGAATCATGCCTCACTATAAGATAACTACCATCTTCCATCAATGGAACAAATTCTTCAAACAATATCGGGGCCCAAAGGTTTTCTTTACTTAATGGATATTCGGGTATAATCAAATTCGGTCCAAGAATCTAATCAATTCAAGATAGCATTTACTACTAAATGGGGCACTTATGCATACAACAAGATGTAATTGGGCTATCCAATGAAAGGGCTACTTTCTGAGAGCTATGGATATGGCATTCAGAGTGCTCATCAACAATATTATCTTGGTTTACCTCGATGACATAAATATCTATTCCAAGCATGCTGAAGATCATATTACACATCTATGAAAGGTTTTCTGAAAATGTAGAGACTTTGGGGTCTCATTGAATCCTAAGAAGTGTATTTTCGTAGTTCAAGAGGGAAAGTTGGTAGGAAATATCTTCTCTGCAGAAGGATTGTCCATTGATCCAGCTAAAATCTAGTGAATTATGTCCTTATCTCTTCCGAGCCACAAGAAAGGTCTCCAGAGCTTCCTGGGAACCATTAATTTTGTGTGACGATTCATTCCCCAATTTGCAACAATGGCCAAGCCACTTACAACCATGTTAAAAAAGAATATTCCATTTTAATGGATGAAGGAAGGAAGAGAAAGTTTCGAGGCTATCAAAATAGCCATTTCACAGTGCCCACATTGGTGAATCCTAAGTTTGATAAAGACTTCATTCTCTATGCTTTCACTGGATAGGAGAGCATTTCAGGGATTCTAACCTAGCAAAATGATGATTTGATGGAGCAACCAATTGCCTTCTTTAGTCAGTCTCTCAAGGAGTACGAGCTCAAATATTCATTCATCAAAAAGCAGGTTTTCGTAGTCATTCGAGCTCTAAAAAAATTCAAGCACATGTTGTCCAACAACAAGGTGCATTTAATGGTTTCTCACCCCGACGTTAAAGAATTTTTGTTGAATAATGGAGTACGATGTATACATCAAATTCACTAAGCTTGTTAGAGGTAAGGGGATTATGCCAACAGATTGGTCAGCAGACATGGAAACTAAAGAGGACAAAGATGTTGTGCTCCTTAATACCGATGGTGAAAATGATCAAGTTGATTGGTTGAATAAGATACAAAATTTCCATCTCTTTGAGGTATATCCTCCAAATATGGATAAGGTTCAGCGATGCACTTTCTACCTCTAGTATATTCCATACATTATGGTGGATAATGTTCTCTTTCGAAAGGATTTGAATGGCATCCTCCTACGCTGTATGAAGCCAAAAAAGGTGAGCAAGATATTGGAGGAGTTCCACAATGGCCTCTCAGGAGGGCATTATTCAGCACGAATAATGGCTACCAAAATCATGCGAGCCGGTTATTATTGGCTAGACTTATTCAAAGATGCTCATTTTTGGGTAAGGAAATGTAAGGAATGTTCCTTCTTTGTAGGTAAACAAAGGTGACAAAGACACTTCCGTTGCATCACATTCAGGTAGATCAACCTTTTTTCAATGGGGATTAGAATTTATTGGTATGATTAATCCTCCATCTAATGAAGGGCAAAAATGGGTTCTTACTACTGACAGATTATTTCACTCGTTGGATGAAGTGGTGACTTTGAAGGAAAGCAACGAAAAGGTTATTTTTGAATTTTTGGAAAATATCATGACAAGATTTGGTGTCCCATTTATTATCTCCGAAATGCAATGACATTCCTTGGGATGAAAATAAGTGAATGGGTAGTCAAGAACGGGGTCTACCTCAAGGCTTCATCTAACTACTACCTTCAAGGAAATGGGTTGGCTGAATCTAGCAACAATAATTTGATAAGGATCATCAAGTGCACGATGGAAGCAAATAAAAGGACCTGGCATACTTAGCTTAAGGTCACTCTATGGGTAGATCGAATAACACCTAAGAAGGCCATTAGGGTTTCACCTTTCGTAATGGTATATGGACAGGAAGCAAAACTCCCACTTTCATTGGAAATACCTTCTTTAGACTTGGCCTATCGGCTCGAGGTAATGGAAGATGACGCCTTAACAGTGAGATTTTGAACTCATGGAGTTAGAAGAGACTCGAATATAGCTATGTGTATGCTCACACATCATCAGACCCAGGTCAAAAAATACTTTGATAAGAAAGCTTCAGATAGATCATTCAGGGAAGGAGAGTTGGTCCTTAAGTGGGATGAAGACCGAGCTAAACCACAGGTATGCCAAGTTTGACACCCTCTGGAGTGGGCCCTATATTATCACAAGTTGTAAAGAGGTGAATTCCTTTCATCTATCTAGACTCAATGGAGAAAAATTACCCATTCATGTGAATGGGATACATCTCAAGGCTTGCTTTTGAGATTGTTCCACCCTGTATAGAGTTTTGTCTTTCCTCCAAGTGCTTTTCACATCGTTCATTTTCTTTTGTTACTTTTTCTTCTTTTGTTTTTGTTGTTTAGGGACTCCTTTGCCCAATGTTTTTCTTAAGGCTACCGGTCTAGAAAGCTTAGCATGTAAGTTTTCCCTAAAGGTCACAAAAATGTTAGCAATTAACTTACCCCTGAATGATAAGACAAATGAGGTTGGAATTTTTTTTTAAGAAAGCCCTTGTCTGATGAATTTCCAAGTCTTAGAGTCTAATTGTTAGATTTTGGATTTTCAAAATTTTCATTTTAGAAGTGTTTTTGAAGTCTGAAAGTCTAAAAGTCTAAATTTTTAGACTTTCAAGTTTCTGAATTCGGAGTTTTCTTTCGAACATTTGGTGTTTTGGTTTCATTTTTTTGAAATCTGAAACTCTGAATTTTTAGACTTTCGGGTTTCAGAACTTTTCATTACCAATTCACATTTTGTTTGCAATTTCCCCGAAGTCCGAAATCTTGAATTTCCAAATTTTTAGACTTTCAAGTTTTCGGTTTCCACAACTTCAGAGTTTTTCTGAGCATTTATTTCTTCACCAACCCCGTACGGATTAGATTTTCACCATAAATGTTAGGGTTTTCTATTTAAACTCGATTTTCTATGTTATTTTATCTTGAAAAATATCTCCGACATCCCCTTTTCTTGTCTTTTTCGATGCCCTTTTCAAAGCTATGTTGTTTTTGTTATTTCTTTTTGGTTTTAGATTTTCTTTTTGTTCTCATCTTCCTATTTTCTTTCCTTTTGTTTCTTTGTGTGTTTTTTTGAATAATGGACTTCCCATTCACCATGTTTTTGTTTTAGTTATCTCCAGTTTTTAGGTTATTCACAAAATCATCTCGAGGTAGATATCAAGTTTTGCGAGTTTCTAGTTTTTCTTTTCGGAGAAAGCATTTTTGGGAAGGTCACTTGAGATAAAATCACTTTGTGGGACTTCGTAGAAAATCATTTCGAGAAAGCTTTTCCGGAAAATTTCTTCGAAGAAAATCACTTTGGAGTTTGGGGAAAACTCACTTCAGAAATTTCCATTTCGGAGAAAATTGTTCGGAAAACATTCTTTCAGGATTTCAGAGATTTCCATTTCGGAAGTTTTCATTTTTGGGATTTCAGAGGTTTTTCATTTCAAAATTTTGGATACTCTCATTTTAGAGCTTTCTTTCGGTGATTTTATTTTTGGACTTTCACAACTTGGCATTTCAAACTTTCAGAGATTGTGACTTCGGAGATTTCTTTCAGAGATTTTCATCCTACAAAATTTCAGAGTTTTTCATTCTTCGGCTTACGAAATCCAAAACTTCATTTCTACTTCTACTTCAAAAGGGAAAGAGAAGATGAAATATTCATTCCTTGGAGTTGCTTCTCAGTCTTACCTATCCTATAATCTAGGAAACATAGGGGATAATGAATTAGGATAGATTGACTTCCTATATTTCTGGAGTAGAGTAAAGGCTACTAACAAAAATCCATGGATGCAGGGAATTTATGACATGATGGACTTGTCATTGTTGGTTTTCCTACTTCAATGCATTGTCTTGAATTTGTTCTAACTACAGCTTCCCACTTTGATGCGGATTCTATGATGGTTAAAGATGACAATGATAAGGTGGTCATTCCCTTAGATCTTGATTTATTTGAATATCTCCTCAAAGCTACTGATGTTCAAGACTACACTTTGCTATTTCACCCAAATCACGGTAGAACATTGGAACAAGGATGTTGATTCATGTACAAAGATTTTCATGAAAAGCTACTTGTCCAAATGCATGGTCAAGTTTCCAAGAACCTTGTGCAGAGCGAGACTTCATCCGAGAATTCAATGACATAATCATACTTTGCTAAGTCGAGTTTCAAGCCTCCCATTTGCCAAGGAATTCAAAGAGTGGATGCTTTTATACATTGCCACTATAAAAAAGAACAGTTGAGGAAAACTTCAAAGACTTGGTGATGTAAGATGATGATGTCACAAGAACTTTCAATTCGATTCCATCGATAGAATGGTCTTGTGCCCGAACTTCATAGGAAGGGACGTCTAAGGTCGTTTCAAGCTAAAAAGAATACTAGCTGAATTACGAGAGAGATTGAGACAACAGACGTAGTAAGTCACTACGCATGTGGACATGAAGATGAAGAGTTCTAGGGAATAATCAAACACTTTTTCGAATACAATCGAGAGAATTATTATATAGAAGGAAATCCAGGAGAAGCTCGAAAAAAATGAACAAGTTGCAGATCCAAATCAGGATTGAGCAGCCATGGAAGGAAAAATTCGAGCTCTAGATCGGTCAGAGTTGCAGGGTTGACTCGGTCAAACCCTTGCAACAGTTTTTCTATTTTCATGGGAGCTTGTTCCCTTAATTTAATGACATTTCTATTTTTAGTAAAATGTTAGTTAAGGGCCCAACTATAATGGCTCAGCCTAAGGAACTTATAAATAGATGAAAGCTTAGAGTTCATGGAGATACAATTTCGAGATTTTGGTGATTTTACTCTTCAAGCTTGGATGATTATTTTCAAATATTTGTGAAGACCCTTTTAATTTTTTTCAGAATTACACTCTGTCATTTGAAAATATGAATGACTGTGTGAAATAATAATTTATTACATGCTTTGTGAATGTGATTCCTTAGTATGTTTGAGTGACTTGCCTTTGCTTTAGATTATTTATTGTATGCCAAGATAAAGTGATATGGTAATTTTCTCTTTAGCTGTGATTGTACCTTTCCTGCTATTGATTTGATGTTATGTTAACTTTATTTTGCATAAAGTGGGTGCTTAAGATGTGCTTGTGTTAATTTTTCCAATAAATTTATCTATGTATCTGAACCAAATCGTGTCTTTTCTCTTTTGTATAAGTTTAATAAAGGAACATGTGTTTCTAGTTTGTTGTACACTCATTACCCTTTCTAGTTACAATAGGTGAAATTGATTAAGGATGCTAGCATCTCACTCACAATAACCCTTCCAAAAGTTGAACATCCCTGCTCTTTGGTGCATCACCACTTCTAGTTTAGGATTTATTTCTTTGCAATCTCTCCTTAATCCCATGAAGAGTTAGAGCATCTAGTTTAAACAAAGGAATTTGACCTTTCTCTGGAGGTTCATCTCTAGTCTAAGTCCTGCAGCTTGAGAGACGATCCCATGTGTCACTATCACACTGAATGTCGTGATTCATTTTCAGGCCATTAGGAGGGTGCAATGATTTTGTGACAATAGTACTCACATGGCAGAGCCACTGTATAGCCACACCATAAGACTTATCCCTTTTCTCTCACTAGAAGGGCTTCCAAGTTTGCCTCCACTCTTCAAATCTCCTCACCAACCATCCATGTAGCCAGCAACTACCAGAGAAAGGCGCATCTTACCTCCACAATTCCAAAACGTGTCTCTAAAGTTACACCTTGCATACTAGAAAAGAATGGCCAGCAGCAAAGGAAAATGTGCAGGTCCACCATTATCGAACAGAGAAGAAAAATGACCCACAAAAAGCTAGCGGCCAACAACAAATGGAAGAAGGCGTTTTTCAAACCATGCACCCATCTTCCATCAAAATAAATCACTAGAAAAAAGGTGCTTCAGCATCCAAGGAACAAGGATCCATTTCACGCTGCCCGACCCAAAGGAATACACAAGCTAAGGAGTCAGAAGGAAAAAATCGGTGAAAGAAGACAGCAGCGGCGGGTTGAAGTAACGGTGAGTCGGTGTCATTTATTTCAACCCTTAAAATATTTCCAGGTTCTAAACCACCCTCCATGCCAAAGAAGATTCAAACAACAACAAATAAGATATCACAAAACCAAACCTTTGCAAGGGGAAAGAAGGATTATGCTCAACCCAATAAATTCATTAGTGGAGACAATGTGACAAATGGCCAAGTTGATGATGAAGTGGTGAGAGGTGGTAGGTGGAGGAGTCAAAAAAAAATTGGGCACAAAACAAATAATCCCCTTCTAAAAGTTGTGCCACACACATAACCCCCTACGCATTCATAGGGAAACAAAAGAGGAAGAAGGGAAACCCAATAATCCTATGCCAACCAAGAGATTAAATTACATATGACGGGCACGCTGGAGGAAGTAAAAGTCATTTTTTTATTAAAAAATTAAAACAACACGATAGCGGATTAGACGACTGAGGGGAGAAACTAGAGGTTAACGTTCGAAGGTGAACATAGAGCAATGACCGACCATGGTGCCAAGATGGGGTAACCCTTTTCTTGTGCGAAATAAGGTTCGGTCTATAGGAGCGAACATAATGATACAACAAAATGACAAGGAGATAAAATAATAAAAATATTAAATATTGGCTGATCAACACAACTTAATATTATCATTATTTTATTTTTATTATATATATATATATGTATATATATATATATATATGTATATATATATATATATATATATATATATATATATTTTTAGCTTAAAAATAGTGATAATAATGATATTAATAATGACGAACAGTCAAGTTTGTCAATCCAAGAACACAATTTTACTTTAATAGGAAGATCGTAAAGAATGTTGTAGGGGCTAGCAGCAATAACATCGACATGACACAAGAAAACACGATGAAGAGGGAGAAAGATGAATATTCCCTGCGACAAGGGAAAAGTCAACAACAGATCAAAAGGAGCACAACAACGTTCAAAGCTTAGCAACAAGGTCACCGATGCGTATGGGTAGGTGTAATGCTGAATGAGGCATTACTCAATGTACCGCACATTGGCATAATGTCATCACCTAATGGTAACAGGTTTCGATAACCTGATGGGTAGAAATTTCCCATGCCACTACCTAATAGAATTTTTCCATATTACCAGATAGGTAGAAATTTTTCATGCCACCTAACCGGTAGTAGTCTTCCATACTACCAAATGGGTAGAAATTTTCCATGCCACCACTTGGTATATATTTTCCATGCTACCAGACGTGTAGCGTTTCTCTATGCCACCACCTAGTAGTATTTTTCCATGCTACCAAATGGGTATCAATTTTCCATGTCACCACTTGATAGCATTTTTCCATGCTATCGGATATGTAATAGTTGTTCATGCTACCACCAAGATATAAACACAAGATCACAGACATATTACTATTTTAATATACCACCAAGTATGTTTTTATATGTATGGATATTGAGTAAGAAAAGTCTTCATTGGTGACACACTTCCTACTCCATCTCCTTGTTTTAGTTGTTTCTCTTATCTTCCTCTCTCAAATTTGTCACTTCTACACCCAGTTCCGATCAGGTCATAGGGATTCATGTCTGTCGATATCCTCACATTTTTCATCAGTTATCTCAGAACACCAACACCCAATCATACACTAGCACACAAGCGCTCCTTTCCACCTTGGGCACTCATGTCCTCTTTATTTTTGTTTACATTTTTGACATTTGTGGTTAGCATTTTTTTTTCTTACTCCTATCTCGAGGTCCTAATCGGAATGTTGTGTCATTAGTGTAAAATTTCAAATAAGATATCCCTATATATACACAACATTAATACCATTATATGGGTTGGTAATTTATCAAGGAATATCTTGTCTACATACTATCAAAGTAAAAACATTTTTAGGCTTCTTAGTCTACATACACACTACATAGGAAGGGAAGTTATAAATTCCATCCCAAACATTTGCATTTTATCTAATGCTATCCTTATATCTTGGTGTCATTGGCGTGATCGAAACCTAAGGACACAATTTCACACAAAAGCACATAGAACTACATAGAGTCTGAGATGTAGTGTAGCGCTCGGTCGTAAGTTCACTCTGTCAAGTGGCCATCGGGTCAATCCGACTACCCATTTTCATCTTTATTTTTTAATCATTTGATGTAGTTTGGGGGTTTTGTAGGTTATCACTTGTTTTACTAGTTACTAGTGACACACAGGTGACCAACAACGAAGGATAGTGAAACCCTAGTGACACATCAAAAATTAATTTCTGACCCTCTGTGTAGTCACATACACCTACTGGAGGTCTCTAGAAACAATATCCAAAACTCAATTTTCAATGAGAACACAAGAAAGAGAAAGAGGGAATTTTGGACAAATTAAATGAAAGATCCCAAAGTTTTAGACTAGTTTCCATAAATTTTCAAATAGGATGAGGCATTTTTTTTCTAATTTTGATATTAAGGATATATTTCCTAATGTCATGCTTTAGAAGCTCAAGCTGTAACCACTTTTGGCTTAATGGAAGGTTTAGTAGTGATATTGTTGTACAACTTTATAAACACTTCTCATGGGATTTGCGCACGTGGTGCGTGTGTGTGGGTGCGTGCGTGCATGCCCGCGTGTGTGAGTGTTTGTGTATGCGTGTGCATGCATGTGTATCTTTAGATATATGTACATATTAGTGTATATATATGTATGTGCATGTGTAGGAGTCATTTTCCTCAAATTTGTACAATATCAAGAGGCAATGGAATTTAAATTATTCCCCTTGCACATGGCTTACTACATTCAATAGAATTTGGAATGTAAAGAGAGAGTTCAAATTAAATTGATTTCTTTTATTGTTGGTCTACTTGAGATTTTCTCTCACACAAAGTATCAAACAAATTGGTATCCTTAATGTTAAAAGTAAAAATTATTCTCACCCTAAAATTTTTAGCATTTGTTATAGCTTTTCTTTAGAGCTAAGTCTTCTTAGAATTAAAATTATAGTGTTTTTCAACCCTTCCATCTAAATTTTCTAATTGGCGTATGATGTTTTTTATGTATTATGAAAACTAACCCTCACACATTACTTTTTGGAATTTCAACTAATTAGTTATTTTATTTTAAGAATAGTTATGGAAATCAATAAATTCTAATATTTTTCAATAAAGATGAAATTGATCCTCACTTTTCTATAAATAAACAACTTATTTTGATACCTTTAGCGTGCATGTTGATTTAATCTGGGATGTGAAGGTGACAATTAAATTTTTACACTTATAGAAGTTGCGGCCTTCCATAATACCAAGATAAATGGAACTCTAAATATAAAGTAGAAATGACTTATAAAGTATAGTAGTGGAAGCACATGCAAACCAATGTGTGGACTTCAATTGTAAGTCTAAATGAAACAAATGAGATATCTCTTAATGGTCACTATCTATTTATATTGATATATTGTAATTTTTAACTAAAAAGATAGATTATTTAGGGATTTCCCCATATTCTATTGTAATAATACGAAACCTTAACCAACCCATACCTAACTCATCACCTAAATCTTGATAAATCTAATCACCCAAAATAATACATGATGATAATAATACTAATGATGTTAAAACTACCTTATATAAATATATCTATCTTGCTTAGGTACACAATATTTCATCTCCCTTAAATATCTTTGAGCTCAAAGAGCTAGTCAAACTCTCAAAGTACAAAAAATTACAATATAAGAATGGAACTCACAATTTCTACCCACTATACCTATTAGAGGAAATATTTTACGACATACCATTTAAAACTACTTGAAATAAAATATGAATGAGAAGAGTGACTCCTTTATTTTACTCCTAACCTTCCCTAGCAATTTGGGAACATTTTCTAAAGCTCCTCCACCCTTACATTCAAATTGGCCATTTTTACCACACTGGAATAAAATTTCCTCATCTCCTTTGAATCTTGCTCATGCGATGCTCCAAATTGAGAATATCTATGTTTTATTGTATAATATGTATCAAGTTTTACTACAATGGTGGTTTGGATAGCCAAAATAACACAAACTATAGCTCCCCCTTACATCTTGCTTCTCTTTTTATCCCATGCTTTCATTCAATACTAACACATGACCTTGCTCTGAAATCATCTTATGAATTAAAATGATTCTTTCACAAGAATATTAAATTTATACCTTTATATTGGATTTAGACAACCAAATCTTCTTCATTTTCAAACTCAAGTGAAAGATGGGTTTCTCTTACCTTCGTTTATTTTAATTAAATATGCCTTCACTTTTGTACATATATATTATTTCCTTTGTAAAATATATGTCTTTCTTCTATAGGTAGATCTTCCTCCTATTCTAATAGGTTGTTACTATCTTTTATCAAGATATTTATCCCATACCACTTTAGTTGATCCTCTTTTTCCTCTATTGCAGAGGTTGATTCTCTTCATCCTATCCTACTTCGATATAAAAAATTCCCCAAAGGTTCATACCCTTATATTCAACTAACCACTTTGACTTCCTTGGAAATGAAAAAATCTTCCTTATAACCTTATTACAAAGTCATAAAGTATCCCCTTCATATCCTCTTTGGTAATGAAAGTTGAGTTTCCTCTTAAATAAAGTCCCCTTGAAGCAAATCATGGCCACGACAATTGACTGTCATTTGGGTACCACTTGTAGCATTGTAGAATATTAACATAAACTAAACTATAAATATAAAATTCAAATAACTGATAAAAAATATAAATGAGTACACTTGCACACCCAGGGTTGGATTATACATGAAAATCCAATTGAAATAAAATATCTCTTACACAATGAAGGATATTTCTTTGTATTTAATTTGATATGTTGTAAAATTGTTTAAAAATATACATTCTTTAGGGTTTTCCTCTTTTTTGTATTCCAACCAAGTTAGAAACATTAATTAACCCATCATTAATGCATGACCTAACTCTTCTCTAATTCGAATCACCCAAAATATAACAAAACAATAAAAATAGTAATAGTATGATAATACTAAAATTAAAGGCATAATAGAATTATTGTGTTTTACTTTGGCACTAGGGGAGTGCTCCTTACACTGTGTTATGCTCCTCAAGATCATAATTTGTTGGGTTCTTTTCCACCAATACCCAAAAATTGGCGTAGCCCTCTCCTCCATAATCGAATGGTTAGACCTTTCCACCATGATACAAGTATTTGACATGACCATCTTTGTTGTCCTCTTTGGTGAAAGCAATGTTGAAATAGTCACTTCCACGCCACCTAAATAGGATTTATTATTTTATTGGCTCCTTTTGGTGGCATTCTAGATAGAAATATATGGGTGGCACTTAATCCACCTTTGGGTTGACCCCCTACTTGAGGTATTCCTCTTAAGGATGATCCACACCACCTCCCCCATTTTTATTGTTCTATATGTTTGATATATCACCCAAAATATTTTGATATACTAAATATATATTTTTACTTTCCGAACCATATATACTAACAAACCACATTTTATTGTAATTTATTGTAAGCTTATAACATAATACATCGATGAGGTGGATGAAAAAATGAGAAAATATTTAGTTGTAAAGTTATATAAAAGAACAACAAACAAGTAATCTGATAATCTTTATTCTACAACAATTCACTCTGGTTTTACAATGGTTTTCACATTCTAAATATTTAATCTTTAGTCTACAATAATTAAAATAGTAATATTGGAAAGAATAAAATGTTTTGTGGACACCTAAATAAAAATCATAAAAATATACTATATAAAATTAAAAAACCTTTGACCATGAACGGTTATTATTCTCATTTTTTCTCTGCTCAATATGGTCAATGCTCTGAATGTCAATTTTTACATTGCAAAAACAAGAAAACATGACTTATTTCATGCATTAATTAGGTGGACCATTTTCTAGGACATCTCATTTATGGTTCAATTTTTTTTAGAAAACTCATAAGGGGTGGTTTAATTTTTATTGTTTAACATTTACCTAAGTTTCCACCATGATAGAAAAATTTATTTATTTTTCTACATCCTTACAGAGCCAAATTTACCTATTGATATCAACAACAATGAATTTTCAATTCAATAAGACATGAAAAGTTTTAATTAAATTTTATTGTTTTTAATTATTATAATCAAGAAAACATGAATGAGTAGGCAAAATAGAATCCATTCAAAGGGAATGTTTCCCAAACCTAGATCAAAATACTAGAAAATTATAATTTTATCACATAGACGGGATACAACAACTTTTCCATTCATACCTTCCTCAAGAGTTCAAGAGGTCAATGCTCATTTTTCTTTAAGGTATAACCTAACGTTTCTCAATCCAAAACGTATGATAACCTTAACTCAATTTTTTTTTTCCATGATGACCCAATAGGTCAAAAGATATATATATATATATACTTCTTAACTAGATGTTGAATTCTATTTCTTAAATTTTGCCACCCTATTGAATAGTGAAACAAAGGTGGTCATGTTTTTAAGTGTACCCCAAAACAACCTAGCTTTTTAATGAACTCCAAATTTACATTGCTTAATTAAGGTTTACACGATATCAAGGAAATCTTCACCCAAGTTAGGTGGAAGGAATTAATAATCGTTATTTTTAGTCCTTACCGTAAGGGGTTACATCATTTGTCTTATAATAAATTACATAGAGTTTCCAATGTGAAGGATATCTTACGCAAGATTCTCCTAAGATTTAAGTAGCCAAATGAATATTAAAGTTGTAAGACAATTACAACCTTTGATTATTCTCATTAGTTTCTCACCTAGAACTTAGGAATTACAACAAAATGCCTAAGTTACTTGCATAAGACAAACTATTTAGAGTGTAATCCATATTATATGAATATCACATAATTAAGATTAATAAAATTACTTATTCCATATGAAACAATAGCTTATGATCACCTCAATTTTAGATTTTTAAGGAGTAAGATGATAACATTGTTGGCCAACTAAGGTTTTTTAATTACATATTCGATGAGTTTTCCCATTTACATATAATTACACAATTTTATTGTTGTTTATAAGGTATAAGTACACAATTGTGCTTCTCTCTCTCTCTCTGTGTGTGTGTGTGTGTGTGTGTGTGTGTGTGTGTGTGTGTGTGTGTGTGTGTGTGTGTGTGTGTGTGTGTGTGTGTATGTATATATGTATATATTTGTGGATTATGAAACATTGCATTCACCATTATTACACCATATTACTTGTAATTTCATGATCAACACCATCGTTGGAAAACCATAATGCCTAATCAAAGAGCAATCGACATTAATTTATTTTATTTTATTTTAATTTTGTGAGAGAGAGAATGAGATATTTTTGTTATTTTTTACATAATCAATGTTCTTTTAGATCCATTAGATAAAGTTAGAGAGAGGTGATTCCTTGATTTCTACACATAAAGCTTATTGTCATATACATTACTATATAGGAACATTTTAATCAATTCAAGGTGGTTTATTATTAAAAGTGTATCTCTAAGGTGAAATGATTTAATCAAGTTACATTGCAACAAAAATTAATAAAGGATCATAGTATGAAAATGGATTTTCGAGCTCAAGGAGGCTTAAAATAATTCAAAAATTATTGAATCTAATCTAAAATTTATGCTAAGGGCTTTGATAATAATTTTCAGTTGTGTAAACTAGAGTTTGTCTCCAATAACTCAAGGTTTACTTAGTTTACTTAGAAGAATATGAAATATCTCTTTGTTAAAAGACACTCTAGAAATAGTTTTTCCCTTATCATATATTGTTTAAAGACAAGTTAGAGGAGTTTACATTAGCAAAAAAATTCATACAAGTATGCTAAATTTAGAATACACTTTTGAAAGGATAAGTAAGGTTATAATGTTGTTTGGTAAATTTCCTTATAAAGAGGGTTATAAATTTTGGATTAGTAACATAAACATGAGGGTAGAAATTATTCCAATTAATAATAATGAAATTTCAAGACATGGAAGACCATTTTATCTTGTTAAGTGGTTCTATACAAGGTACAATTATTTATTTTACGCCCATAAAAAAGAGTTTTGTTAGGTTTAAATGTGGTGTCCTTAACATTGCGAGCAATTTTCCCAAAAACACAAAAAATCCCTCAAAGATGAAACCAATTAACCAAACACCTTAAACATATTTATTAGACCAAAGGAAAGATTCTACACTCTTATATCAAACTACTACTTATTTCCAAAACCAACAACTAAACTTTTTACGATGTCCACAATGACCTAGCTAAACTAAGGTAGTTAGCAATCAAGAATGCCTCTTAGAATATAATTTTTTTGGGTCACAGAATTCAACCTTTAAAACCCATAGGATACCATGATAACCATACTATAAAATCATGCACACTCCAAGGGTGTCCTAAATAGTCAAACGGTTTAATAAGACACGGTTCTCTTGTCCTACAATCTAGCCAAAATGTCTATAAAAATGGCCTACCGAACAAGTACTTATACACACCCAATTTTTCATGTGCTACATTATCAGAGAATAGTTACAAAATTCCCCAGTGATGATTCATGTCCTTTCAGAAGGTTTTCGAGTTCCTAAGCTCATTCGTAGTGTATAGTTGTAGCCTAGATTCTTGTACATAGCTTTTCCACACTTTCTTCCAGCTTCCTGCTAACTTCTATCCATGTTTTGGGCTTTAGTGTTAGAACCACCACCTAGGCAGGGTGGTGGTCCAATGACTATCACCCTACTCAAGGAGGTGATCTTGCGTGATTTTTCCAAAACTCTTCATGCGTAATTTTAACACTCGTGATTTCACTTAACTTTACTTATAGGGTGCGTTTGTGAACCAAATTTCCTAAAAATAGTCTTGTTTAAAGGTATTCCTTCCCTAATCTATTTTTAAGTAGATTTAATTATTTTTAACTACCTCTTCACCCAATGATTTGGCACTCCCAGGATGTCTTGTCCATGAAGGAATATCACAGCTAATTCCTATATATTCAATACTTGTATTCAAGCAAATGGCCTAATAATTTTATGTGCCTTATATAGTATGACTTCCACAATCCTATTGGAAATCGCATAGCCAAGCTTTGTTTACTTGTGTTATCTCTCTTCCACTTGCATTGCAACTAGACTTCCTTTAAGTTGTCATTACTCAAGTGCCTTCTCCTGTTGCTTCCTTTGCATTCCCAATTCCTTGGACACATATGGACACACAAAAAATGAAAGGATAAACTAAGGGGACAAGAACATATAGAAAAAAAATCAAAAGATCTTGATTTTCTAGGTTCCCAATTATTTGTTTGTCTACTTCATTTGTTCAAGCTATCAATTCTAAGTTATTCATTTCAAATCCATATTAAATAGAGTAGTAAAATTATTCTTTTCAGTTAACCAAGCAATTACAGATAGATTAAATCATTATAAATCTTGCTCTTTGACATGACCAGGGAAATTGTGGGGAACAATAGCTCTTCTAGAGTTATGAATTGTTATCTACCTCTAAGATAGGGTTAAAAGGGTTTTGATTAAATTAGTTCAGTTGTTTTTAAATCTAGATTCACATACTTACACAAGTAATTAACTACAACTAGTTGATTACTTGTATTTAATTTCATTTATTAGATTAGAAGCATTGTTTAAAATCCCAGAAAAGATCAAAAATATTTACTTTTTCTATATTAGTTTGCTTTCATCGTTCTATTCAGATATGTTGTAAAAATACAAAAAACATAGTGTTAATTTCCTTTGATAATTAGTTTTCTTTGTCATATCAATTCAATTGAATTCCGCATGACCATCAAAGGTCCACAATAAGACAAAATTTTTAGTTGTGATCCATTGATCCCACAACCCGAGGGACCTATGTTTTTGAAAAATATTAATATGGATTTACACTTGTTAGTCTTACACACACCTGCTAGGTATTCTGAGAAGATAAAACAATTAAACACATTAAACATTATAGTTGATCAAGTCTACGATTATTGGATTTCCTTTGGCAATAGGCCTTGATTATGTATATGACCATACAAAGACCACATCCTCCATGAGTTTGTGGTTGTGATCCCCAGGTACCACAACAAAACGCGAGATTGCTAACCAATTAAACATTGACACTAGTTTACATGCACTTGTATTTAGATCATCCCCACTTCCACCTGATATTATTGCACAACTTTATGTGTTGAACATAGAAGCCAATCAGGCTAAGGCTTTCTGGACTAGACCGGAAAACCTCTTATAGACCTTGTGGTTTCATTGCACCTCTCGTTTCACACTTTCATGACCTTGTCTAGAAATCCATATGAGGCATCCGCAGGTCACTTTCTACATGTTCCAAAACTAGTAAATAGGATCTCGATAGAGCTCGATATTGACTAGAGCCTCTGAGTTGCCATTCTATCTGACTGCTCTATTACACCACTTTAGGTTAAGATGGATTTATTTGCCTTAGACTCACAGATCACAATATTACATGTTGAATACATAAGGTTACCTCATTATATTGTATATCACTATCACACACACATCCATTTCAATTCTACACCGGCTTTCTGGCACGACCTTGAGAGGTCGGGTGCAAATAAGGTCACGTGTTGATTTTATCTTATAAAGTACCCAATACAAAAATGGTAAAACAAATGCTTCCAACCAATTATATATCATATAGGGAGTCAAAAATGCTTACAACACCCAAAAATAGTGAATGAATCTTGAACAAGAAGCACCTTCTCGAAGCTAACTATTACATTTGCGCTATTCCATTTCAACATATTTTTAGTGAAATTGGCTACAAAATGGGTCTTGAAAACAAACGATCACAACTCAAAAAATTATTCTCATCTATTTTCCTATATATATATATATATATATATATATATATATATATATATATATATATATATATATATATATATATGTAGCTTAGAGAACATAATTTTGATAACCATAACTCTAGTTATGATCCCATTTCTGAACAACTAGAGGCCTCCTAAACACGCTTGAAAAACTCACTCCCATTCTATTTTCTTGAAACTAATTTCTGAAATCAATTGAAATGTATAGATACTAAAGGTTGAAATTTGTAGATTTTAATTTCCTACTGAAGCTCCCTAAACTATAGGTCCAAATCAAAATGAAATTTCTTAGATTTTAGTTGTCCCAAATAGCAATGCAATCAACTGAGCTAAAAATGCCTTCAACTAAAGGATCAAAAAATATTATAAGTTGGGTTTAAATGTTGTTGTGACTTCCCATATCACTAGAGAACATGATCATTTGAATCAATCTCCACTATGGGAGTCACAGAGCCATTTTGCACATTATTTTTGAACGAATTTTTCTTAACTTTTACCAATTGTTTTAAAACAAATAAAGTGATCAAAATTTGTGTTCCAATCACCACCGGTGGCTCTAATGTCACAAATTTACTCATCCAATTTGGTAATCATTCACCACCCATCGTGTTAGCAGAAGGATTGATCCAACACGGTTATTCGAGAGGTGATTTTACCTATTCCTTATTGCAGTGTTAAATGCCAGTGTGGGAGGAAATGAAATGGTTTAGCAAAATGTACTAGATGGGAAAGTTGAGTTTTAAACACTCAAAAAATCCCATTGCGCCCGATGTTGGAATATGAGCTCTGATACCATGGAATTCCCTAAATTTATGGCACTAGAAGTCAACCTAAATTTCTAAAAATTCAATAAAAAATTAACATATTTAAAATTTATCTCATCTACTCATCCTAGCATTGTTATGTTAGGTTAAAACCTTAGTCTGTAGTGATTTTAGTCAACAAAATTATTAATGACCAAAGCACTATTTTATCTTCCCAAATTATTCAATACAAGCCCTTCAAAGGTTACTATTTATTTATTTTCATGGTAAATAAAAAAGTTAGTTTATTTAATATAATCCTTAAGAAATTAAGTCCCCATTTTAATGTAACACATTACATATTCCCAATAATAAAATTGAATACTTTATTTTACTGAAACTTTCCTAAGTTACCCCCATTTAAATAAACTCTCATTAATAATTTCACTCTACTAATTAAATTCACCCATTCCTATTTTAAATGTCTACCCCACCCATATTATGTTGTAGGGTTTATTTTGTGCCCTAGGATGATTTTAATCTCATCCCTTGATCTTTATGGCTTCCTCTGACCTAAATCTTATCTTTATGTTTTCTTTTTTAACTTTTGTTTTCTCTCTTTTCTACTCATTTGTGTAGGTAATTTCAGGAGGTTTAAGATGGAAGATGAAGGCCATGGAGGCCATAAGGAATAGATTTTATTTTTATGCAGATTTCTCTCTCTTTTTTCTTTTTCTTTATTTTTGAGAAAGAGAGAGAGACACTCTTCCATATCTAGGTTTTCAAATTGTAAATAGCACTCTCTCATTTTTTACAAATCTTGCATTTACACTACCGTATCAAAGGTTCCGTTATTATTATTTTATTTTGCAAAAATCCATAGACAAGTCTCTGATTTTAAAGAGGGTATATATATATGAATTATATTGTAGATTAAATGCAGGTTGCAATAGTAATTTGTGGCCCACTATTATCTACATATGGGGTGGAGAGATAACATGGTGGCCCGACCACATAATAGGGGAAAGGAGGTGTGGGTAGTGTTGGGGAGGTTTTGGGGTGGAGGGGTAGGGGTTTGGCAACCCCCAATTTTTCTATCCTTATACATACATACATACATACATACATACATACATACATACATACATACATACATACATACATATATATATATATATACATATATATATATATATATATATATATATATTAGGAAATCTGAGTTGTACAAAAACATTCTAGTAAGATATACATAGGAAACTCTCTCTTTTATTTTTCAAAATTGATTATTGATGTGTGTGTGTGTGTGTGTGTGTGTGTGTGTGTGTGTGTGTGTGTGTGTGTGTGTGTGTGTGTGTGTGTGTGTGTGTGTGTGTGTGTACATAAAAATTTAACAATGTCATTGGTTATGATAGTCATATTTCTAAAAAAGCTCTCTACAAAAGGCATGGTTTCAAAATAGGAGTTATATAAAACTATATACATGGACATATGTATATTCCCATTTATAAAATTTCATATATGTAGTTGCACATATTTGTTATAAGGACAAGACTAAGTTCCATTTTTATGAGTATATCTAGAGATCATAAGGAAATTATATTATGAGCGGTGAGTTTATTACCACTTGATTTGTATGAAACTAAATTGTTGGGAAAACTAAATGTAAGGTTGAACTAAATTGATAGCCAGCTCACTCGAAATATCATTTCTAAGTTTCTTGCATAGTGAAGTGAAGATATTACACTAGATTGAATTCCTTTAATTGTTAAATCCAAACTAGTCATTATTTATTTTTAACCATATACTAAAATGAAATGGGAACTTTACCATTTCTACTTCCATACTTAGTAATTAAAATCATCATATATTATGACAAGAGAAATTTATTACACAAGGCTCATTTTTCTCTACCAGATATGCGACCAAACAAGAAAGGTAAGCAGCTATAGTGCACTCTATTTACATTTATTTCATCGAAAAATTCTCTTAATCCTGATATAGGAAATACTGAAAAACCCATCCGGAAAAATTAAACTGTCAACATGCTTTCAAAAATGGTACATCATTACCCCAGAACCTTTTCATTACTACTGATGTTTATAAAACACCAAAAAATACAAGAAATCAGTTTAACTTTCCACATGGAAAAACAATACAATATAAGCCCCATGTTCCCTCTGTGAGAGTAAAAATTTACTTTAATAGAGGAGAACCAAGATTTCGAACATACATAATTTATTCACTTAAGAAGAGGATCCAACATAAGCTAACTCTTCCATTTTCCCGATTAATTTACACTACATTATCCAAAATTAATAATAGGAGAGTCTTGCGACATGGTGGAGTAAGAATGGTACATGATTTATGGAAAGAAGAAATATCATTACAAAAAAATACAACAAGATTCCTGAAAGGCCAATACACGCTTTACAAGTGGATAGTCGAAACCTGACCCCTCTGATGAAAATATACAATTTTATCCCAAGAATAGGAACATTTAAGCAATGGTCATTACATCATTTACTGAGAGCGATTAAAATTCAAGTGAATACAAGCCTCCCCAAAATTTGTGACCAACATAACATATTCTTGAACTTTCTCCATCGATCTTCAAGATAAAAATTTACATGTTTTTCCACTCCGTAATGTCTTGAAATCACAAGGATATAAGTCTTGGTTTTCCTTTTAACACCATTGGAATCATTAGATGTAAATCTCGAAGAGTGGAGGACATACTTTATATTCCCTCTGGCCCATGGGGAGGAGGAAGAAATCCTCAAGTATTGCGCAGTGAGTATGGGAAATGAACACGAAGCAAAAACATAATGCGAAGCAACTTCGAGGCCTTTAAAACACACCAAAATAAACACCAATCACAAGAGGAAAGCTCCATGTATTTCCCTCGAAGAGAAAGAGTGGATGAAATAATAATATCCTGTAAAAATGTAATGATCGAACCATAGGGGCCCTGCAAAAACATAACTCCATAAGCCCTCTCTTATCCCTCCCATGCAAACACACATGCTTATATCACCTCCCGAACACCTAAATTCCTCTTTGGGAAGTTTTTTAAAACTATCATTGGGTTTTATTTTTCCAAGGTTGGGGATGGAGACTCAAGAACCATACAAATATCCTTCCCCACCTCGGAGCCATATTGGGGACATGAAGATAAAAGAGTACCTGACATGGCTTGTCCATCGATCCATGTAGGTAAAGAGGAAATTCCTTGCATCTTCCCCACACTAATCCAAAATCCATCACTCGCATGATGGATGGAGAAAATAAATTGAACACATAAAATCATAACCATCTGACAACATTGATTACACATATCCACACCTGACATCAATTTTATTCTCAAATTCATATAATAAAAAGAAGGCACAAGAATCCTGCCTCTGGAATTTCCTCTCCAAGTCTACTAAGCTATACTGATCCACTCACAAGGAAAAGCTCCAGGAATCGAGCTCCCTCGAATCCAAATCTACAAAATCCCGAGGCAAAAGCCTTTTTCCTCTTATATGAGGAGGTATATGAAGAGAGAAGAAAGAAATTTCCTCCCAACTAATAGGGTGACATGTGTCTCACCCTCTCTTCCCCTGACCCAAGATTAAAAAATAAAGAGAGGTAAAAAAAAATTATAAGTACTAAATCCCGGAAATTCCTTAAATGTTAATAAGTCAAACACTGACCCAAATTTTTTAGAAAAAAATAACCCAAGAAATTTCAAATAAGCTATTCCTAAATGAATATCTTCCTAAAATTCATCCCTAAATCAATACAATTAAGAGTGAAAATAAGCACTGCATATGGAGATAAGCTTGTCTACAATATCTCATCTTTACAGTGTACACAATTGATTTCTCTTGACACTATATATGTTTTTGGAAGCACATTCGTTGCCTCACAGAAGGAAGGAAACTACTTCATGTCACCATTTTGTTTATTTTATTGTAGGAAGAAGAAGAAAAATATTGAGGAGTTTATGATGCCAAGTATTCGATTCTGAGTGCCTTTAGATGTATTGGATTTACATTTGCTTCATATGAGCACTTATACTATGTCATGTTAACCTTTGTAAGCTATCACTACACTTTTCAGCTTGTCATTTTTATTTTGAGTATTTTTTTTTTTTTATACGTATAAGAAATGGAAGAATTCCACTTTCCTACACTATTCCATGTAGGTCTCTCTGTGGTTTGTCTCTTCCCACTATTACGCCCACATGAGAACCCTTTCCAAATTCCTTCCCTCTTCCCTCTCTGACGACCCGACATATTTAGTTTCCGCGTAACCAAAGTGAGAACTTGGAGCAGGTGGTAGATGCCCATCACAACATAATAAAAAGGGGCATTTCATTAGATGTTTGTGTTTACGAAGCTCCCTAGTTGACATGGATCACGAAATGTGGGAGGCGTACACACGCAGCGTGTATTGTGTTATTGAGAATGCCTATGCAGAAATCCACATTTAAATGGAATTCATTCATCATCGAGGCCATGCCACCTGGCAATGTTCATTAAAAATTCCTCTGAGGCATCGAGAAAGTGCCTTCGGGTGGTTTTCATAACATATCCTCCTAGCCTAAGCTAAAATAGGATATTAGGGATATGGCGTGATCATCCATAAATGCGTATAAGAGCTTCGACTCAAGGAAGCTACATGAAAAAATAATATGAGAGTTGGAAGTTATTACAGTCTGTAATACAGAACCATTGTAGAAAGATGAGATTATTAATTGTAGTTGCGTATAGATAATCAAAGTTGTCTATTATGAGCAAGATTTGATAGGTCGGGTGAAAGTGCTTACTCGATATTTATGACAAGGAGAAATGGTTGATATACATCATATTATCCTTTGAGAATGACGGAAATTCTACATCTGAAATTACTGAAGGTTTAGAACTACTATTGAATATGAGAAAGAAAGCACACACTAAGAAATTGGATCGAATAAAGATATAAAAAAATTTAGATCTCGTGGAAGCTGATGCGTTTTTCTGAGGAAAAGAGATAAAAAATGAGTAAGGCACAAGTATTCTCTTAGAGTTCACGAATTTGATGCGGAGTCGTGTCAAATGTGGGAATGCATGAATTTCATGAAGAAGGTATGATTTTCTCAATTTTAGCTTGCACGTTTAAATTTTGCTTCATCATTTCCATATTTAAAAAAAAATTAAATGTTGAATGATAGAAAATGTCCAACCTTGACAATGAAAAAATCTTACCTTAGCGTAAATTGTTAAACATAATCTTGAAAGTCATGTGTATGGGCGCCCGTACACCCAAATGTACTTCACAAAGTTAGAAACTCTACTACATGGCCCTTGCCCCTGTTGGCCTTGGAACACATGTGGGGTAACCTTAACCAAGTTGTTTGAATTATTTAACACTCTTAAATTTCATATTCATAAACCCTCATAGCTTATCGAACACTTAGGAGTTCTGAAAGTCATTCAATAAAACATGATCAATTTGAAAACTTACGGTTTATTGTTGCTTAGCTTGAGCGAAACTAAAACCACTACCACCTACCTCTAGAGTTCTATGAAGTATCCAAACCCACCTTGATTCAATGAAAATGCCTTCGAAAACTAATTTTTTCAAGTGGGTTTGGGGCCCAAAATCACCTGTCGTATAAGAGTTGTTGATCTGCAATTACGATAAGCGGCCCTGAAGTTGCCCTTGTAACTTGAGCTCTGCTCATCATAATAGACTTACGTCGATCCACGATGAATTATATATATATGGGGGAGTAAGTAGGAATCATGTAAGCGTGTGATTGAACTTGAAAGAATTGTGTTCAAGACCTTATTGTAAGCACTTTTGATGTTTTGGATAGTTTCTCAGCCTTAGCTAGAATCTTTTGTTTGAGTCTCGTTTGACTTCTAGCCACGTGTACGACCTCATAATACCATTGCAATGCTATGTAGAATTTTATTCTATCTTTTATCTTGCATATAAATGAATTTTGAAATGTATGGTTATTTTCTCTCTCCACCTCTTCTCTCTCTAGAAATGATATGAAACTTGGTTGTTTTGAAAATGTAAATGAAAGCGAGAAATGTAAATTGGTTTTGAAATGTAGTGAAAATGGTCACGAAACATAAATGATTATAAAATCATGAAGAGAAATAAACTCTCTCTCTCTCTCTCTCTCTCTAAACTCTCTCTCTCTCTCTCCTCTCTCTCTCTCTCTCTCTCTCTCTCTCTCTCTCTCGTACCCAAATGTAAAGTACAAAATGACTTTCAAACCACATGCATAAGAAATGAACTTTGCCTTCTTCCTTCTACTATCTCTATCTCTCTTCTATTTAATTGAAAATGTTAGAAATGATGAATGTGTGGATTTATGCTTCGAGTGTAGGGGATTTCCCTACTCATTCCTAGGAATGACGCATGAGAATTATTATGCGGAGTTCTCCAAAACAAGAGGAATTTTATGGATGTGATATGTTGTAATTAATGAGTATTCATTGTAAATTTGTATTCATCTTGAAATACATGTATTATAATAGAATAATGATACATATTGTTCAAACAAAAGAGTTGTTCTTAGTATGTTATAATGATATTAAAATAATATTTTGTTATGTTAATTATTGGTATATTTCCTTAACACCCACTGATATAGAGTAGAATCACTGCTCTCCGTCAAAACTAACAAAATTAAAGTAATGAGTTATAATTCAACATTGTAATTCACTCCCTATTTTGTTAGTGTAGGTTATTATTTATCCTTTTATTTATTTATTAGGATAATTCTTACACTTGTGTTAGCACTACACTTGTTGTGTTAGCTACTTTAGATTATACTTACTAGTTGTGTGGAATTAGCTTCTCGGTTATGTCAGATGTTATCTTACTAGTCTTTTGGAGTTAACTTAACTACTAGTATCAGTTAGTAGGAGTTCTTCACCATTGATTTAGGTAGTAGTTGCACTTCCCTCCTCCTAAATGTACATCTTTCTTATTGAATAATTCAAGTCATTATCATTGTAATGTATTGAGCATTATGGATTATGATGGATTTCCATATATGGTATTTTTGGCTCTTAGCTCGTTTTCTGCAAACATGCCAAAAAAAGTGTCAAAAATATAGATCGAAAATATCTCAACAAACAAGATGGATATAAATGTATACCCCATAGATACTGAGAATGCAATGCCCAAAATTTTAGGACGTCGGATATAGAATGCAAAAACCTCTGAATTTGACACTTTATAAATTGAATTGCATGTAAATATTACAATGAGTATAAAATGCAGTTTACATTTAAAATATGTGTATGAAAAGCTGTCACTAATCGTAGATCTCAAAAATAGACAATTTAAAAAATATCACCTTAATCAGAGCTACGGATCCAAAGGTTATAAGCTTTATCTGAGTTTTCGGAACTTTATTAAGCTGATATTTTAATGTTGATCTTTTAAAAGATACAATGACACCCAAATGTCGAAAGGGTAAAAAAGAGTGCATCCACGTGATACATGCTTTGTAACGAAAGGATAAAATCCTGCGCCCAAAACCTAAAATTTCCTAGATAGGGTAAATCATTTCATCCAGGAGGGTACACGCTTATATCCCGATGGATAAAAGAATGCCATCATGAGGAAGGTGCGATTTTGTGTCGATGGATAAAAGCCTCGCATCAAAACCCGTCTAGAATACACAGAGAGGGTAAGAGAAATGCATCCTGGAAGTTACATGCTTATATCCTACGGATAAAAGAATGCACCCATAGAGGTACAAATTTGTGTCGGAGTGGATAAAAAAGTCCTGCATCCAAAGCCTAAATACCGGAGGGTAAAAGATGTTATAAGGTAAAATAGGTACACACTTATATCCGGTGGATCAAAGAATGCATTCGTAGAAGGTACACACTTGATATCGATGGATAAAAGAATGCACCCAGTTGTTACTATCTCAAAACATGGTTGATTTCTGATTGATTCTAGGGTTTTAAACCTTCCAAATCAATTCCATGACTCCGTTTTTCATAAAAATGCATCTTTAAAATATTGCTTAACAAATTCTATATACATGAAAAAAAAACCCTTCCTTGCAAAAGAAAAAGCTGAGTGGATGTCTACATCATTTATCGCTTTGATACCATGAAAGGAACAATAAGAAGATTGTTCTAAGCCATGATCTCGAGATGATAATAGCACCACATTAGATTTTCGCAAAGCGAAAACTAAACCACCATATATGCGATTTACATATATGGTATTTTAGCTCTTACCTTTTAATAGGAATCTAATAGTGGTGTGATATTATCATTTGAGATCATGGCTTGAAATATTCTTTCCGTTCCTTTCATATTTGAAATACTTTTTTTTTTTTTTTCGAGGTATAAAACATTGATTGTGTTAATAAAATACTCCGATCTCATTAATCATATTCATGCTTTTGCCGCCGTAGCGTTTTATTAAGGACCATTTCCTTGATATTTTATGATGTGGTGCATATATATTGTGAAACCTATCATATTGGGATGAGTGAGGTGATCATGTCTAAGTGTTGTAGGTATGACCATATCATGAATAATTTAACCCCGTTCTCGTAATTTTCCTTGGTACCCTAGTGGGTGGCGAGGCCTTGCAGATAGTTGGTGATTGTACTATGATTGATCTCTTGTGAGATATAAAATATGTGAGTGGAGACTACATTTCTAATTACTTGCATATTTACCCAACAATTGAAATAGGTCCTGCTTGAGGCTTTGTAATACAAAATATTATTTGGGATATCTCTCTTCTGATATATACTTAATACTTACATTTCTAAGAGGAAATTAAATGATTTTCTTGTGCGGGTCGTATTCCTTATAGTCTTAAATCCTTAACTAGTGTAAATAATGTGTTATTTGAATTACTGATTGTTATAAAAAAATTCCCATAAGAGTCTAAATTGACCATGTAAGAGTAATGGGAAACAAGAGTAAATAATATATTAACTTACAAAAAAGTTATGCTTGAAGTCTTAATAATTTATTTAGGAATTGTCTTTTGTTAAGAAGAAAGTAATACGAATGTTCTTGGAGAAATCAATCATTTTGAGAAAGCCAACACAAACTCTGCTATATAAGAAGAAAATAAATTTATGACGTGTAAATGTTAAATATACTTAAACTAGTTATTTTAATTATAACAAAGCATAATGAGGAAAAAGGATACTATGATGAAAGGATGTTTATGGGAAGAGGTATATTCAATCTAAATCACCCTTAAATCATAATAATTCCTTCCTTGATCTCACGATAGTTTCCCTTTTCTAGAAAGGTAAAATTTAAAAAATCAAATATACGTAAGTGTTATAGAATTACATTTTTTTCAAAATGATGTTAATACATGACCAAAGCATAACCACGTAAATGTAGTTAGTAAAAGGGTAAATAATTTTAAAGTAAGAAATGACCGCTACGAAAAAAATGGTAAGCCATTGAACAAATGTCAAAACCAACTAAAATAGAAAATGTGACCATAAATGAACATAATAAAGTAGAGCTCCACGAATAATATAACACCTAATAAATCGAAAAAACGAAATATGATGCATGATCACATGCTTTGTTTTCATAAATGTGTTTTAATTCATAAGATGATTTTAGAGCAAGGTCATGTCTTAGTATTAAATGAAAGCATGGGATAAAGAGAAGCAAGATGTAAGGGGGAGCTATGGTTTGTGTTATTTTTTGCTATCCAAACCACCATTGTAGTAAAATTTGATACATATTATGGAATAAAACATAGATATTCTCAACTTGGAGCATCGTGTATGAGCAAGATGCAAAGGAGATGGGAAATTTTTTCTAGTGTGGTAAAAAATGGCCAATTTGAATGTAAGGGTGGAGGAGCTTTAGAAAATGTGCCGAAAGTGCTAGTGGAATCTTAGTAGTAAAATAAAGGAATCACTCTTCTCATTAATAAGCTCTCTTTGTTAATAAAATGATGATTTTATTTCACTAAGTATGGAAGTAGAAATGGTAGTTCCCCCATTTTTATTTTTTAGTATATGGTTAAAATAAACATGAAAATGGTAGTGTAGCACTAGTTTGGATTTAACAATTAAAGAGAATTCAATCTAGTGTAATATTCACTTCCTACTATGCAAGAAACTTAGAAATGATATTTGGAGTGAGTCAGCATATCAATTTAGTTCGACCTTACATTTAGTTTTCCCAACAATTTAGTTTCATTCACAATACGGGCGTTGGTAATAAACTCACCGTTCATAATATAATTTCCTTATGATCTCTAGATATACTCATAAAATGGAACTTAGTCTTGTCCTTATAACAAATATGTGCAACTACATATATGCAATTTTATAAATGGGAATATACATATGTCCATGTATATAGTTTTATATAACTCCTATTTTGAAACCATGCCTTTTGTAGAGAGCTTTTTAGAAATATGACTATCATAACCAATGACATTGTTAAATTTTTATGTACACACACACACACACACACACACACACACACACACACACACACACACACACACACACACACACACATCAATAATCAATTTTGAAAAATAAAAGAGAGAGAGTTTCCTATGTATATCTTACTAGAATGTTTTCAGACAACTCAAATTTCTGTAATATATATATATATATATATATATATATATATATATATATATATATATATGTATGTATGTATGTATGTATGTATGTATGTATGTATGTATGTATGTATGTATGTATGTATGTATGTATGTATAAGGATAGAAAAATTTGGGGGGTTGCCTGAAACCCCTACACGCCCTCCACCCCAAAACCTCCCAACACTACACCACACCTCCTTTCCCCTATTATGTGGTCGGGCCACCATGTTATCTCTTCCACCCCATATGAGATAGTGGCTACAAATTACTATTGCAACCTGCATTTAATCTACAATATAATTCATATATATATACCCTCTTTAAAATCGGAGACTTGTCATGGATTTTCAAAAATAAAATAATAATAACGGAACCTTTGATACGGTAGTGTAAATGCAAGATTTGTAAAAAAAAAATGAGAGAGTCTATTTACTGATTTGAAAAACCTAGATATGGAAGAGTGTCTCTCTCTTTCTCAAAAATAAAGAAAAAGAAAGAGAGAGAGAAATATGCATAAAAAAATAAAATCTATTCCTTATGGCCTCCATGGCCTTCATCTTCCATCTTAAACCTCCCTTGAAATTACCTACACAAATGAGTAGAAAGAGAGAAAACAAAAGTTAAAAAAAAACATAAAGATAAGATTTAGGGTTGTAGGAAGCCATAAAGATCAAGGGATGAGATTAAAATCATCCTAGGGCACAAAATAAACCCTCTGACATAATATGGGTGGGGTAGACATTTAAAATAGAATGGGTGAATTTAATTAGTAGAGTGAAATTATTAATGAGAGTTTATTTAAATGGGGTAACTTAGGAAAGTTTGTAAAATAAAGTATTCAATTTTATTATTGGGAATATGTAATTGTGTTACATTAAAATGGGGACTTAATTTCTTAAGGATTATATTAAATAAACTAACTTTTTATTTTACCATGAAAATAAATAAATAAGTAACCTTTGAAGGGCTTGTATTGAATAATTTGGGAAGATAAAATAGTGCTTTGGTCATTAATAATTTTGTTGACTAAAATCACTACAGACTAAGGTTTTAACCTAACATAACAATGCTGGATGAGTAGATGAGATAAATTTTAAATATGTTAATTTTTTTATTGAATTTTTAGAAATTTAGGTTGACTTCTAAGTGCCATAAATTTAGGGAATTCCATGGTATCGAGCTCATATTCCATTCCAACATCTTGCGTATGATAGGATTTTTTTAGTTTAAAACTCAACTTTCCCATCTAGTACATTTTTGCTAAACCATTTCATTTCCTCTCACATCTGGTGTTCGAACATCGTAATAAGGAATAGGTAAAATCACCTCTCGAATAACCGTGTTGGATCAACTTTCCTGCTAACACGATAAGTGGTGAATGATTACCAAATTGGATGAGTAATTTTGTGACATTAGAGCCATATTAGGTGGTGATTGGAACACAAATTTTGATCACTTTATTTTTTGTAAAAAAATTGGTAAAAGTTAAGAAAATTTCGTTCAAAACTAATGTGAAAAATGGCTTTGTGACTCCATAGTGGATATTTATTCAAATGATCATGTTACTATAGTGATATGGGAAGCCACAACAACATTTAAACCCAACTCATAACATTTTTGATCCTTTAGTTGAAGGCATTTTTAGCTTAGTTGATTGCATTGCTATTTGGGACAAGCTAAAATCTAAGAAATTTCATTTTGATTTAGGACCTATAGTTTAGGGAGCTTCAAAGAGGAAATTAAAATCTCAATTTCAACCTTTAAGATCTATACATTTCAATTGATTTCAGAAATTAGTTTCAAGAAAACAATAATGGGGAGTGAGTTTTTCAAGCGTGTTTGGGGAGGCCTCTAGTTGTTCGAAATGGGATCATAACTAGAGTTATGGTTATCAAAATTATGTTCTCTAAGCTACATATATATATATATATATATATATATATATATATATATATATATATAAAATATATGATATAGGAAAACATATGAGGATAATTTTTTGAGTTGTGATCGTTTGTTTTGAAGACCCATTTTGTAGCCAATTTCATTAAAAATATGTTGAAATGGAATAAAGCGCAAATGTAATAGTTTCTTGAAGGTGCTTCTTGCTCAAGATTCGTTCACTATTTTTGGAGTGTTGTAAGCATTTTTGACTCTATATGATATATATTTGGTTGGAAGCATTTGTTTTACCATTTTTGTATTGGGTACTTTATAAGATAAAATCAACACGTGACCTTAATTACACCTCCGACCTCTCGAGGTCGTGCCAGGAAAGCCGTGTAGAATTGAAATGGATGTGTGTGTGATGAGTGATATACTGATATAATGAGGTAACCTTATGTATTCAACATGTAATATTGTGATCTGTGAGTCTAAGGCAAATAAATCCATCTTAACCTAAAGTGGTGTAATAGAGCGATCGAGGATAGAATGGCAACTCGTGAGGCTCTAGTCAATATCAGAACTCTATCGAGATCCTATTCTACTAGTTTTTGAAAATGTAGAAAGTGACTGCGGATGCCTCATAGCATGGATTTCTAGACAAGGTCATGAAAGTGTGAAATGAGAGGAAATGAAACCACAAGGTCTATAAGAGGTTTTCTCGGTCTAGTCCGGAAGGCTTAGCTTTGATTGGCTTCTATGTTCAACACTAAATTTGTGCAATAATACTCTCAATGGAAGTGGGGATGATCTAAATACAAGTGCATGCAAACTAGTGCTCAATGTTTAATTGGTTAGCTTGATCTCGTTTTGTTGTGGTACTGGGATCACAACCACAACTCATGGAGGATGTGGTCTTTGTATGGTCATATACATAATCGAAGCGCCTATTGCCAAGGAAATCCAATAATCGTGAGACTTGATCAACTATAATGTTTAATGTGTTTAATTGTTTTATCTTCTCCTCGAATACCTAGCGGTGTGTGTAAGACTAACAAGTGTAAATCCATATTAATATTTTTCAAAAACATAGGTCCCTCGGGTTGTGGGATCGATGGATCACAACTAAAAATTTTCTCTTGTTGTGGACCTTTGATGGTCATGCGGAATTCAATTGAATTGATTTGTCAAAGAAAACTAATTATCAAATGAAATTAACACTATGTTTTTGTGTTTTTCGACATATCTTGAATAGAACGATGAAAGCAAACTAATATAGAAAAGTAAATATTTTTGATCTTTTCTTGATTTTAAACAATGCTTCTAATCTAATAAATGTAAATTAAATACAAGTAATGAACTAGTTGTAGTTAATTACTTGTGTAAGTATGTGAATCTAGATTTAAAAACAAGCTGAACTAATTTAATCAAAAACCCTTTTAACCTCTATCTTAGAGGTAGATAACAATTCATAACTTTCTAGAAGAGCTATTGTTCCCCACAATTTCCCTGGTCATGTCGAAAGAAGCAAGATTTATAATGATTTAATCTATACGTAATTGCTTGGTTAACTAAAAATAATAATTTTACTACTCTATTTAATATGGATTTGAAATGAATAAATTAGAATTGATAGCTTGAACAAATGAAGTAGACAAACAAATAATTAGGAACCTAGAAAATCAAGATCTTTTGATTTTTTCTATTTGTTCTGTCCCCTAGTTTATCCTATCATTTTTGTGTTTCCATATGTGTCAAGGAATTGGGAATGCAAAGGAAGCAACGGAGAAGGCACTTGAGTAATGAAAACTTAAAGGAAGTCTAGTTACGTCAATGCAAGTGGAAGAGAGATAACACAAGTAAACAAAGCTATTATGCGATTTCCAGTAGGATTGTGGAAGTCATACTATATGAAGGCACATAAAATTATTAGGCCATTTGCTTGAATACAGTATTGAATATATAGAATTAGGTGTGATATTCCTTATGGACAAGACATCCTGGAGTGCCAAATCATTGGGTGAAGAGGTAGTTAAAAATAATTAAATCTACTTAAAAATAGATTAGGGAAGGAATACCTTTAAACAAAACTATTTTTAGGAAATTTGGTTCACAAACGCACCTATAAGTAAAGTTAAGTGAAATCACAAGTGTTAAAATTATGCATTTAAGAGTTTTGGAAAAATCACGCAAGATCACCTCCTTGAGTACGGTGAGATAGTCATTTGGACCACCACCTGCTGGTGGTGGTTGCTAACACTAAAGCCCAAAACATGGGATAGAAGTTAGCAGGAAGTCTGGAAGAAAGTGTGGAAAAGTTATGTACGAGAATCTAGGCTACAACTATACACTACGAATGAGCTTAGGAACTCGAAAACCTTACAGAAAGGACATGAATCATCACCGGGGAATTTTGTAACTATTTTCTGACAATGTAGCACATGAAAAATTGGGTGTGTATAAGTACTTGTTCGGTAGGCCATTTTTATAGACATTTTGGCTAGATTGTAGGACAAAGAACCGTGTCTTATTAAACCGTTTGACTATTTAGGACACCCTTGGAGTGTGCATGATTTTATAGTATGGTTATCGCTGGTATCCTATGGGTTTTAAAGGTTGAATTCTGTGACCCAAAAAAATTATATTCTAAGAGGCATTCTTGATTCTTAACTACCTTAGTTTAGCTAGGTCATTGTGGACATCGTAAAAAGTTTAGTTGTTGGTTTCGGAAATAAGTAGTAGTTTGATATAAGAGTGTAGAATCTTTCCTTTGGTCTAATAAATATGTTTAAGGTGTTTGGTTAATTGGTTTCATCTTTGAGGGATTTTTTGTTTTTTTGGGAAAATTGCTCGCATGATGTTAAGGACACCACATTTAAACCTAACAAAACTCTTTTTTATAGGCGTAAAATAAATAATTGTAGTTGTATACTAGAACCACTTATGAAGAAAATGGTCTTCCATGTATTGAAATTTCATTATTATTAATTAGAATAATTTCTACCCTCATTTTTATGTTACTAATCCCAAATTTATAACCCTCTTTATAAGGAAATTTACCAAACAACATTATAACCTTACTTATCCTTTCAAAAGTGTATTCTAAATTTAGCATACTTGTATGAATTTTTGCTATTGTAAACTCCTCTAACTTGTCTCTAAAAAATATATTATAAGGGAAAAACTATTTCTAGAGTGTCTTTTTAACAAAAGGAGATATTTCATATTCTTCTAAGTAAAACTAAGTAAACCTTGAGTTATGGAGACAAACTCTAGTTTACACAATCGAAAATGTATTATAAAGCCCTTAGCATAAATTTTAGATTAGATTCAATAATTTTTGAATTATTTTAAGCCTCCCCGAGCTCGAAAATCCATTTTCATACTATGATCCTTTAATAATTTTGTTGCTAATGATGTAACCCAGATTAAATCATTTCACCTTAGAGATACACTTTTAATAATAAACCACCTTGAATTGATTAAAATGTTCCTATATAGTAATGTATATGACAATAAGCTTTATGTGTAGAAATCAAGGAATCACCCTCTCTCTAACTTTATCTAATGGATCTAAAAGAACATTGATTATGTAAAAATAACAATAATATCTCATTCTCTCTCTCACAAAATTAAAATAAAATAAAATAAATTAATGTGATTTCTTGCGAGATTAGGCATTATGGTTTTCCAACGATAGTGTTATTTTGATCATGAAATTGCTAAGGATAATATGGTGTGATAATAGTGAATACAAATGTTTCATAATCCACAAATATATACATATATACATACACACACACACACACACACACACACACACACACACACACACACACACACACACACACACACACACACACACACACACAGAGAGCAGAGAGAAGCACAATGATGTGTACTTATATATTATAAACAACAATAAAATTGTGTAATTATATGTAAATGGAAAACTCATCGAATATGTAATTAAAAACCTTAGTTGGCCAACAATGTATATTATCATACTTCTTCTTAAAATCTAAATTGAGGTGATCATAAGCTATGTGTTTCATATGGAATAAGTAATGTTTATTAATCTTAATTATGTGATATTCATATAATATGGATTACACTCTAAATAGTTTGTCTTATGCAAGTAATCTTAGGTGATTTTGTTGTAATTCCTAAGGTTCTAGGAAAATGATCTAATGAGAATAATCAAACAGTTGTAATTGAATCTTTTATACCAAACTTTAATATTCATTTGGCTAACTTAATATTAGGAGAATCTTCATTGTAAGATATCCTTCACAGTTTTAGAAACTCTATGTAATTTATTATAAGACAAATGATGTAACCCTTACGGTAAGGACTAATAATAACGTATTATTAATTCCTTCCACCTAACTTGGTGAAGATTTCATTGATATCGCTGTAAACCTTAATTAAGCAAATGTAAATTTGGAGTTTTTGTAAAGCTAGGTCAAGCTTTTGAGGATACACTTAAAAACATGACCACCTTTGTTTCACTATTAATAGGGTGGCAAAATTTAAGAAATAAATTCAACATCTAGTTAAGTAAGTATATATATATATATCTTTGACCTATTGGGTCATCATGGAAAAAATTGAGTGCTAAGGTTATCACACGCTTTGGATTGAAAAATGCTAAATAGGATTATACCAAAGAAAAATGAGTTGACCTCTTAACTCTTGAGGAAGGTATGAATGGAAAGTTGTCGTGTATCCTAAAATAAATGTGATAAAATTATAATTTTCTACATATTTTGATCTAGGTTTCACTAGTGGAAACATTCCTTTGAATGGATTCTATTTTGCCTACTCATTCATGTTTTCTCTTGATTATAATAATTAAAAAACAAAAAAAATTTAATTAAAACTTTTCATGTCTTATTGAATTGAAAATTCATTGTTATTGATATCAATAGGTAAATTTGGCTCTCGTATAAGATGTAGAAAAATAAATAAATTTTTCTATCATGGTGGAAACTCAGAGTAAATGTTAAGCACAAGTACAAAAATTAAACCACTAGCTTATGAGTTTTCTAAAATCAACCATAAATGAGATGTCCTGTAAAAATGGTCCACGTCTTGATTAATGCATGAAATAAATCATGTTTCTTGTTTTTTTCAATGTAAAATTGACATTCGAGAGTATTTACCATATTGAAGCAAGTGAAAAAATGAGAATAATAATCTTCAAGGTTAAAGGTTTTTAATTGATTTTATATATGATATATTTTAAGATTTTATATTTAGGTGTCCACAAAACATTTTATTCTTTCCAATATTACTATTTTAATTATTGTAGACTAAAAGATTAAATATTTAGAATGTGAAAACCATTGTAAACCAGTGAATTGTTGTAGAATAAAGATTATCAGATTACTTGTTTGTTATTCCTTTTATACCTTTTTACAACTAAATATTTTCTCATTTTTTCATCCACCTCATCGATGTATTATGTTATAAGTTTACATAAATTACAATAAATGTGGTTTGTTAGTATATGGTTCGGAAAGTAAAAATATATATTTAGTATATCAAAATATTTTGGTTGATATATCAAACATATAGAAATAACTAAAAATGGGGAGGTGGTGTGGATCATCCTTGGATGAAGGAACATACCTCAAGTAGGGGGTCAACCCCACGAAGATGGATTAAGTGCCACCCATATATTTCTATCTAGAATGCCACCAAAAGGAGCCAATAGAAATAATAAATCCCTATTTAGGTGGACGTGGAAGTGACTATTTCAACATTGCTTTCACCAAAGAGGACAATGTGGAAGATGGTCATGTACCCCTAATAATTGTATCATAGTGGGAAACATCTTACCATTCGATTATGGAGGAGAGGGCTCATGATTTTTGGGTATTGTGGAAATTTAACCCAAAAATTATGATCTTGAGGAGCATAACCACAAGTGCCTGGAGCACTCCAAGAAGGGAGTGCCAAAGTAAAACACAATTACCTCGTTTATTATGCCTTAATTTTAGTTTATCATACTATTAATATTTTTATTGTTTTGTTATATTTTGGGTGATTCGTTTTAGAGAAGAATTAGGTCATGCATTAATGATACAATTAAATTAATGTTTCTAACTTGGCTGGAATACAAAAAAGAGGAAAACCCTAAAGAATGTATATTTTTAAACAATTTTAATAACATATCAGATTAAATACAAAGAAATATCCTTCTTGTGTAAGAGATATTTTATTTCAATGGATTTTCATGTATAATCCAACCACAATTGTGCATTCAAGTGTGCTCATTTATATTTTTTATCAGTTATTTGAATTTTATATTTATAGTTTAGTTTATGTTAATATTTCTACAATGCTACTCAGTGGACAACAAATCCAAAATGGTCCACTTGATGATTGTTGGCCATGATTTGCTTGAAGGACTTTATTTAAGAGGAAACTCAACTTTCATTACCAAAAGAGGATATGAAGGGGGATACTTTATGACTTTTGTAATAAGGTTATAAGGAAGATTTTTCATTTCCAAGGAAGTCAAAGTGGTTAGTTGAATATAAGGGTATGAACCTTTGGGGAATTTTTTATATCGAAGTAGGATAGGATGAAGAGAATCAACCTCCGCGATAGAGGAAAAGAGGATCAACTAAAGTGGTATGGGATAAATATCTTGATAAAAGATAGTAACAACCTATTAGAATAGGAGGAAGATCTACCTATTAAGAAAGACATATATTTTACAAAGGAAATAATATATATGTACAAAAGTGAAGAGCATATTTAATTAAAATAAAAGCGAAGGTAAGAGAAACCCATCTTTCAAGCCCAGGTTTGAAAATGAAGAAGATTTCGGTTGCCTAAATCCAATATAAAGGTATAAATTTAATATTCTTGTGAAAGAATCATTTTAATTCATAAGATGATTTCCGCAGAAAGTCATGTGTTAGTATTGAATGAAAGCATGGGATAAAAAGAGAAGCAAGATGTAAGGGGAGCTTATAGTTTGTGCTGTTTTTTGGCTATCGAAACCACCATCAGTAGTAAAACTTGATACATATTATCAATAAAACATAGATATTCTCAATTTGGAGCATCGCATGAGCAAGATTCAAAGGAGATGAGGAAATTTTATTCCTAGCTGGATGGTAAAAAATGGCCAATTTGAATGGGAGGGTGGAGGAGCTTTAGAAAATGTTCCCCAAATTGCTAGGGAAGGTTAGGAGTAAAATAAAGGAGTCACTCTTCTCATTCATATTTTTATTTCAAGTAGTTTTAAAATGGTATGTCGTAAAATATTTGCTCTAATAGGTATAGTGGGTAGAAATTGTGAGTTCCATTCTTATATTGTAATTTTTGTGCACTTTGAGAGTTTGGCTAGCTCTTTGAGCTCAAAGATATTTAAGGGAGATGAAATATTGTGTACCTACAAGCAAGATAGAATATATTTATATAAGGTGTTTTAACATCATTAGTATTATTATCATCATGTTTTAATGCAGGTGATTAGATTTATTGAAGATTTAGGTGATGAGTTAGGTATGGGTTGGTTAAGGTTTCGTATTATTACAATAGAATATGGGAAATCCTAAATAATCTATCTTTTTTAGTTTAAAAATTACAATATATCAATATAAATAGAATAGTGACCATTAGAGATATCTCATTTGTTTCATTTAGACTTACAATTGGAAGTCCACACATTGGTTTGCATGTGCTTCCAATCTCTTTATACTTTATAATCATTTTCTACTTTATATTTAGAGTTCCATTTATCTTGGTATTATGGAAGCGCCGCAACTTCTATAAGTGTAAAAATTTAATTGTCACACTTCTGCTAATCCCGGATTAAATCAACATGCACGCTAAAGGTATCAAAATAAGTTGTTTTATTTATAGAAAGTGAGGATCGATTTCATCTTTATTAGAAAAATATTAGAATTTATTGATTTCCATAACTATTCTTAAAATAAAATAACTAATTAGTTGAAATTCGAAAAGTAATGTGTGAGGGGTTAGTTTTCATAATACATAAAAAACATCATACGCCAATTAGAAAATTTAGATGGAAGGTTGAGCAATAC